>CM059878.1:30231077-30551780 GCA_030490815.1 Acer saccharum
TTCATGTTTATCTCTTTTTATAGTAATATAATTTATTTAGATTAATTTTTTATGCACTTTATATATAATAGATATTTTATTGCAGATTAATTTTATCAATTTATTATATTTTAAATTTTTTCAGATTAATTCTTATCAATTATTATTTTAATATAATTTTTATATGAGGGTAATTTTATCATTGTAGTATTTTAATAATTTTATTTGAAAAATATAATAACAAGAGTTATATTATACTATATTAAATGAATTTTTTTCAGTGTTTCCGTCGCTGCTACAGTGTTTCCGCTACAGTCTGCTACAGTGTGTTCAGTCGCCGCTACAGTGTTTCCGCTACAGTCTTGTTCACTGCTACAGTCCGCTACAGTGATTCGCTACAGTCCTTTCAGTGATTTTGCTACAGTATCCCGCTACAGTGATTTGCTACAGTAACTTCCGCTACAGTTTATCGAGCTCTATGGATCCTATGTGCATGGAGGCCGCTTTGTCTCTTTCATCTTCGGTGGCAGTGTCTTCCACCTTGCATAGTCAAATTGGTTTGAGTACGGTGAGTGGATTGAATTCATCTTCTCGGGTTATTCCTCTCGCATCTGGTGGGATGTGTTCTTCGGTTGGTGGGTCGATTCTTCCTCAGCCTGAGGGGGGTGTTTCGGTGATTGTTCCTGATTCGGTTACAGGTCTCATTCAGAGTTCAACACCTATGGTCCAGGGTGGTAAGTCTTTTGCGGGTCTCTTCAAATCTTCTCCTGTTGAGACTTTACCGGTGCCATCAGTTCCCTCTAAGAAGGGGGGGTATGTTTCTGTTCGGGTGGATCCGATTGCTTATCAGGCCCGTCTTGAGTTGTGCAAGAATGCTCTTATTGGTCGTGTGGTGCTTTCTAGTGGTGAGCGGCCTTGGAAGCTTGTGGATCTTAAGGCAAGACTTAGCAAGCATTGGATGCTAAATTCTGATTGGCGACTTATATCTTTGGGGAGAGGCTATTATCAGATTCTTTTGAAGTCTCCTACTGATAAGACTCATGTCTGGGGGTTAGGTTCAGTTCATCTAAAGCCAGGTATTCTTCGCCTACAGCCTTGGGTCCCGGATTTTAACCCATCGCTACAGAAGTCCACCAATGCTCAGGTTTGGGTTAGGCTCTTTGATCTATCATGGGAATACTGGCATCCAAAAATTATTTCTGACTTGGCTAGAGGGATTGGGGTTCCATTACGGTTGGACAAGGCTACTAGTGATGGGGATTTTGGTCATTATGCTAGAGTTCTAGTTGATGTGGATGTGTCATCAGTGCTGCCTACTTCAGTGTTGCTGGAGAGGGATGAATTTCATAGTTCTTTTATAGGTGTTGAGTATGAGAATCTCCCGGTTTTTTGCTCCACTTGTTCTTCTATAGGTCATTTGCCTAGTTCTTGTCGTTGGAACAAGTCTTCTAAGGTTCCTCTGACTAGTTCTGCAAAATCAACCCAGGATATAACTGGGGATTCTAATGTTTTTGGGGTTGATGGTTTTCAGCCTGTTCGGACCCGTTCTTCTAAATCAGTTTATCGCCCTGTTATTACATCTCAGGAGGAGGTCCCGTTATCCAATGTTTTTTCAGCTATTCACCAGGACGTAGGTGGTCAAGATTCAGTGGTTGTCCATACTTCAGTAGGGTCTAATTTGATCTCAGGATCCACTTCGTCCGCTGGTTTGGTTCACTCTTCGGATCCGTCTTCATCTACTGTCTCAGCTATTTCGGAAGTGGTTTCGAGTTTGGTTCCTCCAATGATTTCCGGGCATTGCAGAATAGCAAGGGTTCAGGATTTGATGATGGGGTCACTGATTCAGTTCTGGTTTCTAGTTCTTCGGTTGTTAATCCTTCTATCAGTTCTGTTAGTTCTGTTAGTTCGGTTGTAGGGGTGGTGCATGATTCGAGGACTGTTGTTCAGGGTTCTTTGGTGGTCAATCAGGTTCGCCCTATGGTCTCTACCATTTTATCTAGGTCATTCTCGTCCGGGTCAGACGGCTCGTCGGCAAGTTAGGGTTCATGAGGTTTCAGGCAATCAGCCATCTGAGGAGGCAATTGTGTCTTCAGCTCCGAATGTCATTGTGGATCAGAGTTGTTTACAGGATGGATCCGATTTTTCTTGTTCTTCGATTGTGGATCCTAGGGTGCAGATTCAGAACTCGGGTCCGTTATCAGAATCTCAGGCTGAGCTTCGTCTCATTGCAGATTCTTCATGGGCTTCCCAGATGGAAGAGAGTGAGTTAGCTGATGTTGAGGTTGCTCAGAGAGCTTTGAGGGTTGAGCGTAGGCTGGCTTCTTTAAAGTCCGGATACCGGGCTCCTCCGATGGTTTCCGATGATTAATGTTCTCTTTTGGAATTGTCGTGGGATCCGCGGTGAGTCCACGAGACGGGTTCTCAGAGAGTTGTGTCGTTTACATAGACCTGCTTTGGTTTGTATTGCGGAGCCTATGGTTGTTTTTTCCTCTATCTCTTCAGGTTTCTGGTCTTCGCTCGGTCTTCGTCTAGTGGGAATGAATGATAGGGGTGGGTTGATTCCGACTATTTGGGTTTTCGCTTGTGCTTCATTTCCTGAGGCTCAGATGGTTCACTGTCATGATCAACAACTTACTGTTTCGCTCTCAATCGATTCTCGGGTCCACTGGTACACTTTTGTTTATGCGAGCACTTCTACAGTGGTTCGAAGGTCTCTTGGCCTCTTCGAGATATGGTTAGTTTGGTTTCTTCTTCCTGGTTGGTTGTTGGGGATTTTAATGCGGTTTTGGGTGCTCATGAGGCTTTGGGTTCTCGTTCTCCTGCCCGTGGTTCTTGTGAGGATTTCAAGTCAATGATTGAGGATTGTGATTTGGGGCATTCGTTCTCAGGGCGCCCGATTCACTTGGGTTCGAGGTCGCAGTAACCGCACTAGAGTTGAGAGACGATTAGATACAGTTTTGGTTTCAGATGGTTGCATTTCCTGTTGGCGGGAAATTTCATGTGTGGCTCTTCCCCGTATATGTTCAGATCACTGTCCGTTGTTGGTTCGGTTGTCAGATTTAGAGGTTTCTAGTCAAAGGCCGTTTCGGTTTCAGAGCATGTGGTTAGAGCATCCTGATTTTATAGCTATTGTTCGCAAGATTTGGAGCTCTCCTGTTATGGGTAGGCCTCCTCAAGTTGTTATCTACAAGCTGAGAAGATTGAAGAAGGCTCTCAAGTCTTGGAATTGGGAGGTTTTCGGGGATCTTAACTCTGCCATTGCTGGGAAGTGTGCGGAGCTTCATTCTATTCAGGAGGATTTGTCTAACCAGGGTTTTTCAGATGATCTTTTTATGGCCGAGGCGAGTGTTCATTCTGAGCTAGATGTGTTGTTACGCAGACAGGAGTGCTTTCTTCGAGATCGGTCTAGAGTTAGGTGGCTTCGTGATGGGGATCGTAACACATCTTTCTTTCATGCCTCTATCAAACGTAGGCAATATCGTAACGCTATATCTACCCTTTCGATTAATGGGGTTCTCTCGGAGGATCGGCTTACCATCAAGGATCATATCATTAGTTATTATTCTGACCTCTTTTGCTCTGATGTTTCTCGAGTTGGGAGAGATTTATCTATTGTAGATGATGTGGTTCCTTCCTTGGTAACTACCGTAGAGAATGCTTTCTTGACTAGCATTCCATCTGCTGAGGTTATTCAAGATGCGGTCTTTGCTATGGATGCTGCTTCTGCCCCTGGGCCAGATGGGTTTTCTGGTAGATTTTATCAAAGATGTTGGGATGTTGTAGGTAGTGACGTGGTCCTTGCTGTTCAGGATTTTTTCATCACTGGAGTTATTTTCCCGGGTCTCAATTCCAGCTTCATTGTTCTTCTTCCGAAGCTGAGGGAATCGATTTCGGTTGATCAGTTTCGACCGATTGTTCTTAGTAACTTTCTGTTTAAAATTTCTTCGAAAATTTTGGCCGATCGTTTAGCTCGGGTTGCCGCCAGGATTATTTCTCCTCAACAGTTTGGATTCATTCGAGACCGGCATATCGAGGATTGTATTGCTTTGGCTTCTGACTGTGTGAATGTGTTGCAGAAGAAGTGCTATGGGGGTAACTTGGCCATGAAGATTGATATCTGAAAGGCTTTTGATACCTTGGATTGGTCTTTCCTTTGCAGAGTGCTTCAGGCTTTTGGGTTTTCTTCTGTTTTTGTGGATTGGATTGATGGTATTCTTCGTTCTTCTAGGCTTTCAGTTCTTTTGAATGGGGTCCCAGAAGGATATTTCTGTTGCTCTAGAGGGGTTCGTCAGGGAGATCCGCTCTCTCCTCTTTTGTTTGGTATTGCAGAGGACTTCCTTAGTAGATTATTGACGAAGTTGGTGGATTCTTCTCAGATTCTGCCGATTTCTTCCCCTAGGGGTTTTTTGGCTCCAACTCATTTGCTCTATGCAGATGATGTTTTGATCTTTTGCAGAGGCACTCAAAAGAATTTGAAGCATATCATGGGTGCTTTTGGGGATTATGGTGATATTTCAGGTCAGTTAGTTAATTGGGGTAAGTCTTCAATTTTTTTCGGATCTTCTATCTCCCCCTCTCGGATTGGTAGTTTGCACTCTCTGGTTGGTATGCAGATTGGGCAGCTTCCGTTTTCTTATTTGGGAGTCCCTTTATTTCGGGGTAAGCCTCGAAAAGCTGTGTTACGCCCTATTGCGGATAAGATCTTGTCTAAATTCGCTAAATGGAAGGGCAAGTCCCTCTCTCTGGCTGGTCGTGCTACTCTGATCAGGTCGGTCATCACTGGTTCTTTTGTGCACTCTTTCATGATTTACAAGTGGCCTTCTTCTTTACTGTCTCTGATTAACTGCAAGTTGAGAAACTTTTTGTGGACTGGTTCCTGTGAGGAGACTAAGTTGGTTCGGGTCGCTTGGTATCGTTGTTGTAGGCCTTACTCTCAGGGTGGTCTTGGTCTGAAAGATCTTAGGTTGCTGAATGACTCTTTGTTGCGGAAATTCACTTGGAAGTTTATGACTTCTGATAGTTTTGCTTTCACTTTTCTTCGGGAGAGGTATCTCAGGCATTTGCAGAAGCCTCGTGGAGGGTATGTCACCTCCTCGATTTGGTCTTCTCTTCGGATGAATTATAGTTCCCTTCTTAAGGAGGGTATTTGGCTTATTGGAGAGAACTCTCAGAGGGACTTTTGGCGGGATAATTGGTTGGGGGTTCCCATTTTGGAGCTTTTAGGGATTCCAGATTATTTAGCTAATCTGCTCCGGGCGAAGGTCTCAGATTTTATTCATGAGGGTAAATGGGTGCTGGACGGTTGTTTCCGCGTGCGTTTCCCGGATCTGTGTTTTCGGATTGATCGGATTGCAATTTCTCCTGTTGTGGATTCTCTTGTTTGGGCTAATTCTCGGGATGGTCGTGTTTCTTGCAAGGCTGCTTATTCCCAGTTTCTCCGTGATATTCCTCAGGTTGTTTGGTGGAGGGATGTTTGGTCCCGTTTTATTCCCCCTTCTCGTTCAGCTTTGACCTGGCGTCTGATGTTGAACAGGCTTCCTACTGAGGATCGCCTTTGCAGGTCTGGGTTCCAGTTGGCTTCTCGTTGCAGTATTTGTGGGGTTAGTAGTGAATCTGCAGATCATCTTTTTCTTCACTGTCCCCTGGCGGTTGCTCTTTGGGAGGCAGTTTTCTCGACTTTCCAGCGACGTGTCTCTACCAATACTTGGCAATCCTTCTTCTTACAGGCCATGTCGGTTTCCTTTAGTGAGCAGGTTAGGATTTTATGGAAAGTGGCTATCCATGCAGTGATATGGGGGGTGTGGACTGCCCGTAATCAGTGGATCTTTGAAGGGAAGTCAGTGGACTTTAGATCCGTCCTTTCTTTGGTTTGGCGTGCAGTTTCAGAGGCTAATCGCCTAGAGATTGGTTGTATGCGTAATTGTATGGACGACCTTTTGATTCTTCGTCGTTTTGGTCTTCAGGGTCGCCCTTCTAAAGCCCCAGTGATCAAGAGTGTGGTTTGGTCGCCTCCGGCCCCTGGTTGGATCAAAGTGAATACAGATGGCGCTGCCTTAGGCTCTCCGGGGGTGGTGGTTGTGGTGGTATTTTTCGGAACTGTAGAGCCTTTGTGAAGGGTTGTTTTGCTATTCCTCTTGGTCAGGTTTTCGCGTTTGAGGCCGAGCTTCTAGCGGCCTCATTGGCCATTAATTTTGCTTGGAAGTATGGGTGGCATCGTATCTGGCTGGAGAGCGATTCTTCTTATGTGGTTCAGCTTCTTTCTTCTCGTTCTGAAATGGTTCCTTGGAGGGTTCGTCAGGCGTGGCAACGCTGCATCTTCCAGATCTCGCATATGGATTTTCAGGTTTCCCATATTTTCAGGGAGGGGAATCAGGTTGCGGATACGCTTTCTAAGCATGCTTTAGAGCTTCAGGCTGATTCTTGGTGGTTCTTTACCCCGCCGTTCTATTCTTCTTTAGTTGGCAATGACTGCATGGGCCGGGAGTCTTTTCGTTTTTCTTGATGTTTTCTTTTTCTTTTTTGGTGTGGCCTGCGTGCCTCTTTTTGTTTGGGGTTGTTTTCCCTTTGGGTCTTTGTGCTTTCTTGCTTTTTGTCACTTTTTTCTTTTCTTTTATCTTTTATATATATGGATACTGTCTAGGGGTTTTTCAGCATATGATCGTTTGTGATGCTTTTTCCCTTTAGATCAGTCCAATTTTTATTAAAAAAATTTTATCACAAAATATAAATATATTATTTAGGTTGTTGTATTGCCACCCATAAAATATCTCCTAAACCCATTTTTCTTCTTACACCCATACTAATAAATTAAAATTATTAATTTTACTTCCTACACCCATTAAAATACAAAACTATCATTTATGTATTTTTTAAAATAGCAAATTGCAGCCGACCTCCCTGAGGTTTGTCTTTTGACAATCAAAAACAACTTTATCAATAATTGACAATGACCTCCCCTACCGTTAGTCAAAACTGGTCAAGTTTAATCGTTGACTGGATTTGGCCCCTACAAATACATAAATGCTCATGAATAAAAAAAAAATCAGATTTTAAAAATATATAAATTTCTAAAAACAAATTTGGATCTCCACTGTAAAAAAATAAATATGAAAATTACAAATTTAAAAAAAAAAAAAAAATGTAGAGACATAGGTTGTATCTCCATATTTTTCTTCAAATTCTAAATTCTAAAAAATTAATAATCTGGATCATCAAAATCCAATTCAACAACATTTTCTTCAGATAATTTTTTCTTCTTCTATATGGATTCCCGGATTTTTCTTCATATTCAAGTTTTTCAGATTTTTCAAAATTATATTTAAAAAAAAAAAAAATGGCTCATCTAAATCTGAACTAACAATATTTTCTTCTTCCAATGATGTATTTCCATATTTTTCAAAAATAAAAAATAAAAAAAGTGGCCAAGATGAATGGTGAAGATTTAAAGCTTTTAAATCTATTTTTTTAATAAATAAAAAGGCTTGAAAGGACTAAAATACACTTATCTCTGTTAAGTTTGACTAACTTTGACAAATGGTAAGGGAGGTCATTGTCAATTAAACATAAAGTTGTTTTCGGTTGTCAAAGGCCAAACCTCAAGGAGGTTAGTTGCAATTTGCTCTTTTTAAAATTTGAAACATATATTGGCTGCACTATTTCTTCTCATTTGCTTCCACCATCACAATTATATGTGTACATATATATATACAGTCTTTTTATTATTAGTTTGAACTGACAAAAGTTATATCAGTTCCTTGTATGTAGGCCACTGGATTTAAATACTTTGACTGATAAGTGCATACAGCCAAGTCAAAGTATTTAAATCCAGTGGCCCACATGCAAGGAACTGATATAACTTTTGTCAGTTCAAACTGATAATAGAATTTCTGTATATATATATTATTGTACCTTTCTACATATGCAGCTTCTTTTGTCGTATATATATTTTTTTTCAATCACCAAACAAACCAATTTTTTCATTTAATTTTTTTTTTTTTTTCTACTCCATCCACCAATTTTTTTGGTTTACAAACCAATTAAATTAATAAGAATTTGTAGTTAAATTAAAGTAAAGTGAGTGAATGGATTGTGTTTGAGATCCGTGTAGACTTGATCAAGTTGTACAACTACTTTTCTTAAAAATAAAAATAAAATAAAATAAAATAAAATCTATGAGACTACAACTGCAACAATTTTTTTACTCAATCACAAAACAATAATAAAAATTAAAGTAAACATACCTGAATGCATTCGAAATCTATGAAATCTATGAAATCAATTCTTTGTTCATCTATTCATTGACTATATGTGAAAAATAATTATATTTCCTAACTGATATTGGGTTTGATTAAGTATATATTATTAGGGTTTATGATAGATTGGGTGTTCAAGTAAGAAATAAATTTAATTTTCAATTATAAAGCCATGTATTCTTAAGTAATTGAATGTAAGAGTATTTTAGAACTAAAAACGTTTCATTAAAACATGGGTGTAGGAAGAAATTTTGTAGGTGGCAATAGAGGCACCCATATTATTTACTTCCAAATGAAGGCCGCACATATCATAGTTAAAAATTTAACTTGTTCCAACCAAAAGCTGAAGTATAAAAGCTCTTATAAAGTTATAATATACATTATTCAAACCGTAATTGAAAAACTAAGACTTTTTACTTTCCAAGTGCTTCCCAAACAGGGGATTCAAAAAACAAGCAATATGATATTGATACGGTGAAGGGTTCTAGTTCTATCATGCTCGTTTTACAAGTATGCGTGATGAGTTTTCTCCAATTTCTGGTATGATGGATTGGTGGTAGTAAATATCTGAATCACACATGTACGGTTTGATCTTGATAGGTTTCGGTAGACCCTTAACTTGTCCATTCAATATCGGAATTTATTGTAATACCCTTCAGAATACTTGAAAAAGAAAACCTACGTATATACGATATGAAGCGCTTCTCTAGTTGCTTGAAATAACATAAATTTAAATAATAATAATAACAATATTATTCTTAAAAAAAATAATAATAATAACAATATTAATGATGATGACGATGATGTCCAATTCAAAAATAAAAATAAAAATGCAAATAATACAAATAATAATTTTCCTTAATTTCTTTGTTCAATATCCACAAATCATTAATTAACATCTATTGGGAAGCATGCAGAAACCACACACACACAAAAACAAAAAACAAAAAACAAAAAATAAAATAAAATAAAATAAAACCCCACAAATATTATAACAAGAATACGGTAATAGGCAAATAGCTAGCAAAAAATTATATGTTTGGATAGCAAGAAAAGAGAGGAAGAAACTTATCTGGAAAAAGCTTGAGAAGATCGAAGATGAAGAAGAGAGAAGACCATATTTAATTTTGATTATTTCCACTTGTAGTAATATGTCTTGTTCAAATGAGCATCTCATCAAAACAGAAGCATCAGCGCCATATATATATGATCAAGAAAGTGATGATATTTTCATGTTTTTGGAATTCTCATTTGAGAACACACACACAAAACAAAAACAAAAACAAAAAAAAAAAAAAAAGAAAAAGAAAAAAGAAAAAAAGAAGAGAGTATTATATGACATCTGTTTTTGGAATACTCATTTGAGCAAGAAAAATTACAAAGTGGAATCGCAGCTTTTTGAGATCCCTCTCTCCCTCTCAAACTCACAATCTTGTTTTCTTTTTCTTTTTCTTCTCTCAAAGTCTCTGAAGCATGCAATCCATCTCCAATTGGTGACTCTCAGAATCTATGAATACTGTTATAAATAGATGCCTCATGCAACTACCACTGTTTGTAATTACCAAAATGCCCTTCCCCTTTCAAACTTTTTTTTTTTTTTTTTTTTTTTTTTTTTTTTTTTTTGTAATTTGCATTTCATCTTTTGTTATTAGCTAAGAATAGATTTTTCTCTCTTTGAAGAGTCCATTGGAATTTTCAAAAATTTCTTTTATTTAACATTTTTTCTTGTTTAAGTCATTGGATTGAATCGAATGGTTATTAGCTCCTGAATATGACCTAAAAGATAAACAAATGTTGACCCCATACAGTGACGCATCCAGAAAATTTATTGAACAAGGGTTGGTTCAAAAATACTAAAATCTGTCACCGTCTAATGATTTAGTGGTAGAGACGCTTATTCAGTTTGATAATGTCTCATGTTCAAGTCGTCGGGTATAAATAAAAAAAAATACTAAAATTTAAAAATATAAATATTAATAATAACAAATATAATAAAAATAATAATAAGTAATAATAAAAACAATTGAATTTGTAACATTGTTTATCACAACCTAAACGTAAAAGGTAAATTTTGTTCACAAACGTAAACGAGAAAATAAAAACAATCGATATAAACAAATTAAACATAATTAAGTTCAAAATAAAGTAAAAAAATAGTTTTAAATCACCACTAACTATTAATTACAATTTACCACAAGTAGATAATTAACGATCACAATTCACTAATTACATACTATATAATAAATCAAAAGAAATTTAAGAAAATATTTTTTCTATATTTAAAGTTGTTAATGTTAACTAAATAAAATAAAATTGCCTCGACAAAATGAGAATTCTTTATAAGAGTGTGAAATCACTTGAGTTATTTAGACCAATAAAAGATCAAGCTCAGTTATAAATTAATTAAAAAAAAAAAATCAAATCGTAAATAAAATATATTAAAAAATTAATTTTTTTTTGTCCAGCCCCCACTGGGCACACACCAGCTCCGCTCTCCCCCATACATTTACACACACACATATATATATATATAAAAGAATAAAAAATTAGATGCATTTATCTTGTTAGGTTATTAAAATACAAAAAGGGTTTGAAAATCGATTTTTTTTTTTTTTTCCCTCTTTAGCTTAAAAACCAGGAAGCCTTAAATTATTAAAACGATGGTCTCCTTATGTAATAACTAAATTATTATGAAATTTATTTGTTAGCATGGTCAAAAGTGGTCCAGCGCTTACCCTACTTAATTGTAATTATTTGATTTGTTAATTACTATACTGTCCTCCTTAATGCAAATTTGGGCCGTTGTTCAAAGGGGTATGCAACTCGAGGCACATAAATCTTCTGTTATGATGGGAACATAACGAGATATGCACGATGGATTTCCCTAACGGTCAGTTAAAAAGAGGAATTGTAGGTATTGTTGGAACGTTGGTTCAAGAAAGATTAATCTCAACTACCTTTACCAACTTTAATAAATAGATTAAATTAATACACAACTGTATGTTAATAGATTATTTATGGATAATGCTTGGGTGCTGACCGGTCAGCATCCAAAATACTGACCCACCAATTGAAGTGTAGCACGTGCCCAATTGTGAAGATTTTATTTATTCAACTACTCAAAGAGTTCACTAATTCCCCTTTTAATTTGGAAACTATTATTTTTAGATTAAAATATTACAAATAAAAATATATAAATATATAGGGTAAATCACCAAAAGTGCCATGAGTTTGTGGGGATCTGCCGATAACAACTACTACATGTTACCACCATGTACGACCTCCCCTAAAGTTTTGCATAAATACAAATAGAGAGTAAATATGCATTTATCTACTCAAACCTCTCCTACGTACTCTTAAAATTGAACTAATAAAAACACCAAATTTTTCATAATTAATACAATTTAAAAATGAAGATAATACTTTTATATAAAAACAATTAAATTAAATTAAATTAATTGAAAATAAACATTTCATTTAGAATATAAATTTAAAATTGAAAATAAAAACTATTTTTAAAATTTTAAATCAACTTCATTTTTTGCTTCATTCATTCCCATCCAATGAAAAAATGTTCTTTTTTGATTGAATGGTTTAGTTTCTTCATCTTCATGAATTGTAAGATAAAAAAGAACTTTCTTATTAATTTCATCAATTATTTGATACTTATCAGCCCCAATCTTAGTATTTGGATTCCTATTGGTACCAATATCAACCCAGACTTCAACATCAACCTTATTTCTAAGAAAAAAATCGAGAATTCTCCAATCAAAATATTTTCTATCCGAAAATTTATCCATATCCATAATATCATCTTCTTTTAGATAATTATTAATAGGGAGGTCCGATGGTATGGACAAATCATTTGTTTCATATAAATGTGTAATAGATGCTAGCCGCACTTAAAAGCCGAGTACTCTACCCAAGGGTGTAGGTAGGTGTAGGCTAGACCGGGCTGTAGCCCGGTCTCGATTTTCAAAAATAAAATAAAATTATGCATACTGTTGTAATTGGATTTCCACCGCCCGCTTGACTTGCTTTCCAACCTTTTACTTTCTATTTTTGATTGATGATGCAAGCAATGATGGTAAAAGACAAGTGGCCAAGGGGGACTGTGGGAGTGATACAATCGAAGTCTATAAATAAGACTTCTCTTTCATTTGTGAATTTAGTTAGAAACTCTGAAATTAATACTGAATTTAGTTTAGGGTTTGCTTAAAGATAATTAGTGTGTGATTTACATTTGATTAGAAAGTTTAGTTAGGCAAATTAGGGGTCTTTGAGTTCAGATCCTTGATTTAGCCATTTAGAGATGTAGAATTAATTGTTCTAGAAAATATATTTATATATTTCATGTTATTTGGATAATTTTTTATTGAGATTGTGACTTTGCCATATGTGTGTGTGTGTTTCTTATTGAATTCTTACTAGTGCAGGTTATTATGTCAAATAATCAAAAAATTAAAGCAAAGGAAAAATATTTGGGATTTCTTCCCAAAATCAAATGAGAATCAATCATCAAGTAAAATAGTTTCTCCATCAAATGTTGATGTTCCAATTATTGAGAACCAACATATTTCTGAGCCTAATACAGTTGAGGTTAAAGATGTTGATAGTAGTGCTCTCGAACGTGATCTGGGTTTACGTCTTCCATCGACGGTGAGTCTTTGAAACGACTAGGCTGTTGGGATTTATTCCCCAAAGCTTGTAATTTGTAAATATTATAAATTCAATAATAAAAGAAGTAGTTATTTCATTCAAATATATTAATTTGTACACTTATATTATATATGCAAACATCCAAGATTGCTAGATATAATCTCAAACTGAGTATATGAATGTCATATACAGAGGAATTTAGTTTGAGACATGCAATCTAAATAGTCCGTAGAAAGCAAATAAAGCTGGGTACATTATTTGTGATTAATCTATAGCTGTGGTCCATTCTATATTGTACGGTAGTCTTATCCTAAACTACTCATATAGTGTTATGAGAATGGAGACACCTTATATGATGCGATCATATAGGACTGGACCACGATCTATATGAATCTGTCACTAAGATCTGTTACTTGAAAAGATTCATATATACATATATATATATATATCGATTAATGATGGCTATATATGGGTGATCTAAATCCTGAGTGTCTTACTAACACCTTTAGGTTAGATCGTGGTTTTTGATTTACCATGGGTGAGATCGAAATAGCATTCTCGGTCAATATCTTCATATCTTGGAATCACGGTTTGGCTTGTGGCTGGGAAGGTATGCACACAATAGTGGAATCCACTATTTCCTGCGAGAAGTAGATAAGTGGTTCCCTTAAGGGTTGATTCGGGGCTTGAACGGTTAAGAGCGCTCTCTTTCTTCCATAAAGGAATTAAGGATATAATCATTCAAGAGAATCAATGGTACTTAAAGGAAAAGATATAATTAGAGAGGCATAACGGATTTTATGACCTAGCTCTAATTATGAACTACTTGTGAAGGATCATGACATATGTAATAGCTATATCAATGGACACTAATAAATTGGATGTGTAAAACATCTACAGTTACGAGAGTACAACCTTGGGTTTTTAGTGGAATAACTCCAAGATTAATAATTATGAAATATTAATTAAAGTGTTTAATTATTTTTTTCTAAGTATTATTGGAGCTCAAAACTGTGGGTCCATTAGGTCCCCTTGCTAGCCCTATACGATTGATAGTAACAAGACTCACGGAGAATTGGATGGTCCAATTAATTGTGTTACAAAAGTAACTTAAATATATTTTGGGAATTAATTAAATAATGTGATTATTTAATTAATATATTATTTAATTGTTGAATTAAATATTATTAAATAATATGATTATTTAATTGACATATTAATAATTAAGAATTATTAATTGTCATATGGAGGTTTCAGTTTTTAACCTTGACAAGAGCAATAAAATAATAAGTGATTATTTTTATTTACTCTAAATAGGTTCAAGGTTCAAACCCTAGTAAAGTAATAATTAAAAATGGATTTAGAATCCTATTTAACTTGGATTACTAAATCCTAAGTTCCTAGTATATAAGATATACTTGTCAAGAAAAAGAAGCGATTCGGAACCCTAAGGAGAACTAAGGTGGGAGGCAACTATAGAGGGAAAAGAAAAATAAAATAAAATTCTCTCATATTGGGGTTGGCCAAATTCATCAAGGGAAGCAAGGTGTTGTCTTCCGGTTCTCTCAAGCCTCCATTTAACTACTCCCGGAATCCGTGACGTGCCCACACACATAGTTATTAGATCGCAGGACATAGCTAGGAAGACTTAGCGGTATTGGATCGTAAAGAAGGATCGAAAAGAAACAAAGGAGTGCTCTTCAAAGGTATGAAAAAAAATCTCTTCCTTATATTCGTGTATATACAAAAGGTCCCAAGAAGACGATAGAAAATTTTTGAAACCTATCGTTCTTATTTTATCTTGATTAATTTCAAATAAAAACTCTTTATTTTTCCGCTGCACGACTTACAATTGGTTTCAGAGCCAATTATTGTAATACATGAATATGTTATATTTGTTTTCAAAGTCTTTTCGATATGTATGATATGTGCAGGCAGTATGCACAATCTAGGGTTGTATGATGCTTATATATATTTTTTTTTATATAAACATGGTTGATCGTTAATTGTATGGTACAATGAGTTTGGTTAAATTTGTTTCCGGGTTAATTTTATTTTATTTTCCGGATGTAATCGTTCTATGTAAATAAATATCTTGTAATATGATTATGTAATCTTGTACGAAGAAGACGATTCGAGAAGACGAAGAAGTCGGGTGTGTGTTGGACACAAAACAGCACTGTGTGCACAAGGCACACGCATGATTGCCATGCAATATGTTGTTGCTGTGTGCAAGTGTTGCACGTATGCACAACAGCCAAAAAGATGTGCAATAGCATAGTGCAGCGCACAATTGTGCAAAGCTTGGTGCAACACAAACAGGCAGCAGCTGTCACGCAAAGCACATCCATGTGATGCATGTGCTCGGTGCAACACAAACAAGTGTGCGCTAGCCTTGTGCACAAACAGGCAGCAGCGCACAATTGCGCAAGTGCTGTGGCGCGCGTTTTGGCGCATGGTGCTGTGCACACCACATGGACTACGGCTACGCACGAAAGCGCTAGGCTGAGTGTTCGTGACGCTAGGGTTTGTGTATTTGGAAGCATAAATGGGCCGAACTATATATTTTTTTTAATAACTTGGGCCTCCAATAAATGTTAGTGTAACATATGGGTCTTAGTTTATGATTCATGAGATGGATCACCATTAAAAATATTAGGGTTACTCAAGTTGGACTTGGTTAAAAGCTCATTAGATGCAAAAGATGGACTTAAAGAAAAGGGAATTACAAGAAGACCAAGGAATGCCTTGGATTAATATTTTGTAATTAGATTATTGGGAAAGTATCATTTTCCCCCCTGTAGTTTGCCATATTCATATAAGAGTCAATACCAAGATTAACTTCCTAACGGATAGGATTTCTAGATGTATTTTAGGATTGATTGACCCTATGGCAGCAACTCTCGAGTTAAGTTTTAGAGATCTGAAATGATAGGTTACACTCACAAGGATTTAATTAAATAGTTAATTATAATCCTGACTAAAATAAATGATGATTAAATAATATAAGAATAAAAAGTTATTCTGAAGTATCATTTACTTGAGAATGTCTCGATCCGACATACAAGCACTTAACGTACCCTAAGGCGGCACTTACTTGTGGCATGTTGGATTGTCGTGGCATAGTAACTTTTTTAGGGATTTTTATTGTTCATTAAACATGTTTCATGCATTATGTTTAATTATATGCCGAATAAATTTATATATGTTTTAAATGTATGAATGAATGAATAAGTTTTTATTTATATTTACTTCAGTAATGTCTTTTGCATCATTTTCAATACTTGCCAATGACAAATTAACCAGGGATAACTATACAAAATGAAATAAAAAAAACAACAACAACAACAACAACAACATTAATGTAATCCTAGTCACCAAAGACCTAAAATTTGTGCTTACGGAGGAATATCCTCCACAGTCTGCAACCAACGCAACACAAACTGTTCGTGAGGCCTACGAAAAATAGATTTCAAAAAATGAAAAGGCCCACATTTATTTGCTAGCTAGCATGACAGAAGTGCTATATACAAAACATGAAGCAACGACCAAATCATATGAGATGATGGAGTCATTACAGGCCATGTTTGGGCAACCTTCTGAGCAAAAACGGCACGAAGTTGTTCGTTCCGCAATGACTACTTGTATGAAGGAAGGATCATCAGTCCAAGAACATGTCCTGGGTATGATGTCCCATTTCAATACTAATGAAGTCAATGGTGGGACTATAGATGAGGCTTGCTAGGTGAGCATCATACTGACAACTCTTCCAAAGAGCTTTGATCAGTTCAAAAGCAACTATGGGATGAACAAGTTGAAGTTCAGTATGACTCAGCTGCTTAATGAGCTCACAACTTTTGAGTCCATGTTTAAAGACAACAAAAGTAAGACCGGTGAAGCAAATGTTGCTGAACCATCTTCCTCTGAATTTAACAAAAGGAAGAGGTCTGTTGGCAAGACAAAGCTTGAGGAGGAGGCCTTCTCGATAAGCGTTAGAATAAGGAATGTCGTTTCAACAAGAGTAGTGAGAGCAGTTAGACTAGCTTTTAATAATTGTTTTCTTTCATTAGACAATGTTTATTACATTCTTGGATTTACAAGGAATTTGATTTCTATATCCAAATTAGTGGTGTAAAAATGGACTAGGCCCAAGAGGGCCGGTTTGTTAGGCCTGCCAACAAGCATGGGCCGAACCAGGTCCGGTCCGGTCCGGTCCGTGGAGACGGCGTGCTGTGTGCCGGGCTATAGGTTACCGGTCCACTGGACTGGCCCGCCACAACACGTTACGCCAGTGGGTCAAGGTCAACGGACTACACGCCAGACCGGTCCAGCCGTTTGAATAATAAATAAATAAATAAATAAATAAATTGGCTCCAACGGTTGGATTTCAAAATTCAACCGTTGGCTGACGTCAACCATGACGTCAGGCAACGGTTGAATTTTGAATTTCAACCGTTGGAGCAAAAAAAAATTATAAAAAAGCCCCTAAACTCTTCTATTTTATATTTTCACCCACAATTCTAATTTTTCTATAAATACCCCCATCCATTCCATTTTTCAATCACTTTCTCTCATTCTCTCTTTCTCTCAATCTCTCTCCATTCTCTGAATCTCTACACATTTTCATTCAATTTCATTGTTTCTCTCTCTCTCTATACATTTTATAATACTATTATACTAATTTCTTATTATCTGTCTATCTATTGTTCTCTTCATTTTCCAACAACACACAAAACTTTTAAAGTACATTTTTCTTTAAATGTTATTATTTCTTTATGTGAGTAAATTTATAATGTTATGTAAACACTTTAGCTAATTTTTTTATAAATATTTTTGTTTATTTAGTAAATTATTTTTAATTTTTTTAGCAGTTAATTAATCATTATTACGTGTACTTGTGTAGTAGTTAATTTTAATATTTCTATGTTAGTAACTTAGTAAGATAAAAATTTTAAAGTGTAGTAGTTAATGTAAATATATTTTGTTAGTAAATTATGATCTGTATGTGTAGTAGTTAATTTTAACATTTTTAAGTTAGTAAATTTATGATTTTTAAGTTTAGTACTTAATGTAAATATATTTTGTTAGTAAATTATGATTTTTATGTGTAGTAGTTAAATTTAACATTTTTAAGTTAGTAAATTTATGAATTTTAAGTTTAGTAGTTTATTTAAATATATTTTGTTAGTAAATTATGATTTGTATGTGTAGTAGTTAATTTAAATATATTTTGTTAGTAAATTCTGATTTTTATGTGTAGCAGTTAATTTTCACATTTTTAAGTTAGTAAATTTATGATTTTTAAGTTTAGTAGTTAATGTAAATATATTTTGTTAGTAAATTATGATTTTTATGTGTAGTAGTTAATTTTAACATTTTTAAGTTAGTAAATTTATGATTTTTAAGTTTAGTAGTTTATTTAAATATATTTTGTTAGTAAATTATGATTTGTATGTGTAGTAGTTAATTTAAATATATTTTGTTAGTAAATTATGATTTGTATGTGTAGTAGTTAATGTAAATATATTTTGTAAGTAAATTATGATTTGTATGTGTAGTAGTTAATTTTAACATTTTTAAGTTAGTAAACTTATGATTTTTAAGTTTAGTAGTTAATGTAAATATATTTTGTTAGTAAATTATGATTTTTATGTGTAGTAGTTAATTTTAACATTTTTAAGTTAGTAAATTTATGATTTTTAAGTTTAGTAGTTTATTTAAATATATTTTGTTAGTAAATTATGATTTGTATGTGTAGTAGTTAATTTAAATATATTTTGTTAGTAAATTATGTGTGTAGTAGTTAATTTAAATATATTTTGTTAGTAAATTATGATTTTTATGTGTAGTAGTTAATTTTAACATTTTTAAGTTAGTAAATTTATGATTTTTAAGTTTAGTAGTTTATGTAAATATATTTTGTTAGTAAATTATGATTTGTATGTGTAGTAGTTAATTTAAATATATTTTGTTAGTAAATTATTATTTGTATGTGTAGTAGTTAATTTAAATATATTTTGTTAGTAAATTATGTGTGTAGTAGTTAATTTAAATATATTTTGTTAGTAAATTATGATTTTTATGTATAGTAGTTAATTTTAACATTTTTAAGTTAGTAAATTTATGATTTTTAAGTTTAGTAGTTTATGTAAATATATTTTGTTAGTAAATTATGATTTGTATGTGTAGTAGTTAATTTAAATATATTTTGTTAGTAAATTATGATTTTTATGTGTAGTAGTTAATTTTAACATTTTTAAGTTAGTAAATTTATGATTTTTAAGTTTAGTAGTTTATGTAAATATATTTTGTTAGTAAATTGTGATTTGTATGTGTAGTAGTTAATTTAAATATATTTTGTTAGTAAATTATGATTTTTATGTGTAGTAGTTAATTTAAATATATTTTGTTAGTAAATTATGATTTTTATGTGTAGTAGTTAATTTTAACATTTTTAAGTTAGTAAATTTATGATTTTTAAGTTTAGTAGTTAATGTAAATATATTTTGTTAGTAAATTATGATTTTTATGTGTAGTAGTTAATTTAAATATATTTTGTTAGTAAATTATGTGTGTAGTAGTTAATTTAAATATATTTTGTTAGTAAATTATGATTTTTATGTGTAGTAGTTAATTTTAACATTTTTAAGTTAGTAAATTTATGATTTTTAAGTTTAGTAGTTTATGTAAATATATTTTGTTAGTAAATTATGATTTGTATGTGTAGTAGTTAATTTAAATATATTTTGTTAGTAAATTATTATTTGTATGTGTAGTAGTTAATTTAAATATATTTTGTTAGTAAATTATGTGTGTAGTAGTTAATTTAAATATATTTTGTTAGTAAATTATGATTTTTATGTATAGTAGTTAATTTTAACATTTTTAAGTTAGTAAATTTATGATTTTTAAGTTTAGTAGTTTATGTAAATATATTTTGTTAGTAAATTATGATTTGTATGTGTAGTAGTTAATTTAAATATATTTTGTTAGTAAATTATGATTTTTATGTGTAGTAGTTAATTTTAACATTTTTAAGTTAGTAAATTTATGATTTTTAAGTTTAGTAGTTTATGTAAATATATTTTGTTAGTAAATTGTGATTTGTATGTGTAGTAGTTAATTTAAATATATTTTGTTAGTAAATTATGATTTTTATGTGTAGTAGTTAATTTAAATATATTTTGTTAGTAAATTATGATTTTTATGTGTAGTAGTTAATTTTAACATTTTTAAGTTAGTAAATTTATGATTTTCAAGTTTAGTAGTTAATGTAAATATATTTTGTTAGTAAATTATGATTTTTATGTGTAGTAGTTAATTTTAACATTTTTAAGTTAAGTAGTTTATGTAAATATATTTTGTTAGTAAATTATGATTTGTATGTGTAGTAGTTAATTTAAATATATTTTGTTAGTAAATTATGATTTTTATGTGTAGTAGTTAAATTTAACATTTTTAAATTAGTAAATTTATGAATTTTAAGTTTAGTAGTTTATTTAAATATATTTTGTTAGTAAATTATGATTTGTATGTGTAGTAGTTAATTTAAATATATTTTGTTAGTAAATTCTGATTTTTATGTGTAGCAGTTAATTTTCACATTTTTAAGTTAGTAAATTTATGATTTTTAAGTTTAGTAGTTAATGTAAATATATTTTGTTAGTAAATTATGATTTTTATGTGTAGTAGTTAATTTTAACATTTTTAAGTTAGTAAATTTATGATTTTTAAGTTTAGTAGTTTATTTAAATATATTTTGTTAGTAAATTATGATTTGTATGTGTAGTAGTTAATTTAAATATATTTTGTTAGTAAATTCTGATTTTTATGTGTAGCAGTTAATTTTCACATTTTTAAGTCAGTAAATTTATGATTTTTAAGTTTAGTAGTTAATGTAAATATATTTTGTTAGTAAATTATGATTTTTATGTGTAGTAGTTAATTTTAACATTTTTAAGTTAGTAAATTTATGATTTTTAAGTTTAGTAGTTTATTTAAATATATTTTGTTAGTAAATTATGATTTGTATGTGTAGTAGTTAATTTAAATATATTTTGTTAGTAAATTATGATTTTTATGTGTAGTAGTTAATTTAAATATATTTTGTTAGTAAATTATGATTTTTATGTGTAGTAGTTAGTTTTAACATTTTTAAGTTAGTAAATTTATGATTTTGAAGTTTAGTAGTTTATCTAAATATATTTTGTTAGTAAATTATGATTTGTATGTGTAGTAGTTAATTTAAATATATTTTGTTAGTAAATTATGATTTTTATGTGTAGTAGTTAATTTAAATATATTTTGTTAGTAAATTATGATTTTTATGTGTAGTAGTTAGTTTTAACATTTTTAAGTTAGTAAATTTATGATTTTTAAGTTTAGTAGTTTATTTAAATATATTTTGTTAGTAAATTATGATTTGTATGTGTAGTAGTTAATGTAAATATATTTTGTTCGTAAATTATGATTTTTATGTGTAGTAGTTAATTTTAACATTTTTGAGTTAGTAATTGACTATTAATGACTAATGAGTTCATATTTGTATAATTTCAAGAAATGGATCATTTTTTCCCGGACTGTTTTAACATGCTGAACGATGATCTTGATCTTTCAGAACAAACGGAACCCTAAGCGAGAGCTTCCTGTTCCACCGATACTGGTACACCAAAATTACGTCCCAAAAGATTGACATTAGAGGTTTGGCAGTGTTTTCACATAGTACAAATGACACTCCCAGACAAGACGATGGGCGCCAGAGCTAAATGTAAGTTCTGTCCTAAGGACTTTTCTAGTAGTAGGAATGGAACCGATCATTTGAGAAAGCATATGCTGAAATGTATGCCTACACAGGGACAAGTAGATACTAGAACCTAAACACAACTACAACGGCACCCAAATGGGTCCGTTACTACGTGGCGGTACGATCCTGAACACACTAGAAATTGCTTGTCACTATTCATTGCACAAACTGATCAACCGATCAATTTTGCTAACAATGATTTTTTTCAAGAGTTGATCACATCTGCATTCTGCCCCCAATTTCAACCTGTTTCTAGAACCACCACTAGAAATGATTTGATAAGATTGTTTGGAACCGCTAGAGATGATTTGAGTGTTGAATTACACCATTTAAATGTCTCTATTGCATTAACCTCTGATATTTGGAATGCATGTTCGAAACAGGACTACTTATGTGTCACTGGACACTACTTAAATTCTTATTGGAAGATAACAAAAAGAATTCTTGGTTTTCGTCCTATAGATTTTGCACACGCAGCTAAAAATATTTTTAATGTCATTCTTTTTGTTTTAGAAACATATGAAATCACAAATCGCATCCTTTCTATTATATTAGATAATGCATCTGCAAACACTAGTTCTATTGCATTGTTTGTTGACAGAAATATCCCGCAAGATAGAGGTTATTTCTTCCATCAACGGTGTGCATGTCATATTATAAATTTAGTTGTACAGGCTAGTTTGAAGAAAGTAAGTGACCGTGTAGATCGCATCAAAGATGTCATTTCTTGGATTGGCAGCTCTAATCCTAGATTCCAAGAATTTCGTAGACACTGTACATTAAACAATCTACGCCCCTGACGATTCCAAACTGATATGCCGGTAAGGTGGAACTCTACTTACTTAATGCTGGAAATTTGTTTGCCATATGATACAACTATTTTAGGTTTTTATAACATGAAGCTGGTTGAACTTGGCCGTCCACAAGCACAAGCACTGACACCAGACGATTGGTATGTGGCAAGGGCTTTTGTTGAATTTTTTACGATGCCACTGTAACTCTTGCCAAGGTTTATTACCCCACATCTTGTGAGGCAATCCATCGAATAGTGGAAATGTCTGAAGCGTTAAACAATTATAGGGAAGATGAACATTTAGGCATTGCAGTTGTTGCCATGGAGACAAAGTTGAAAAAATATTGGGCTACCATTCTTTTACTGTATGCCTTAAGTGTTATAGTAGATCCTAGGGTTAAATTATCTGGTTTAGAAGTTTTCCTTGAGGTTATTGGTACTAATTTAGCAATAGATTATTCAAAACAGGTTATTGACATTCGAAACAAGTTGTTCGAATTTTTTCGTATTTATAAGCGCGGGTTTGGTGGCATTGACACCCAACCATCAGTAGAACTGGAGACACGGCCGAAGCAAACAAGTTGGAGCATTCTCAAACGTCGAAAAAAGGACAAATCAGCAAGTACTTCTTCAAGCAAAAGATCTGGCCCATCTTCTTGTGCCGAACTGAATAGGTACCTTGAAGCACAGTTCGATGTTGTCGAAGACAAGGAAGATTTTGATTTATTGTTATGGTGGAAGTCTTATACCTACAAATATCCGGTTCTATCACACCTAGCACGTGATGTACTAGTTATCCCCGTGTCCACGGTGTCTTCGAAACAAGCATTCAGCACCAGTGGACACATAATTGAAGCAAGAAGAAGCTATTTGTCTCCAGACATGGTGGAGGTATTAACAAGCCTTCGGGATTGGAAGCATGCTAAAAAGAGGTTGCAAAACCAAACTATAGATAATGAACTTATTCAAAATTTCAACAATCTATATGTTGATGAGGCTTCCGGTTCCGGTAGTAACCAGTTCCAGAACTAGGTTATACTCATACCTGTACATTTACTTGTAAATTGTAATACGATTGCACTTTTTTTCCCTTGCCAAGTTTTTATTCCACTGGGTTTTTCTTGGTAAGGTTTTTAATGAGCCAATCATGTAAATATGTAATACTGAATTCCATAAGTCAGAAATGAATAAATACTTCTTCTTTTCATATTTTCATAACTTCATCTATTTTATATTTTTTGTAATGCTTTATCTTTATTCATTTTTTGAATTATTTTATTACCAAAAACAATAAATCTATCTAACTACATTTACATAATTCAATTGTTAAATTGATATTAAGTATTTTAATTTGTAATTATGTATTTTATTTTTCACTAGAACCCAAAATCAAAAAGAAATATTAAAAAAAAAATGTGGTCCCGGTCCGGCCCGTTGAACTGACCTACCATTCGGTCCGGTCTGGCACGCCGGCACAATCTGCTAGACATAGGACGCGTGCCGTGCCGGACCACTGTTTTGGAAAACGGGCCGAACCTAGTCTAGTCTGCCCACTGGTGCGACGCGGACCAGGTTCGGCCCGTTTTCGAAAATGGTCCAAGAGTGCCGGACCAAATTGGGCCGGACCTGTCCATTTTTACAGCATTAATCCAGATTACTAGAACGTTTGTATTCAGTTTCTTCTAATCATAAATCAGTTATTGTTTCTAGAAACAGTTTGAATATTTGTTCTGGTTCGATTGAAAACAACTTGTATGTTTTGAGACCATCATTACATACATCACTACTTAATACTGAATTGTATAAAGTTGAAAAACCTAAAACAAAAAGACAAAAGATTTCTCCAAATAATGAAACGTATCTATGGCATTTAAGACTTGGTCACATCAACATTGACAAGATAGATAGACTGGTAAAAGGCGGATCTTTAAGTCAGTTAAAGATCGGCATTTTACTTATTTGTGTGTCTTATTTAGAAGGTAAAATGACAAAGAGACATTTTTTCTAGAAAAGGGCTTAGAGCTATACAACCACTAGAGTTTATACATTCAAATGTATGCGGACCTATGAATGTTAAAGCTAGGGGTGGTTATGACTATTATGTCACTTTTAGTGATAATTACTCAAGATACGGATATATTTACCTAATGCAACGTAAGTCGAAAATATTTAAAAAGTTCAAAGAATTTCGAGCTGAAGTTGAGAACCAATTAGGCAAAACTATCAAAGCTCTACGATTAGATTGTGAAGGTGAGTATCTCGATCAAGAGTTCGAGGACACTAACTCAGTCTGTGAACTTGTAGACTTACTCGATGGGATAAAACCCGTAGGAAGTAAGTGGATCTACAAGAGAAAGAGAGGAGTAGACGAAAAGGTAGAGACCTTCACAGTAAGGCTAGTGGCAAAGGGTTATACCCAAAAGGAGGGGGTCGATTTTGACGAGACCTTCTCGCCAGTAGCTATGTTTAAGTTTATTAGGATACTCTTATCCATTGCTGCCCATTTTCATTATGAAATTTGGCAAATGGATATTAAAACTGCATTCTTGAATGGTAAGCTTGACAATAGCATCTACATGATACAACCAGAGGGATTCGTGTATATATAAAAGGTCCCAAGAAGACAATAGAAAATTTTTGAAACCTATCGTTCTTATTTAATCTTGATTAATGTCATAAAAACTCTTTATTTTTCCGCTGCGCGACTTACATAGGCGGAGTGAATGACTCCACTTAGCTCGATTTTCCCTGTCAAATCAGTCGATTTTCTTTCGGCTGCCTAATATGGCCGATTTGGCCGAAAAAGATCAATCGGTTGGCGTCCGCCAAGCGTATAGGTAGTCAATTTTTCCGTTGTTTCGATCACTGGTTTTTTAGTCTAGCCACCCCCTCCCCAAGTTAGAAATCCTGGCTACGCCACTGACTCTATCGTTGAGTTAGCAACCAAAATAATTTGAATGGGTGGATACAATTAGAATAAAAAAGAAATAAAAGAAAAGATATGCAATTGCACAACGGAATCAAAATATTAAACTATCAAGAAATCGACTAACAAAATGTAGAATCGATTAGGGACATAAAAAATAAAAACTTCTTTATAACAATGAATCCAGCGAACCCATTATTTGAATTTTGAATGAAGTAAAGAAAAAAACCAAACCTCTGTTACGGAGATAAATAGGTTAAATTAAATAAAAAATTATTTTCAATTTTTTTTTTTTACTGTTTTTAAAATTTAAAATTTATAATAAAAAAATGATTTTTCAATTTTAAATTATTTGTATTAGCTTTACTTTTTATTTTTTATATTTATAAAAAAAAAATTATCTTCATTTTTAAATTGTTTTTACTAGTTTTAAAGTAAATAAAAAAATGTTTTTAATTTTTTAAATTATATTCATTTATAATTTTACTGTTTTTTTTATAAAAGAAAATATTATCTTTATTTTTAAATAATTTAATAACTAAGAGCAATTTGGTCCTTTTATTTGTTCTATTTTAAGAATAAGGAAGGTTTTACCTTTTTTTTTTTTTTTATTTTTTTTTTTTTTATGTATAACCACTACCGGGACCCGGCGAGAATAGACTCTACAAGCACAGCCGGGAATACTACTCCCACTATCGGGGAGAGGATACAGATGGAATACAGCTTTTCTCACAATTAGAGAGAGGAATACTCCCAGAACCAGGAGAGGGCAACCCACACTTGGGATTTAAAGGCCAAGGTGAGACAAAGAATATATATACAAATATATGCACAAACATGGCTTTGAACCATGGTTGTGGAGGCTCCTAGAGAGCGTCCAACAGATAAATGCATACTTGCTCTCTGGGTGTATTTATGTCAAACTAAGGTTATTGTATTTACCCCTAAAGTTTATATTAAGTGAAGATAACTCCATAGAATTTTCTTGAGTCTTTGATTAATTTTGTTTTAGTTTTTATTTTATTTTAAAAAAAAGATTATAAAACTGAATTGGGCTAGAATTTGACTAAAACATTAAGGATATTATTAAAAACTCCCTCTAGTTTGAAGTATTAGTCATTTTGGTCCTTCTAGGTTGAGAAATGGCTATTTTAGTCCTTCTGTTACCATTTTTAGAGAAAATATGATTTTACCCTACTACCTACTATATATATATACTGATAGAAATGTGTAGATCTATTTCTCCTTTTTTATTAAAAAAAGGAGTGGAGATCCAATCTAGGTCTCCACCAAATCCACAGATGATGATGATGATGATGATAATAATAATAATAATAATATTCAAGAGATCTAGGATCCTCCAATATATCATCACCACCATCTCCAACTCCTTCATCATCCCAACCACCCAATCACCATGCCAAAGCCAAAAAAAAAAAAAAAAAATGGCTTATGGATATGGTGGAGATCCATTGATTTCCACAAGATCCATCTCTACATCTAGGGAGTGGGGTGATGTGGTTTATGAGATATCTATTTAACAAAAGCTTTGATCCTACTAGGTTTTGATTCTAGAGAGAGAGAGAGACCGGTGAGAGAGAGTTTTTTAAAAAATATATTATTATTTAAAAAAATATATCTAATATTATATTAGGTTTTTTATTAAATGCATTTTAATTTAATTATAATAATATTTTGAATTTACCCACAACTCATTTACCATTATACCCTTAATGGTTTAAGGGAACTCTTAACAATTTGGACCAAAATAGCTACTAATACAAACAGTAAGGATCAAAATGACCAATTCCACAAACTAGATTGATGTTTTTAATAATATCCCAAACATTAATTATAATTCTTTTAAAGCATAAATACAATCAAATTCATTCATTTTTTTTTTTTTTTTAACAATTACAAATAATTCAGGGTTGAAGAGTGTTGAATATAACTTGAACTCAGAACCTCAAATTTAAAGATGTATAATTCTTTTTTTTTTTTCTTTACAATTCATACAGTAATATATTTATTTATTAATTCTTTCAAAAAAAAATTAGAGTAGTAAAATATTTAATCAAATTTAGTTAATTTTTTATACATAAATCCCAAAAATAAATATCTTTCTTTAACATGTAATTATAACAAAATCTTAATAAAAAGAAATCATCACATTATCTGTCATAATTTTTTTTCTTCAACAAATAGAATTTTTTTTTTTGAAAAATCAACAAATACAGTGGAATTATAATAACCTATATATACATTTTTATTTTTATTTTAATAGTAACCTATATATACAACTATACAACTTACCAGAATAACTTATAAATTTTTTAGTTATATTACACGTCACAATTATTGTCATTCGTTATCATCTAATGACACTTTACAGTTTACAGCCACCAACAAAACATTATTACTATAATGACATAACCTGCTGTCTAAATGAAATGGACAACCATTAATTCTATATATTATAACTTGCAGAAGGAACCCTGTGGTCTATTTAATCTTAAAATTCTATTCAACATAATAGATGCAATGTGATTATCTAAACGTTTTTTTTTTTTTCACAGATTTTTCAATTATTAATAATGAGATAATATTTTGTCAAAAAAATAATAATAATGAGATAATAGTTTTAAAATAATTATATTAACTTTAAAAAAAAAATGAATGGAAAAATAATTTTTTAAAACTTTTTTCTGAACGAATATGTTTTTAATACTTAAATCTACTTTTACATGATAAATGTTTTTAGCTATATCGATTGAAAGCCATGAGGGAACCCTAGGAAAAAAAAAAAAAAAAGTGAATAGTGGTCACTGCTACAGTAATTCCGCCACCGCTACAATGCCGCTGCAGTGTTCTATTGCCACTACAGTGTTTCCGTCGTTGCTACAGTGCCAAGATACAGTGTTCCATCGCTGCTACAGTGTTTCCGCTACAGTTCGTTCACAGCTACAGTATCCCTTACAATGATTCGCTCTATGGATCCTATGTGCATGGAGGCCGCTTTGTTTCTTTCATCTCCGATGGCGGTGTCTTCCACCTTGAATAGTCAGGTTGGTCTGAGTACGGTGAGTGGAGTGAATTCCTCTTCTCGGGTTGTTCCTCTCGCTTCTGGTGGGGTGTGTTCTTTGGTTGGTGGGCCGATTCCTCCTCAACCTGAAGGGGGTGTTTCGGTGATTGTTCCTGATTCGGTTACAGGTCTCATTCAGAGTTCAGTGCCTATGGTCCAGGGTGGTAAGTCTTTTATGGGTCTCTTCAAATCTTCTCCTGTTGAGACTTTACCGGTGCCATCAGTTCCCTCTAAGAAGAGGGGGTATGTTTCTGTTCGGGTGGATCCAATTGCTTATCAGGCCCGTTTTGAGTTGTGTAAGAATGCTCTTATTGGTCGTGTGGTGAGCGGCCTTGGAAGCTTGTGGATCTTAAGGTAAGACTTAGCAAGCATTGGATGCTAAATTCTGATTGGCAACTTATATCTCTGGGGAGAGGCTATTATCAGATTTTTTTGAAGTCTCCTGCTGATAAGAATCATGTTTGGGGGTTAGGTTCAGTTCATCTGAAGCCAGGTATTCTTCGCCTACAGCCTTGGGTCCCAGATTTTAACCCATCGCTATAGAAGTCCACCAATGCCCAGGTTTGGGTGAGGCTCTTTGATCTATCATGGGAATACTGGCATCCGAAAATTATTTATGACTTAGCTAGAGGGATTGGGGTGCCATTACGGTTGGACAAGGCTACTAGTGATGGGGATTTTGGTCATTATGCTAGAGTTCTAGTTGATGTGGATATGTCATCAGTGCTCCCTACTTCAGTGTTGCTGGAGAGGGATGAATTTCATAGTTTTTTTTATAGCTGTTGAGTATGAGAATCACCCAGCTTTTTGCTCCACTTACTCTTCTATAGGTCATTTGCCTAGTTCTTGTCGTTGGAACAAGTCTTCTAAGGCTCCTCTGACTAGTTCCTCAAAATCAACCCAGGATATGACGACGGATTCTAGAGGTTTTGGGGTTGATGGTTTTCAGCTTGTTCAGACCAGTTCTTCTAAATCAGTTTATCACCCTATTATTACACCTTATGAGGAGGTCCCGTTATCAAATGTTTTCTCAGCTATTCAACAGGATGTAGGTGGTCAAGATTCAGTGGTTGTCCATACTTCAGTAAGGTCTAATTTGATCTCGGGATCCACTTCATCCACTGGTTTGGTTCACTCTTCGGATCCGTCTTCATCTACTGTCTCAGCTATTTCGGAAGTGGTTTCGAGCTCGGTTCCTCTAATGATTTCCCAGGCATTGTAGATTAGCAAGGGTTCAGGATTTGATGACGGGGTCACTGATTCAGTTCTAGTTTCTAGTTCTTCAGTTGTTGATCCTTCTATTATTCTGTTATTTCGGCTGTTGGGGTGGTGCATGATTCGAGGACTGTTGTTCAGGGTTCTTCGGTGGTCAATCAGGTTCGCCCTATGGTCTCTATCATTTTATCTAGGTTATCTTCTCGTCCGGGTCAGACGGCTCGTCGACAAGTTAGGGTTCAAGACGTTTCAGGCAATCAGCCATCTAAGGAGGCAATTGTGTCTTCAGCTCTGAATGTTAATATGGATCAGAGTAGTTTACAAGATGGATCTGGTATTTCTTATTCTTCGGTTGTGGATCCTAGGGTGCAGATTCAGAACTCGGGTCTGTTATCAGAATCTTAGGCCGAGCTTCGCCTCATTGTAGATTCTTCATGGGCTTCCTAGATGGAGGAGAGTGAGTTAGCTGATGCTGAGGTTGCTCAGAGAGCTTTGAGGGTTAAGCGTAGGCTAGCTTCTTTAAAGTCCGGATGCTGGGCTCCTCTGACGGTTTCCGATGATTAATGTTCTCTTTTGGAATTATCGTGGGATTCGGGGCGAGTCCACGAGGAGGGTTCTTAAAGAGTTGTGTCGTTCACATAAACCTGCTTTAGTTTGTATTACAAAGCCTATGGTTGATTTTTCCTCTATCTCTTCAGGTTTCTGGTCTTCGCTCGGTCTTCGTCTGGTGGACATGAATGATAGGGGTGGGTTGATTACGACTATTTGGGTTTTCGCTTGTGCTTCGTTTCCTGAGGCTCAAATGGTTCACTGTCATGATCAACAACTTACTGTTTCGCTCTTGATCGGTTCTCAGGTCCACTGGTATTATGCGAGCACTTCTATAGTGGTTCGTAGGTCTCTTTGGCAATCTCTTTGAGATATGGTTAGTTTGGTTCTTCTTCCTGGTTGGTTGTTGGGGATTTTAATGCGGTTATGGGTGCTCATGAGGCTTTGGGTTCTCGTTCTCCTGCCCATGGTTCTTGTGAGGATTTCAAGTCGATGATTGAGGATTGTGATTTGGTTGGCATTCGTTCTCAGGGTGCCCGATTCACTTGGGTTAGAGGTCGCAGTACCCGCACTAGAGTTGAGAGACAATTAGATAGAGTTTTGGTTTCAGATGGTTGCATTTCCTGTTGGCGGGAAATTTCGTGTGTGGCTCTTCCCCGTATATGTTTCGATCATTGTCCATTGTTGGTTCGATTGTCAGATTTTGAGGTTTCTTGTCAAAGGCCGTTTCAGTTTTAAAGCATGTGGTTAAAGCATCCTGATTTTATAGCTATTGTTCGCAGGATTTGGAGCTCTCCTGTTATGGGTAGGCCTCCTCAGGTTGTTATTTATAAGCTGATAAGATTGAAAAAGGCTCTTAAGTCTTGGAATTGGGAGGGTTTTGGGGATCTTAACTCTGCCATTGCTAGGAAGTGTGCGGAGCTTCATTCTATTCAGCTGGATTTATCTAACTGGGGTTTTTCAGATGATCTTTTTATGGTCGAGGCGAGTGTTCATTCTGAGCTTGATGTGTTGTTACGCAGACATGAGTGCTTTCTTCGAGATCGGTCTAGAGTTAGGTGGCTTCGTGATGGGGATCGAAACACATCTTTCTTTCATGCCTTTATCAAACGTAGGCAATATCGTAACACTATATCAACCCTTTCGATTAATGGGGTTCTCTTGGAGGATCGGCCTACCATCAGGGATCATATCATTAGTTATTAATCTGACCTCTTTTCCTGATGTTTCTCGAGTTGGGAGAGATTTATCTATTATAGATGATGTGGTTCCTTCCTTGGTAACTGCCGTAGAGAACACTTTCTTGACTAGCATTCCATCTGCAGATGATATTCAAGATGCAGTCTTTGCTATGGATGCTACTTCTGCCCCTAGGCCAGATGGATTTTCTGGTAGATTTTATCAAAGATGTTGGGATGTTGTTGGTAGTGACGTGGTTCTCGCTGTTCAGGATTTTTTCATCGTTGGAGTTATGATTGCTTTAAATTCTACACATAGTATAGCCCCAATTCCATATCATTTTGTGTTCATTTCTCGGGTAAAACCGGGTATTTAATATGTTAAAATAAGTGTTTCAGGTATTTTTGGAGTTTAGGGGCATTGGAGTAATTTTGAAGAATCAAGGGTAAAAATGTAAAATTGGAGCAATTATTGAAGATTCTGTAATTAGAAAAGAAGTCAGGGGTACCTTTTGTAATTCGCCAGACAACGCACCGCAGCGCGCCACGTGTATTAATGAAACAGTGCGTTTTGGCGTTGGGCCTGACTCGACCCGGCCCAGATCCGATTCGCCCAAAGGAAGAAAGGACCAGCTGCTGAGTGTACCCCAGCCCAGTTCTAAGTGCACCTCGCCACATCAGCGTGACGTCATGATGATGTCACGTCGTCTTCAAGCTGCAGCGACCCGGTCGGGTCTGCACCGGGTCGACCCGACCCGACCCGACCCGGTTCATGACCTGAACTTCGACCCGCCTGTTTCGACTGGTTTTCGACGCCGATTCCGATGGTTTTCCACCCAGATCTCTTGCCGGCGACCTCCCCGTCCGTTTGGCACCACTTTGGGACCCCCATGCACACTTTTTCCTAACCTCCAAATTCTTCCAACTTCCATGGCTTCCTTTTGCTTCCAAGCTTCATTTATCCCATACCGCGGCATTCTAGCGGCAATCCGAGCCACAGAAACTCCCATTCGTCGCCGCGGTTGAAGTGTCGTGGTCTCCCAACCGCGGCAGTCGAGCGACAGATATTTTTCGCGCTTGCCGCGGTTCAACCGCGGAAACCCCAGACCGCGGCAGTCCGTCTTGGACTCATTTTGGACCTGTTTCTTGCCCTATTTTGAGCCATATAAATAGATCTTATGTTCTTTTGAAGAGAAAAGGGGAGCCAACTCAACAAAACTAAAAATCAATCCCAAAAACCTCTCTTTTCTCCATCTCTTCCACATAACCAACCACTCCCAAAAATCCAAACACATACACCATTTCCATTTTACCTCATCCACCACCACTCCATCTTTTTAGGCAAAAAGAGTTGAAGATTCAAAGAAGAGGAGGAAGCTCTCCAACATAGTTTTCTCTAAACTTTTTATCTTTTAATTCTTTTATGATAGCTATGTACTTATTGGAGATTATTTGTTGTATGGCTACTCTTGATAATATTATGAGCTAAATATATTTTGCTAGGATTTGATGAAACCCCACCCATGATTTGTATTATGTATTGACTCTTATTTATCTATTTTATGCAAGTGTGATTTGTATGGGTATTTTTGTATGCTTAAAGCTTTCAAGTGATTGATCTCCATTTGATTGATTTATTGTGGTGTGTTATGTACTGACTAGAGACGCACACCTCGTGTTCGTTAAAATGCCCTCTATGCATGTCTAGAAAAATAGACCTACTTAGGCTAGCGTATAGGATTCGTTTAGTGCGCCAATAAACTTAATGAACTCGTTCGTATATTCCGGGTAATCGAAAGATAAGCTTGGGTGTGTTTCGAGTGTAATCTACTTTGCTTGACCAAGATTGTAGGTTAATATTAGGGTGCATGAATCTACAAATTGCATGAGTATGTTTGGGTGAGTAATTGAGTCTAAAACGGACGTTAATTGTTGGGTGAGGTGGATTCAAATTCTAGCATATTTTTCTATATTATCACATTCAGGTTTAATTTCTTGTTATTTCATTATTGCATTAGAATTAATCTTTAGGTTTAATTTTAGTTTAATTTGATTAGTTTGAAAATCCTTTTTCGATTGTTTGAATAGCAATCTAGGCTAATTGATTTCGGTAATCGATCACTCGATCCCCGTGGGAACGAATCTTATTCACTGTTGTGCTACTCTCCGACCTCATCCTATTGCGAGTGTCGCTCACTAAAAAAAGACTAGCCAAGTTATTTTCCCAGGTCTTAATTCCAGCTTCATTGTTCTTCTTCTGAAGTTGAGGGAATCGATTTCGGTTAATCAGTTTCGACCGATTGTTCTTAGTAACTTTCTATTTAAAATTTCTTCGAAGATTTTGGCTGATCGTTTAGCTCGAGTTGCAGCTAGGATTATTTCTCCTCAGCAGTTCGGATTCATTCGAGACCGGCATATCGAGGATTGTATTGCTTTGGTTTCTGACTGTGTGAATGTGTTGCAAAAGAAGTGCTATGGGGGTAACTTGGCCATGAAGATTGATATCCGAAAGGCTTTTGACACCTTGGATTGGTCTTTCCTTTGCAGAGTGCTTCGGGCTTTTGGGTTTTTTTTTTCTGTTTTTGTGGATTGGATTAACGGCATTCTTCGTTCATCTAGGCTTTCAGTTCTTTTGAATGGGATCCCAGAGGGATATTTCTGTTGCTCTAGTGGGGTTCGTCAGGGAGATCCGCTCTCTCCGCTTTTGTTTGGTATTGTAGAGGACTTCCTTAGTAGATTATTGACGAGGTTGGTGGATTCTTCTCAGATTCTGCTGATTTCTTCCCCAAGGGGTTTTTTGGCTCCAACTCATTTGCTCTATGCAGATGATGTTTTGATCTTTTGCAGAGGCACTCAAAAGAATTTAAAGCATATCATGGGTGCTTTTGGGTATTACGGTGATATTTCAGGCCAGTTGGTTAATTGGGGTAAGTCTTCAATTTATTTTGGATCTTCTATCTCCCCCTCTCGGATTGGTAGTTTGCACTCTCTGGTTGGTATGCAGATTGGGCAGCTTCCGTTTTCTTATTTGGGAGTCCCTTTGTTTCGGGGTAAGCCTTGAAAAGCAGTGTTCTGACCTATTACGAATAAGATCTTGTCTAAATTCGCTAAATGGAAGGGCAAGTCCCTCTCTCTGGCTGGTCATGCTACTCTGATCAGGTCGGTCATCACTAGTTCATTTGTGCACTCTTTCATGATTTACAAGTGGCCTTCTTCTTTACTGTCTTTGATTAACCGCAAGTTGAGAAACTTTTTGTGGACTGGTTCCTGTGAGAAGACTAAGTTGGTTCGGGTCGCTTGGGATCGTTGTTGTAGGCCTTATTCTCAGGGTGGTCTAAGTCTGAAAGATCTTGGGTTGCTGAATGACTCACTGTTACGTAAATTCACTTGGTCTTGGATAGTTTTGCTTTCACTTTTCTTCGGGAGAGATATGTCAAGCATTTGCAGAAGCCTCATAGAGGGTATGTCACCTCCTCGATTTGGTCTTCTCTTTGAACAAATCATAGTTCCCTTCTTAAAGAAGGTATCTGGCTGATTGGAGAGAACTCTCAGAGGGACTTTTGGCGGGATAATTGGTTGGGGGTTCCCATTTTGGAGCTTTTAGGGATTCTAGATTATTTAGCTAATCAGCTCCGAGTGAAGGTCACAGATTTTATTCATGAGGGTAGATGGGTGCTAGACGATTGTTTCCAAGCGCGCTTCCCGGATCTGTGTTTTCGGATTGATCGGATTGTAATTTCTCCTGTTGTGGATTCTCTAGTTTGGGCTAATTCTCGGGATGGTCCTGTTTCTTGCAAGGATGCTTATTCCCAGTTTCTCTATGATATTCCTCAGGTTGTTTGGTGGAGAGATGTTTGGTCCCGTTTTATTCCCCCTTCTCGTTCAACTTTGACCTGGCGTTTGATGTTGAACAGGCTTCCTACTGAGGATCGCCTTTACAGGTCTGGGTTTCAGTTGGCTTCTCGTTGCAGTATTTGTAGGGTTAGTAGTGAATCTGCAGATCATCTTTTTCTTCATTGTCCCCTGGCTGTTACTCTTTGGGAGGCAGTTTTCTCATCTTTCCAGCGATGTGTCTCTACCGATACTTGGCAATCCTTATTCTTGCAGGCCATGTCAGTTTCCTTTAGTGAGCAGGTCATGATTTTATGGAAAACGGCTATCCATGCAATGATATGGGGGGTGTGGACTGCCCGTAATCAGTGGATCTTTGAAGGGAAGTCAGTGGACTTTAGATCCATCCTTTCTTTGGTTTGGCGTGCGGTTTCAAAGGCTAATCGCTTGGAGATTGGTTGTATGTGTAATTGTATGGACAACCATTTGATTCTTCGTCGATTTGGTCTTCGGGGTCGCCCTTCTAAAGCCCCGGTGATCAAGAGTGTGGTTTTGTCGCCTCCAACTCCTGGTTGGATCAAAGTGAATACAGATAGGGCTGCCATGGGCTCTCCGGGGGTTGGTGGTTGTGGTGGTATCTTTTGGAACTGTAGAGCCTTTGTGAAGGGTTGCTTTGCTATTCCTCTTGGTCAGGTTTTTGCGTTTGAGGCCGAGCTTCTGGCGGCCTTATTGGCCATTAATTTTGCTTGGAAGTATGGGTGGCATCGGATATGGCTTGAGAGCGATTCTTCTTATGTGGTTCAACTTCTTTCTTCTCGTTTTGAAATGGTTCCTTGGAGGGTTCATCAGGCATGCTAGCACTACATCTTCTAGATCTCGCATATGGATTTTCAGGTTTCCCATATTTTCAGGGAAGGGAATCAGGTTGCAGATACGCTTTCTAAGCATGCTTTGGAGCTTCATACAGATTCTTGGTGGTTCTCTGCCCGGCAGTCTGTTCTTCTTTAGTTGGCAATGACTGCATAGGCTGGGAGTCTTTTCGTTTTTCTTGATGTTTTCTTTTTCTTTTTGGTGTGGCCTACATGCCTATTTTTGTTTGGGGTTGTTTACCCCCTGGGTCTTTGTGCTTTATTGTTTTTTTGTCTCTTTTTAATTTTCTTTTATCTTTTATATATATGGTTACTGTCTAAGGGTTTTTCAGCATATGATCGTTTGTGATGCTTTTTCCCTTTAGATCAGTCCAATTTTATTATAAAAAAAAAAATGTTTTTAGCTATATCTGTTCCTAACAACATCTGACCTGGACCACCTGGTGAATCAGTGTTTTGTCCTTTACTCATGATTAAACTTTGTCTAATATTTCACTGTCAACAATCAATATATATATATATATATATATATATAAATGGGCCTGTTGACAATATATATATATATATATATATATATAAATGGGCCTTGGCTATGGTACAAATAACAAATATGTGTTGTACCGTACAAACTTAGAAAAAGCTAACAAAAAAAAAAAAAAAAATAACTTAGTGTTTGACAACCTAAAATAGCAACCAGTTGCTGCAAGTTTAATATTATATATATATATATATATATATATATATATACAATTTTTCTATTGTCAGTTCGAACTAACAAAAGATATATCAGTTCCTTGCATGTGGGCCATTATATTTAAATACTTTGACTTTGCTGCATGCACTTGTCAAAGCATCTTTTAAATCCAATGGTCCATATGTAAGGAACTGATAATAGAAAGACTGTATATATATTAATAATATAATTATATTATATTACATAATAATTAATAAAAATTGATATTTTATAAAAAAAAATATTAAAAATAACTTTTAATATATGAAAAATATTTTATTTATTATTTCAAATAAATAAATAAATAAAAATTTGAAAAATTTGAATTTCAAGAACGAGTTCAATATAGGATGAACGAGTTTAACGTTCATCCTAACGATAAACTTGTTTGGTGAACAAGTCAATGTAAACCTTCATGAACAAGTTCAACGTAAGTTGAACGAGTTTAACGTTTCTGTCAACGTTAAACTTATTCGGTGAACAAGTCAACGTAAACCTTCATGAACAAATTCAATGTAGGTTAAACGAGTTTAACATTCATCCTAACGTTAAACTTGTTCGGTGAACAAGTCAACGTAAACCTTCCTTCATGAACAAGTTCAACGTAGGTTGAACGAGTTTAATGTTCATCATAACGTTAAACTTGTTCGGTGAACAAGTCAATGTAAATCTTCATAAAAATAATTTTTTTATAAAAAAATTATTGAAATTTATGAGAATTTGTCGTGAACAAGTTCAACGTAGGTTGAACAAGTTTAACGTTCATCCTAACATTTGTTCAACCTAACGTTAAACTTGTTCAGTGAACAAGTCAATATAAACCTTCCTTCATGAACAAGTTCAACGTAGGTTGAACGAGTTTAACGTTTATCCTAACGTTAAACTTGTTCGGTGAACAAGTCAACGTAAACCTTCATAAAAATTATTTTTTATAAAAAAATTATTGAAATTTATGAAAATTATAAATTGTTTAATATAAAATAAAATAATAAAATTTTCAAAATTTGAATTTCAAGAACGAGTTCAAGGTAGGTTGAACAAGTTTAATGTTCATGTGAACGTTAAACTTGTTCCGTGAACAAGTCAACGTAAACCTTCATGAACAAGTTTAACGTAAGTTGAACGAGTTTAATTTTCATCCTAACGTTAAACTTGTTCGGTGAACAAGTCAACGTAAATCTTCATAAACAAGCTCTATTTGGCACGGAATTATGGGTTAACTATTGATTATGCTTAAACTTCTATTTGGCACGCTCTTCACAACAATAGCGTATATGCACGAATTATTCGATTAATCATTTTGTGCTAAATTTGAAGTTGTTTTACATTCTGGCACCTCTTACACTTTTAAAGATTAAAAGGTTTTTTGTGCTATTCTTTTTTCTTTTGAGAACTTTTAATTTTTTCATATATTTTGAGCCTTATCCTTTGCACAAATTACACATCTAACCTAAGTACACACTATTTTTACAATTTTGATTTTTCTTGAGCTTCATTTTAATATTATAAGAAGTCGTAATCGTAGCAAATGAGGTGGTCTAGTGTTTATGTTAGATATGGTGATGTATATGATATAGGTGGATATAGTAATAGAGCTTAGTGTGTATGTCAACATAGATAGGACATTTAAGCAGGAGTGAGGTCCTTTTTATTTATGCTTATTTATTTACAAGAAGAGTGTTTAAGATAAGACAACAAAAAATCACATTTATCAGGACGCTATATAAGCTCCAGCCTCACGCGGGTACTCTCCACTAATGATATAGACATCTTAAGTGCGATACCCAATTACTAATAAACTTTCGAGTCTGATAGGGTGCGTGCAAGCAATGTGGTGTAGCTTTAACTAGAATAACCGACAACAATAAAACTATGCACAAAGATCATCCACACTCTTAATCTAAACAAAAAACAACCTTAAACCAAAATAGTAATCCAAAATAAACAAATATGTCCATAAAGCAATAAAACAGTACTATTGTAGCAATACTTAAATAGCGAAAGTTGTTTAAAAATAAAAGTCTAACAGAAGCAAATAAAAGAAAACAAAGCAAAAGTGGGTGAGTGGCGACTATGGGCCCTGAAATGGCATGTTTGGGTCTGGTGGTGCTTGCTGTGAACTGCTCCCTGGCCCTCTGGAAGAATGCCTATTTTCCCTTCGGTACATTAATGGGATATCGACGCCATGGCTGAACAAACTCTTTCGGAAAGCATCCAACCTCTGATTTATGTTCGAGAATTCACTCATATAGGCCTGGTGGTTGGAGTTCATCTGCTGGCTCATTGTCTGAAGGTATTGGGTGTTAGCTTTTAGTTGCAAACTCATCCTCTGCATCATCTGAGCCATGGTGGGGTTCTGATTACCTATGCCCGCATCTGGATCACCACCAAGGTCCTGATCATTATAATCTGCATCATCTGGATCATCCTCGAAAAGGTCATCTTCATTCAAGCCCATGTCATCATCATCAAGCACATTAGCCCCGACTGGCATAACCCTCCTACGTCTTGCAAGTTTATTGTATGTCTTCTTCCTAATGTCATTTGTAGGAGTAATCAGGTTGCCTTTTTCCCTATTCCATTCAATGCCAGCCTCCTCACAAAAATGGATGATAAGGCAAGAGAAAGGCAGTGGCCCTTTTGTCTTCGCACCCTTATGTATGCTTTGTACAATGATCTGGCCAATGTCCATTTCAAGCATGTTTCTCGCACAAAACAGATGGCGTGCGGTGTCAAAACTTAGATCGGAGCGGTGGGTCTTTGGAGTCAATGAGTAGTCAAAGAACATAATCCAGAAAGCCGCATCTAGCTTGAGTTGGTTGAGCAACATAGGTTCGCAGTATTCGTTCCAAAGTGGGCTTTCATCCATCCTTAAGTTAGCGGCCAAATATCCGTTGTACGGCTCGAAGAACTCATGGCTGAGAACACCGTTAACATAGTCGCTTAGGTCCTGAGAAGTCCAAAACCACTCGTTGATCCTAGTTGCTGTAATGAGGACCTCCCTTCCCCGAACTATCACGGGAATCCCTTGACTGAAACGGTGAGGGACCATGGCATAGTAAAATTTTCTAACTAAATCCAGTGCCACCACGTTAAGAGTCCTCACAAAACCAAACCAATTCAACGCTTTCACAGCCTGTGGAACGAAAGTGGAGCCAAAAACCTTCAAATTAATCCCCCTTTCTAGTCAGACGTTCCTGTTACTATACAATACCCATCTTTTTGGGTTATCTAGGTCTGGGGGCGGTGAGACTATTTTACCATTTCCTTTCCCTGAGGGAGAAGGCAACGCGAAGGGATCCGAAGCTCTCGAGGATTCCTCTTTTGTAAGATCCTAGATCGTTATTGGCTTGATTCCATTGTAAAACTCTCTTTATTTGTATTGATTAGTTGCTTAGATGATTCTTGAAGAAAAGAAGCTTCAAAGGTGGAAAGCAACATTTCATGCAAATGTCATCTTCAAAAGGGAAAGCTCGTTCTTGGATGCTAAGGTATCAAGATCCTTCTTCCTTTTTGCAAGGTGTAAGCGCGCGCTTAGTCACCTCAGCTCAATCGTCCCGACACGCACGGCATGACACCAACAAACTGGTTTGCTTTACAAGCTTTATCATCATTTCTTGTTTCATTTTACTCATCTTTTGCAATATACTGACTTGAGCATCAAAGAGTCTCCCCAAGGGACCACCCTCTCGTGTAGCTCGACGATTGCTCTCGTTTTTTGTCTCTTTTGTAGGTTGCCAGTGCCCACCTCGATATAAATTTAATTGTAGATTCGAGCATCTACATGTATTAAAATAAGTAAATCTAAATTATTTATGTAAGTTTTGAGTTATCATTCTATGCCCAAAAGCGCTTGTTAACCGAAGTTAAAAAAATGTGATAAGTAGTCATTAAAAGAAAATATAATAAGGGGATTTGCAAAAGTAACCTAAACAAAGTATTATAATTTGTTTTTAATTAACATGTTGTTAACTGCCAAAATTGGCAGGGACAAAATAAGAATTTTCCACTAGCATCAAAAATATTAGTCGGGATAGAGAACAACTGCGGAAGAGGTATCCGGGTACCCCGCCTACCCACAAAAGGTCGGGACAGGATCCTCTACCCACCCTGATCAGATCCAAAACTACCAGGACTCAGAAAGTACCTCGAAACCTCGAAGACAAGGCCCCAAAGACATTAATATCACAAGATACCCGGTATCTGTCTACATCCAGGTACCCCAATACACCGATAGCCCAATACCCGGTACTCTAACACGGTTAAAATATTAGTCGAGAGAAGCGAGAAGAAGGCGAGGTACCTGAGTACCCCGTTCCGCCAAAAAGCTAGTAGCGGGCACTTAGCAAAATCTTAGTGCTCCTACCCCGCTTGAAATAAGAAGCAAGTACCCCGAACAGCAAACCGAGAGGGAAGGCAGAAACTAAAATCGTTTGAGTTAGAATACTATATGTATTCCCGCCAATCAAGAGTTTTACTCAAAAGCAAAGTCAACGCTTTCAGTCCTAAAAAGAATCATCAGATTTCAGGGATCAAATCCCCGACGAATTCGTTAGACTCCAAAGGAAGGCCCGTGCATGACTGAAACCCTAGACCGAAGTTCTAAGAGTATTCAGCAAGAAAGCGGGCCTATATAATGATCATATGTTCACAGAAAAAGAGGACCAGACTTATTTTCCACTTATCGACAGACACATAAAGCTCCATCGCCATTGCCCACCAAGAGATTTTTTGTTCTTTATTGCTGTTATGATCATGCTTAGTTTATCAACAGCTTATAAATTTCATAGTATGTTATATTGAATAAAATAAATCGAGTTTCATGCCATCGAGCACTTGAGATTTCTGTCATCCTACCATTATTCACCATACTTAGTCGATCTAAAGGAGACAGCGGGGTATCGTGCTACTAGGTATCCCGCTAGCCCGAATCTATCCCGATCTGGGTCCCTCATAAATTGTTAATTAGAAATTTCATACCGGTGACAATTTTTAGTTAACACATGTATTGTTTTTCATGTTTTTAATCATGGGGAGGGTACAAAGTCTAAACTACCCTTGTTTAAAAAAAATAGTTTGTAAATGAAAATAGTGGATAAGGAGAGGAAAGAGAAGTTACCAATCAGAGAAGAGCTTATCGACAACCGGAGTTATGGAGACGTGCTCGGAGTGACGGCGATGGGTTACGAGTGACACCAATAGAGTTGAACAAAGCAAACACAGGGGAAGAAGAGAAGAAGAGAGGAAGAGACTGAAATTCAAGATTTCCAGAAGTTTCACGTTAAACATGAAGCATATGTTTCATGTTTAACATGAAACATGACATATGTTTCATATGAAACATTCCCATATCATATGTCATGTGTTAATATATGAAACATTATATGATTTCACAAAATCATATTGTATTTCACATTAAACGTGAAATACCCTATTTATTTCCATGAAATGCTGTGTCTTCCAATTTTTTTCTTTTGAAATTGTTTTTTCTTTAAATACACTTTTTCCCAAATCTTCTTAGCTTTGCAATTTTCCCTTAAACTAACATCAATTTCATAAATAATAAAAATTTGTGACATGATTTCACAAAATCAAGATTATTTCAAGTTAAAGGTGAAATGCACCATTTATTTCCCATTAAACGTGAAATACCCCATTTATTTTCGTGAAATAGCCAACAGTGTATGTGGGTATTTCACGTTGAATGTGAAATACTGCATCTTCCAATTTTTTCTTCTGAAATTGTTTTTCTTTATAAAAAAAATTCCCAAATCTTCTTTACTTTGCGATTATCCCTTAAACTAACATCAATTTCATGAAGAAAAAAAAAAGGAAGAAGATGATAAAAGGGTACTATCAAAATTTAATGGCTACAGAGTGAAATGAAATTATAATGAACGCTCACAAACATGAAAAACAATGGATGAGGCTAAAAACAAAATTGAATAATTTGATAAAGGTCATTTTTGACAATTTTCCCATACTAATGAAGGGTCATGATGAAAATTATAATTATTGAAAATAAGTAATGAACTTTGTATGATGCTTAAAATTTTTGTATAATAGTAAAAATCCGGTATGAAATAGTTTCTGGAAAATTAAAAGATAATCAAATTAAAACATCGTGACAATGTTTAGGGAAAATTCTATTGCAACCTTACTGAAATAGTTTTAGCTAATCAAAAATTATAACAACATATGTGATATTCTTAAAATGAAAGCAATATCAATTCTTACTCGATCTCTTGGAATATCAACTCTTAGGTATGGTAGCTAGTGAGTGGTCACAAGCATAGTCTAGTGGTTACCAGACTTTTCAATAAATATTGAGGTCTCAAATAGTGCAACCTCCCATTCCACATTAGTGATTAGGGGTTCGAGTTCCGTCATGTGCAATTTACAAGTATATGTGAAGAGTTTTCTCCTTGATGTTATAGTAGTAGATATATAGACCGTATACATATACTGTTTGATCTCGGTAAGTATCGACAGATACTCGACCTGACTGTTCTGTGTCATAATTTATTGTAATACTTTAAATATATATATATATATATATATATATATATATATAAACAATTGAAATGACTTAAAAAGCAGAATTTATTTTTTAAAAAATATATGTGATATGTTAAAATGAAAACACTATTAGGGTGCGTCTTATAAGCGTTTTTCATTTGCTGTTTTTCGAAACGAAAACACTGTTTTTGGTTTCAGTTTCGAAATCAAAAATGTGTCTGGTAGCATATGCTGAAAACTATTTTCTAAAAATAAAAACGCATTCGGTAGATAATTGAAAATGTTAAAAAAATTAATATTGTAATATCAAATTTGCATTTTTTTTTTTTTTACACTATAGTTTTAGAATAATTTGGTTCAATAATAGGTCAATAATTTATCACAAATAAGTATCAAGTAAAGGATTCAACATTAATCTCATAATTAATATATATTAATTTTTATTAATTAAATATTATATTCTTATTAAATATAAATTACATGGAATAAATTTAAAATATATAAATATATATATATATAATAAAAAAATAAATAAATAAATAAACAGGAGCAGATCGATGTCATAGATCTACTCCTCCTATGCTAGCTTCTTGGGGATGATAGGAAGAAGAAGAAGAAGAAAAAGAAGAAGAAGAAGAAGAAGGAAAAGGAGAAGGAGAAGATGACCTCTGACGAAAAAAAAAAAAAAAAAAAAGACCCAAAAAAGAAAGTGAGTTTAAAAAAATGAAAATATGGAAAACATTTTTAACGTGTTTTCCATGATTTTCAATTTTAACATGAAAACAAAATGAAAAAAAGGATAAAAGTATGCGCATCCAGGGAATCGAACCCTAGAGGACAGATTTCAAAGTTAAAAATAAAATGAAATAAGGATAAAAGTATGCGCATCCAGGGAATCGAACCCTGGTCAGTACCGTGGGAGGGTACTATGATACCACTACACCAGATGCGCTTGTTTGTATTTTGGCCTTCCTAATTTTAATTATCTAATAATATAACTGTGGCCACAACTTAAATTACTGTATCCACTAAAAATAAAACATTATTGTCGATTTCACATTTTTTTTATTTTTAAATTTTACATTAATTTGAAATTTTGTATAACATAACTAAAATTCTATTCACTAAAATGGTTGATTTTGTATGACCAAATAATTACTGTAGCTTGGAAGTTGAGGCATGTTACAACTTTCAATATCCAATTGTATTTTTTTAATGGGTTTTATACTTATAATCATAGAACTTAAAATTGATAGGCATACCGATATATACATATTTTGGAGGGACCAATATCGAAACAGATAAATATCTAATGTCCTGCAGAATATCTGGCCAATTTTGAAATATCCATAAAAATCTCTCGATATTTCTGAAATATTATGAATTTCTCCTCAAAATCCAGGGATATTTGGCAAATTATTAAAATATGTTTTTAATCCTAAACACTTAAATTATTGATCAAATAATTTAGATTGAAATTTATTTTAGGAGACGTATTAACAAATTTATAAAAATTTCCAAGACAATAATCAATATGTAAATTATTGAAATAGAATTGGGCAAAGAACCAAAGAGTGAACGTGTAAAATATTGTGAAAACAATCTAGAAAAAATTTGTTTGCATACAATAGCAATTCGCATACTATCACAAACAGCATCATTTTCTACCTACGAAAGAAATTAACTCACATTTACTTTAATCCACACAAAACAAAGAAACCATCTTGCCTATTCTAAGGTTGAACAACCTATTTATTGTTATTGTAATATGAAGTTGAAACTTAAGGATATGGCAACTGAAAAAAATAAAGTAAATGAAATTGATTTTATGGATCTACTTCAAGTAGCTTCTGAAGCAGAGGATGATAATGAGAATCATATTTTTGAATGGGTTAGACCTGCTTACTTGGATAATGATGAGGGAAATCATGATCCACATATTGCTTATCATGCTCGAGACATGGGAATAAATATTGAACAAATGATTAGAGAAGAAGTTGGTATAAATCGTGGAGTTATTGTTAATAGCTCTTCCGATGACCAACCTACCTCTGATGGAAATAGTGGAGCCGTGGAGGAAAAGATAATGGAGATGATGGGAAAGATGGGGATGAGGGAGGATGTTGGGATTCTAGTGTAGGAGGTTGGGATGCTGATGCAAAGAGTTTAGATGTTCGTGCCGAAGGTTGGGATGTTGGTGTATCATGTTGGAATGTTAGTGCGGTAGGTTGGAATGCCAGTGCAAGTAATTTTGATGAAAATAATGGTATACAACAAGGAGAAATGAGTCAAATTGATGAAAATTATTTGACTATAACCCTCTCCTTAAGGAGTATAGACACGGAAAATAGTTATTTAGGTGATTCACAGACAAGGTCAAGTTCCCAAGTACCATATTATGGTAGTTATGGTAACTACAATATATTTGATTATCCTTCACATGCCATATGTAATACCTATGCATGCAGATCAGCAATATCCTCAAAAAGTTGGGTAAATCCAAATCAGCCACTTCATGAATCAGTTGGAAGAGATCAAGCAACATACACATGGCATATTAATAACTACCTTGAAAACAATGCAAGCACATTTTCTTGGGAAAATTATTGTTCGAATCAAGATTGAAATGTATTTTATGTCTTTGAACCACCAAGGAATTCATATTGGTATTAAATTTCAAACATACAATGTATTATGTACAAATTATGATAGAATCATGGAACTATATTTTTTTTAAGATAATTTTGTTTATTAAGTCTTTAATTTCTTGATATTGTATATAATATTGTAAAAGTGAAACAAGATATTATTCTATTAAATACTTAATTTTAAAAAAATTATATACAGACTATATCTACGTTATAATTTATAATAAACTCATAACTATGCTAATTTATTATTAAAATATGATTCATTTGATGTATAATTACTTGTTTAAGATTGTCTTAAAATTTTACAAAAAATTTCTAACTTTAGATACAAATATTCAAAAAATTAATTAATTAATTAATGTTTGATAGAATATCAACCGATATCGATATTAACCCCGAAATATCCATAAATTTAGAAGCCTGATATCGACACTGATATTTTCTTCCTTACTTACAATTAAATCAAAAAACTAGATGAATCAATTCATTTATGATTAAAATCCAAAGGGCTACACGAATCAATTCGTTGTACTTATTCTTTTAACTCCAAGATCCAATTTATTTCTATGCGATGTTGGATAAATATATATATATATATGGAGAACTTTAAAACTAGCTAAAAAATTAGTGGGTTTATTGTTTTTGTCCAAGATTATCATTTTTATTGTTTTTGTCAAAATATCCACTTTTTTGACAAGATTGCCCTTCTTTATAAAAATTAAAATATAAAAAAAATTCTCTTCTTTTCTTTTTCTTCTTCTTCTTCCCCCCCCCCCCCCCCCCCCCCCCCCCCAAAAAAAAAAAAAAAGAAGAAAAAAAGAAAAAAAGAAAACTTGTTTTCTCTATTTTCTTTTTCTTCTTCTTCTTCTTCTTCCCAGACCTCCATCTTTTTCTTCTTCTTCTTCTTCTTCCCGGATGTGTTTAATTGTGTTTTTTTGTGTGTTTAATTTGGTCTTGCCCTGGTGTGTTTAATTGGTCTGCCCTGGTGTGTTTAATTGGGTTGCCCTGGTGTGTTTAATTGATTTACACCTGGTGTGTTTAATTGGATTGTCATGGTGTGTTTAATTGATTTACACCTGGTGTATTTAATTGGGTTGCTCTGGTGTGTTTAATTGATTTACACCTAGTGTATTTAATTAGTCTGGTGTGTTTAATTGATTTACACCCGATGTGTTTAATTGGGTTGCCATTGTGTGTTTAATTGGATTATCGTGGTGTGTTTAATTGATTTACACCTAATGTGTTTGGTGTGTTTAATTGGGTTGCCATAGTGTGTTAAATTGATTTACACCCGGTGTGTTTAATTGGGTTACCGTGGTGTGTTTAAACAAAATGAACTCTGAAAATTTTGTTTGAAAAAAATCAAATCTGAAATTTTTTGTTTAAAAAAATTCTGAATTTTTTTTTTTAACAAAACCCAAACCCAAACGCAACTCCCACCATTTATAAAAACAACTGCCACCCTCTATTAAATGTTATTTTTTTTTAGGAAGGAATTTTTGTTTCAATGGAACAAAATCTGGAAAAAAAATTTAATTTTTTTTTTTAAATCTGGAAAATCAAACAACAAAAATCTAGAAATCAAATCTGAATTTTTTTTTAACTAATAATCTGAAAAAAAAAAAAAATTTAACAAAACTCAAACCCAAACACAACTCCCACCATTCATAAACACAACCACCACTCTCAAATCTGAAAATTTTCTTTGAAAAAAAAAACGAAATTTGAAATTTTTGTTTAAAAAAAAAATCAACAACCACCATTCATAAAACCACAACCACCCTCAAACCCAGATCGGACGACCGACGATCGGAAAACCCAAACTTAACCACAACCAAATCTGAAATTTTTTGTTTAAAAAAAAAATCTGAAAATTTTTTAAAAACCTGGAAAAAAACGAGAAAGAGAAGAAGAAGAAGGAGAGAAGACGTTAGAGAGAATAGAGGAGAGAGGAGGGGAGAAAGAGAGAAGAAGGAGAGAAGGCGTGAGTGAGAAAAGAAGAGAGAAGAGGTAAAGAAAAAAAAATTAGGGGCAATTATGTCTTCATAGCCATTTTGATGACAAAAACAATAAAAATGATAATGTTGGACAAAAACAATAATACCTCTTAGTTTTTGACTAAAAAGACCTATTTCCTATATATATATATATAATTTTATCCGACACCACACATTATAACTTCCTAAAATTCACCTCAAAGTTTCGATAAGTACTGCAACCTGTTCTAACTAGTGAGAAATAGAACACAGAACTTCAAGGTGATACAGTGGTAAACTCCTAACACTCACATCAATTACATTGTAATTTCGAGTCTTATTTTTAACTCGTCCCTCAACTCTCAAATTTGTCTTATAAAAGAGAAAACTCTCAAATTTGTCTTAAAAAAAGAAAACTCTAAAATTTGTAATAATAATAATAATATAAAAAAATTACTAAGAAAAAAATTATAAATTAAAAATAAAAAAAAATTCCCTTCCTCTTCAAGTCGTTGGATCAATTGAAGAAATATACAAGGATGATGTTTAACAAGGACAATATCAATCACAAATTACATTCACATATGTTATTTACCGTAACCGGACTACACAAAATCGTAAATAGTATGTAGCAGGCTGCATGGAAATAATCTTTAAGAAACGAAGAAAATATGTGAAAACGGATTATAGATATTACGTGTTCATCGACATCCCAGCTCAGCTCTCCCATCGGGATTGATAGTAGTGTTTCTACAAAGCTTCTGAAGATCAATGTAGCCTATAATGGTGTCCTCAAAAACTGCATCTTCCAATTGAGCTTCGTCAAATGTGGAGCCTGATAATACAGTGTTCCTAAACACAGCCCCTTGAAGATTTGCTTTGTTGAAAACTACCCGATCCAAAACAGCATTTGAGAAGTTCACGCCTGTATTTTATTCAAGAGTAAACAATCTACATCAATAATTTTCTTCGATTGACATTTGAGATTTCTTTAAACATTACTGCTACGAACAGACATATGCCTCTTATTTTCGAAGGGTTTTTTCGTTTGTAGATAAACTTTCCCACATCAACAAGAAGTTATAGATTATTAAAGCACAGTTCGATTAAGATGTATGAATGCATTATAATGAAGCAAGACAAGTACTTTGCTACTGATCAAATTTAAGACTATTAGTATAATCGAATTAATCATTATCTTGGGGGTAAGGAGACGTTTCACGTAAATGAAAGCTTTCCACGAATCATTGTTTTACACAGCAATGAAAACATCTCTATACATTTAGTACTTCTAGTGATAAACTCTCATTCCATTAAATGGTCATCCCAAGACCCCAAAATCTCACTGTTTAAACTCGAATTCGTATACGAAAAATGAAGAAAGCAATCAACCTTTCAAGGGATTCGAATTAGGTGCAATCCTGTCCAAATAACAAGTTGCGAGTTTTTCAAAGTTAATAAATTAAAAAAAAATCGGATCAAGCCTCTAAGCCAAATATTTGTAATGGTAAACAGTTTTTCAAAGAACATAATTATAATTACTAGACAGAAATTTACCCTTGAAGCTCGCTCCAACAGCATATGCCTTAGACATCACTACTTCTGTCATGTCTGCACCATCAAACTTGGCTTCGGACATGAGTGCTGCAGCAAGAGACTTCCCCTTCAGGTTAGATTGTTCATTTGTATAGTCGCAGAAGCGGAGATCAATTGCCTTGTCATAAACACCATTTGCTTGACCAATCGTGTTGCCAACGAATGCACGCTCACATCGGTCGGGATCCGTTGACAGTGGAGGCAGCCTCTGCAGGATAAACATATTATTATTTTGTATTCTTCCATTACCTTTAAACAAGTAATTACCATATAACTATTATGATGAACATCATTGTAATTCATTTCTACGACTAGAAACATAATTTATGTCAAAAGAGAAATTGCGACATACATGTGAACCAAATTTAGAAAAACATAGAAGCTAAAAATAGAAAATACACCTGGAACAAAGTTCAAGTAACTCTACCAAAGAAAAGATAAAAGCACGATGCCAATCTGGTAAGGAAAACTAAAATGTAAGATAACTCAATACCATGCTCTCCAACCCAGAGATTGAAAAATTCTAACCAGAAAAGTCTTTCCAACTATGCCAGTTTAGATACATCAGAACCCATATGAACATTCATGGCATCCCGCAGCAAACTATCTCTCACCGGAGAAATGTATAAACAAACCAGACATCACCGACTGGAACCCAATTCAAAGGAATGAAAGTGCAAAATGTTTACAATATATATACGATTGTTGAGCTATTCCTTAACGGCTTAAACTTTTGGGTCTAACGATTACCGACATGACATCAGATCTCATTTGATCTATTGATCTTGATTCGTAGCCAGGTAATCCCCATTCGATTAATTAAATCTATAATTATATTGTTGATATCCATAAACCATAATTAATCACACATCCTGACTATAAACTACTACAGCCACTAAAAAGGCAAAGAATTTCAATGCCTAAACATTTACACACAAAAAAATAATAATAATAATAAATAAAATTGCACAGATTCTCTTCAAATACACTGTAATTAATCATCTATAATTCTATATATGCTTTCATGTAATTATAAAAATGAAAAAGAAAAAAAAAAAATGTGGCCCTCACCAGATTAGCAGCAACTACAGGTGAGGCAGCAGTCACAGCCCAAGCAGCCAAAATTCCACAGGCCACACCCTTGAGTTCTTTTAAATGAAAAAGCTTTTCCTTGGATTCAGGAAAATCTCTTCCAAACCCACCTGGAAATCAATCACATTTATCATTTTCAGATCAAAATTTCATGTCATTTGTTCATTTAAGCCAATGAAACAAAAAAAAAAAAAAAAAAAAAAATTAATTGAATGAGTTGTGAGTTGGGTTGTGTGTTTACCAGAGCAGACGATTCTGGGAGGTGAGTAGAGTTGTTGGAAGCGAAAACTGTGGCGTTTGGGGGATGAATGTTGAAGAGAGGAAGTGTTGTGAGAGACTGGAATTGAAAGGGAAGCCATTCTCTGTCTATCTCCGTTTTCACTTCAACGACTTTTACACAAGTTTATCCATTTATGATGCTTCTCATAGGTAAGGTACATACATCTAATCCGACGTGGCATGACACCTACTGCTACATATAGTGTGACAGTGAATAAGGAACCGATTATCGATATACCGAAATATCCACCGATATATCTATATTTTAGAGAAATCGATATCAAAATAGGTAAATATTCAATATCCTGCAAAGTATACAATCGATTTCGAAATATCCATAAAAATTTCCTAATATTCCCAATATTCCCAAAATATTGTGAATTTCACCCCGAAAGTCTATGGATATTTTGCATATTATTAAAATAATTTGTTTTAATCCTAAACAATTAAATTATTGTTAAAATAATTTAGATTGAAAATTATTTTAGAAGAAGCATTAACAAATTTATAAAATTCTAACATAATAGTTAATAGTATAATTATTGAAAACTTGAAGTAAAATTGGACAAAGAACCAAAGAGTGAACGTGCGATGAAAGATGCAGTAAAACAACAAAGAGGGAGTAAATGGATTCTAAACATTATACAAGACCGGTGGGATAAAATGCTTAATTATCCACTACATGCTACATGTAAATTTTATTTTGGATTGTTTATCATTCATAATTAAAATTTAGAATAGTATTTACACTAAAATTATTCTCTTTTTTTTCTTCTAGCTTACTATTTGAACCCAAAGTACCAATATAGAGGCAACATTGAGGATAATTCAGATCTCCTAAAAGCCGTACATAATGAGGTAAAAAGTTACAATTTACAACCAATTTTATAATTCCAAGATTATAAATTCTTTACATGGGAGTATTATGTCATATTAATATATATTATTTACATATTTATCTCATGAATGTAGCTCGTTACTTTAAAGATGAAAGGAAAAGTTTTGGTAAACTAGCAGTCATTGCAGCTAGAAGCAAAATGCAACCGAATATATAACTTTTTGTAGACATATTAATAATAAATAATAATATCATTGAACTAATATTCATACTTATAAAGTTATAATATTTAATAATTATTATTCCATCTGATTGGTGGGTAATGTATGGAAACTGTGCAACATCATTGCGTGCAATAACAGTTCACATACTGTCACAAACATCATCATCTTCTGCCTATGAAAGAAATTAATTCACATTTACTTTAATCCATACAAAACAAAGGAACCATCTTGCCTATTATAAGCTTGAACAACTTGTTTATTGTTAATATAATATGAAGTTGAAACTTAAGGATATGGTCGCTGAAAAAGATAAAGTAAATGAAGCTGATTTTATGGATCTACTTCAAGTAGCTGCTGAAGCAGGGGACGATAATAAGAATTATATTTTTGACTGGGTTAGACCTGCCTCCTTAGATGATGATGAGGGAAATCTTGATCCACACATTGCTTCTCATACTTGAGACATGGGAATAAATGTTGACCAAATGATTATAGAAGAAATTGGTGTAGATCATGGAGTTATTGTTACCAGCTCTTCCAATGACCAACATACATATGATGGAAATAGTGGAGGAAAATAGGATGGAGATGATGGGGATGGTGGGGATGAGGTAAGAGATTGGGATTCTGGTGTAGGAGGTTGGAATGATGGTGAAACAAGTTGGGATGTTCGTCCCGGAGGTTGGGATGCTGGTGCTACAGGTTGGAATGCTAGTGCGGTAGGTTGGGATGCTCATGCATATAATTTTAATCAAAATCATGGTAGACAACAAGGAGGAACGAGTCAAATTAATGAAGATTCTTTGAATATGACTCTTTCTTCAATGAGTATAGACACAGAAAATAGTTCTTTGGCTGACTCGCAGACAAGGTCAGGTTCTTATGTATCATATTATGGTATTTATGGTGGCTACAATATATTTGATTATCCTTCTCCACAAATGCCATATGCAATACCTATGCATGCAAATCAACAATATCCACCAAGTTGGGTAAATCCAAACTACCCAATTCATGGATCAGTTGGAAGAGATCAAGCAACATACTCATGGCATATTAATAACTACCTTGAAAACTATGCAAGAACATTTTCCTGAGAAAATTATTATTCAAATTAAAATGGAAATGTATCTTATGTATTTGAGCCAGTAAGGAATTCATTTTCGTTTTAAATTTCAGACATGCAATATATTATAATGTATGAATTATGATTTATGATAGAATCTTAGAAATATGGAACTATATATATTTTTTAATGATAATTTCGTTTATTAAATATTTAATCTCTTTATATTGTATATAAATATATAATATCGTAAAAGTGAAATAAAATATTATTCTATTAAATACTCAATTTTAAAAATTATATGCAGACTCTATCTATGTTATAATTTATAATAAGCTCATAACTTTGCTAATTTATCGTTAAAATATGATTCATTTGATATATAATTACTTATTTAAGTTTGTCCTAAAATTTCACAAAAAAATTCTAATTTAGATGCAAATATCCATCATTTTTTTTAATTTTGACAAAATACCCACCAATATCGATATTATCCCCAAAATATCCATAAATTTAGAAGCCCGATATCGATATCGATACCAATATTTTATTCCTTATTAGTGATCAACTTCCAACTAATCTAAGGAGGGTGTATTCAATTAGGATTTTAAAAGACTTTTAATGACTTTTATGGAATTAAAAAGTTTAGGTGTATTCAATGTAGACTTTTAATGACTTTGTAAATGGCATGGGGTATTTAATACAGACTTTTATAGACTTTAAAAAAAGTCTTTAAAAGTCATGTGGTATTCAATCAAGACTTTTTAACTGTCTGTGAAAGTTATGAGGTATTCAAAATCTCAATAACTTTTAATGACTTTAAAATATCAATGATTTTTAATGACTTTTAATGACTTCAAGTTATAACAAATCTCACAATTTGTCTTCCATTCCTACCAAAGACTTTGAATGACTTTATATATATATATATATATATATATATATATAGAATTTCACTTTAGAAGAAAAACATAAAACTCTTTGAAAAACATCAACCACCAAACATATGTTCTATTTTCAAATAAAAGTACACTCATTCTTAACAAATTTCATAAATAAAATAAAATGAATAAACATTATCAAAAAAAAAAAAAAAACATACAAACAGTAACGATCTATAACAAAAAAATTAACTTAAAAAAATAATATAAACAACTATCCATTAGCTATGCAATCAAGGATGAGAGAATTCATTTTTTTACCCTATATTTTCAAAGCAACTAAGCAAAACCGAAACAAATCAAATGAATTTCATTTATATAAAATAAAAACAATAAAAGACAACAACCACAACTTAACCATGTCAATATGCCATAATCAAAGTCACGTATAAGTATGACTCCATATAATTATGATAAATATCAAACTAAACACTTTTGGGCATAGGTCTTATTCAACAACTATGTGAAGTTTTTATATTTTATCTTAATAACTTGAATGAATTTTTGGTAGATATTTTATACTCATTGCCATACTTTCGTCGAGACATGTAAACGTTAATATTATTGTCGGTTTGCTACATTTATTCTAAAAGAAAATTTATAATATTTTGACTAATTATAAAAACAAATAAAATTTTGACTAATTATTTAAAATAAATAAATAAAATAGGAGCATGATGTCTTTGTGATGCAAAATATAATTAAGGGATATTATGATTTTAGTCCCTCTGTTTTTGCATTAATCTGGGTTTGGTCCACTAGTTTTTGGAATTACTAACTTTAGTCCTTTTGTTAGGAATTCCGTGAAAACAATCAAACTGGCATTGTCAGAGGATACAATGACCAAAATACCCTTAATGAAGGTTTCTGATGAAGGGCAGTATGGTAATTTTGTATTTAATTAAATAAAAAATGAAAAAACAAAAACAAATTAAATTTAAAATTAAGATATATAAAAAAAAAACTAATTAAAATTATTATTATTATTATTATTATTATTATTATTATTATTATTATTATTATTATTATTATTATTATTAAATGAATTAAATTTAAAAGATGGGTTTGGTGGAGATCCATCTCATGAGATGGACGGTGGAGATACACCAAATCCTTTTCTTTTTTTTTTTTATTATTTAAAAAATGGTGAAAATATATATTAAAAAAAACTAATTAAAATAATAATAATAATAATCTCTCTCACTCTCTCTCTCTCACTCGTTCATCATCACCAAACCATAATAATAATAAAAAATTCTCTATCTTTCTCACTCCATAATCAACATCAAACCTCCCAACCACCCAAGCGACAACGGCAGCGATGACCAAAAGCGACGATGATGACCTGAAGCGCGACAATGACAACGACGATGACGATGACCAGATCTCTCTCTTCTTCTTCTTCTTCTTCTTCTTCTTCTTTCTCGGCTGTAGGGTGGTTGACAGTGGTGGTACTGGTGGTAAGATCGATCGATCTAAAGAGAGATGAGATGAGATCGGAGATGATGATGAATCTGTCTCTACTAAATCGAGATCCCACTGTTGGTTTCGGTGGTGGTCGTGGTCTGGAGGTTGAGATCCCAAATTGGATCTATGATGGGTTTGGTGTTTGAATGATTTGAATGGGTGTTTGAATGATCTGGGAAAATTTTGAGGATTTATGGGTTCGTTTTGGTGGTGGTTGAGGGCTTTTGAGCTTTAGTTCTTTTTTGGTGGTTGTGGGATGATGAGGAAGATGATGGTCGATAATGGTGATGGTCAATGATGGTGATGGTTGTGGGATGATGATGATGATGATGACGATGATGAGGCTGTGGGACAATGATGAAGAAGAAGTTTAATTTATGTTTTTAAAGTTTAATTTTTGTCAATTATTTTAATACATTATTTGATAATAATAATTATTTATATTGTTTTTTAATTAAATCTGATTGGAGGGCATAAGGGTATTTACCCTTGTTCCAGACAAGTTTCTAGAAGCTTTCATCAAATTTCCTATAATGCCCTTATTGACCTAACGGAAGTCAACGAAAATCTAACGGAATTGGACGGTAGGGACTCGAATTTGTATTTGTTAGGTCTCATAATTTGACTGGCTTGTTTCGTGGACAAACCACATATGGGGTTCATTGTAAGGGTAGCTTAGGTATTGGTATTCAAGCTCAAGGCCTTTTCAAGACCTCATCTTGATAAGCACCAAAGGTAAATTTCTAGTGCTTACGTGCTTTGAAGAGATCTAGTTGCACACACACACACAACTCATGCATAAATGTTACTCTTGTATGTTGTGTGTTTTTATATGTGTGCATTCATATTCTTGAATATCTCTTCATGCATGTTTTATTGAGTGCATCTTGTTCAATGACAATGCCATGACATGTTTAGGCATTAGGATGCATTCACTTCCCACACTTGTACTTCATGATTAGTCTTAAGTGTGGTGTAATTCGTTTCCGTTTGTGTGATCAGAAACGTCCGCGCTTGTACGATGGTGTGCATGTCTTAGCGCGATAGTTGACCACTTGAGAAGGTCACATTCTTCTCTTGGATAAGTGGTAGTTTTGGTTTGGTTATTTGGAGTAAAGTGTCTAATTCAAAAGATTAGATTTCAATGTTTTAAATATTTTTCAAAACTGACCTTTGTATGGTCGTGTGACCATAACTTTTTATAAAAAGATTAAAATTGAGTTTTGTAAAATTTTGGACAAACTAGACACCCATACCTTTCCAACGGTAAATTATTCGTAATATTTCATAACCGTTTGGATTGGTTTTAAAATCTCCAAAGTTACAACCAAAACAGGGCAATTCTATTGTTGTCCGTTTCTGATCTTTGGTCACTCAATTGACCATAACATTTTCTACAAACATCTAAATGTCATTCTGTAAAAACGAGTAAAACGTAGACATCCATACCTTTCCAATGATATATCATACAAAAGGTTTCAATGTTGTTTGGTCATGTTTCGAAGCGCTCGAATCTTGAGCCGCTGCACTGACGCGAGTACCGCGAAAATGCCCATAATTTTTCCATTTCTTCCAAAAAGACATAGTTTCACTTGGGCATTATAAATACATATATTTCTCATCATTTTGAGGGCAGAGCCACAAAATCAAACCCTAAAGAGAGAGGCTCCATATTCTTGAGAGAGAAAGAGAGACTTGAGAGAAAAAGCTTAAAGATTACATCTTTATCTCTCTAAACCCATTCCCGCATGCACAAATCATCATCTAGGCATCATTTAGGTTCATCTAGTATGTGCTAATGCATGGATCTTCTTCAACACACATGATATGATTTGTTAAACACTAATTTCATCTAATCTTAGTGTTTTTACTTATCAATTTATCTCTTTTATCACTTGTATGTTCTTTGAGTAATTTCTACATACATGATTGAGATTATGTGTTGATTGGGTTATTTATGTTAGCTAGGTTTTCATGCCTATTTTATATCTAGCTAATTAATCTCATTATATGATTGAGATTATTTTTGATAGCTTAATTGATTAGGTCATTATTGCATAAAAGCTATGCCATAAACATTCTTGTATGATTTATTGATAACTAGGTTAATAGATTGTTTTTTAATCAACTAATTAATCTTTTGAATGTTTGTGGGTTATTTTTGATAGCTTTGTATCTAGGATTGGTTATATTTTATTTAGCTAAAGTTGTATGCCATGACATATAGCTATTTTCATATCTATGATTAATTTTATTGTCATCATATAATCCTAGGTAAGCATTTAGAGTACCTTAGCTCTATTTTGCATATTTGGATATCATTGCATATTCACTTAGGGTGTTGATCTCTTCGGAGAAGTAAGTCTTGGTCTAGGGTTGCTATTACAGGTCTGCGGGTAGTAGTGGTGGGTTACATGCCGAAAATGGTTGAGGTCAACCTAGGCTGTGGACATCATTACAAGTAGTGACTTCGAGGATCGACAATTGGACTAGGTCCACTTTTACAGGCCTACGGGTAGTGGTAGCGGTTATAGTCCGAGCATGGTTGAGGTCAACCTAGGATGTAAACGTTATCACAATTAGTGGATTCGAGGTTCGAGTGTGGCACACTTACCAGCCCGTGGTTTTTCCCTATTAAGGGTTTCCACGTAAAAATCAAGCGTCATTTAATTTCCGCATTTATATGCTTGATTTGTTAATTTGACTAGTTTGGGGTATTTTCGTGGAAATTGACTAATCGCGAAAATTGGGTAAAATCGGATAAAATCTATTCACCCACCCCCCTAGATTAATATATTAGAACACACCGTGCATTATTTGTTCAGTATTGTTAGAGAACTAATGGATTAAAGTTAGTAATTCCAAAAACTAGTGGACCAAACCCAAATTAACGTAAAATAGAGGGACTAAAATCATAATATCCCTATAATTAAAAAAATAATAATAATAAATCACATATATAGACATGAATGCTTTTTCAAGTTTAATTAACGATGGTTTTTTTTTATTCATTTAAAAATATATATTTTTATTGACATGATAAATATATATAATTTTACTAAAACAAAGGAAACATCATATTTAAAAGTCAATGAAAGTCTATAAATATCTATAAAAGTCTTTTAAAATGAAAATCTACGAAAGTCTATAAAAGTCTTTTAAAATGAAAGTCTATGAAAGTTTTTCGTAATCTTATAAAGTCTTTAAAAGTCCATAAAAATCCATAAAATCTGCAAAAGTCATTTACTAAAAAAAAAATTCTTTAAAAATCTTTTGAAATCCTAATCGAATACACCCCTCTAAAAGAGTTTTCAAAAGGGTTGGATTGGGTCGGGTCCGATCTACGGATTGGATTAGGCTTTAGACAAAACACTGATGGTTTCGTGATTTTATAAACCTGAACACAATCCGTTTGTTTTTATTTTATGTTAATCCACACAAGACCCGCTAAACTTATCGTGCAGGTAAATTTCATGTTGTATCAGTAAGTGCATAGGAATCAGACCCAAATGGGTCGGTTTGGGTCGAATTTGGGCCCAAACGGATCAAATCCAATTCGAGGTTTTGATTTTGACAAAGATTTTAAACTGATCCAATCAAAATCAAAGTTCTGTTCAGACTTGCATAGATCAAGTATTACTACGATCCATAAATTCTCAATTGTTTGATGTATATAATAGATTTTTTTTTATACAATAGAACAACAAAATAAAAACGCAAGTTTTGTAATTGTTACATGATGAATTTAAAGGTTATTGATGTGTCATAGGTCGAATTCATAATCATCACATATCCTAAAATCTTTAAAAATAAAATAATATTCATCTTACCTCTTACATGTAACATTACTCATTTGATTAAAAGCATAGATAGAATCCTTTCATATTAAATGACAAGAGACTGTTCACACATGTCAAAATGCATGTCAAAATGAAATGTTTTACGTTATAAAACCAAGTTTGTTTACCACTTGCAACCACAATTAAATACAAAATTTAGTAAAATGGTAAGTAAGAGATTGTTCTCAGGGATCGGGATGGATAATTGAAATGCTTTCTGATCTAAGTTAAACTAACTAAATGCATAAAAAAGATAAATCATGGTTGGTAAAGGTAGATGTTTGATTTGATAAAATGATATTAAGAGACAAGAAATGTAAAATAAAAGGTAATGAAAAATAGAAACTCAACAATCTAGATACGAAAATGGATTAAAGCAATTATGAGAAGTCTAGGGAATTGGTGGAGTTATAATCGGACCTGAGCAATGCTTAAGTAGCTTCATTAATGTTTGATTTACACAATTAAGGACCAATCTCTTTCAAAAGTGTGCTTTGGCCGTAAACACTACACCAAACCACTTCTCACCAAAATTCCTCACCTATGATATTTAGAGTTAGGGGATAATGGTGAGATCGGTTAGTAACGATCAAATGGTCTAGGCAATCGGGGGTGATATTCCCACCAATGAACCTATCCAATTTACTATGAGCTCTAATCAATTAAGGGTGTCAAGTCTCAACCAATTTTATCTCAAATTTTCTTACCAATATTGTAATTAAAGAGTGATGTTCAATTCAATCACATAAAGAATAAGAACTAATTGAGCAACTAAACAAAACTATATTTGTGTAAACATATTATTGAAAGTTAACAAAACCCATTGTCCAACAATTCCTCATATCAATCCTCTAGAATGGGGGTTTGGTTACACATGTTCAAAAACAAAGAAAGAAGGTAAAAAATAGAGAAATAATCCATGAGTCTCTCATGTAAGCTTGATCCCTCCTTGAATGCTCCTTGCTTTGAACTTAATGTAAAGAATGGAAACTTAGGAAGTGTAGTGAGGTGGAGTCAATGTGTTAGTATATTTGGGTATGGGTTGAAGACCCATTGTACACCCAAGTGGGCCAAGATAAGCAATACATGGAGAGCCCAAAGTCCATGTACACCAAGCCCAAGCCCATGCATCAAATACATATAACTGCATGGCGGTTTTATGAGCAGTTAATGCATCAGTTAAAAGAAACTGATACACACAACAAAACAACATGCAATAACGTGAAAATGTTGGGGGTGTGTGGCTGAAAAGAGCACGTGAACAAGATACATGAGAAGTATGCAATTCAAGGCGTGAGAGAGTGCAATGCAAGACATAGAGTATTGCATGTGTACAAGTGTTTGTGAGAAACACAAGACAAACAGAGAAACAACTAGAAAGAGATGTGGAGAGAATCTTTGGAGAATTTTCTTCCATCCAACATCAGAGTGTGGGTATATGCATTGTGATTAGAGGGGACTTTCCGATCCCGTGATCGTCCTCCGACCGGTGATACGATCCCAGGTGTTTGATCCGCTTCCGCTGTAGAGATTCGGATTCCATATGGTGAACGGTAATAATCCGAATTTGTTTTGTTTATCTTTAGAATAATCTTCATTGGTATCAGAGCACATGTTTGGGACTGTATTCTGGTAGTATATGCCATGTTAGGATGTTTGTTTATTAATTTATTTTTGTTTGTAGAACAATAAATGAACACTAATGGCATCACACACATGCAAGTGTTTAATTTCGTTTTTCTGGAATAAATGTATGCGTATACATGTTATATGATGTTCTGGAAATGCATGTTATGTATAAACTTCGAAATGTGGAGAATTTTTGAAGAATGAAAGTTATGAAACCCGTAACTTTGTAGGGTCCAAAACTCATTGTCATTTTTTTTATTTCTCTGCGATCATGGTACTATTAGATAGAGCCTTCCGAGAGCTTTCCAACGATAGGTCATTTGCATAATTTGGAGTTGTATCGAGGGATAAAAACGATTTCGAATATTTCTGTTGAAGATTAAAATCTGGAAACTTGTTTTGAGTTTGAATTTGGGTGAAGAACGTGAAGAACATGAAGAACATGTTCAACTCGCCAATGAGTGGAGAGTGTGTTTCACCCCTACTCCAAAAGTCAAATATAAGGGCATAAATGGAATTAAAATTAAATTTTGAGTCGGATGGTTGTGGTCCCGCAATTGGAAAACTTTGGGAAGATAGCGCGTGTATTACACTCACCATTGGCGCGAGTGGGATAAACGTGAAGCAATCTCAAGTGGGTTTTTTTGTCACGTGGCCACACCAGAAGGAGACACGTGGCGGTGTTGTGTAAAGTGGGACACGTGGCCCATTCTTATTGTGACACGTGGCGAATGTGTTAGGTATAAGAAACCGTCGACGGTTATCGGTGCCACGTCATCACCGTGGCGGTTACCGGTGCCACGTCATCACCGTCGGAAAGATTTTTCGATTCCGGTTTCCGACGCCGTTTTCCGGCGACCGTTAATTTTGCCGGCGATTTTTCCGGTGACCATCAATTTTTTTTCCGACCACCCAAAAGCGGTTTCCCGGAGGCCAAAAGTGGTTTTCCGGTTCCGGTGGTGGTTTTCCGGCAAAAAAAAAAAAAAAAAAAAAAAAAAAAAAAAAAAGAAATTTATTTTTTATTTATTTATTTATTTATTAATTTCATTGATTTGTTTCGCTCAAATGGGAGCTGAATTATATGCCCTACAAATTCCTAATGTGGATTTTTGTTTTTTTTGACTAATTTGGACTCGGTTTCCGTCATGATTTTAGATCAATGGTTTCCTGTAAGGATTCCGGTGATATTCTTCAATATATTTTTTTTCAAGCTCGGATTTTAAGAAACGAATTTAGATGCGGTTTCTAATCACGGTTTCGAGGACGGATTCCGATAAAGGTTTCCAGTAAGGATTCCGGTGATATTCTCCGATGCTTTTTCAAGCTCGGATTTTAAAGAAACAGATTTAAATGCGGTTTCTGATCACGATTTCGAATATGGATTCCTGTAATGGTTTCCAGTATGGTTTCTGGTTACGGTTTCTAGCACGGTTTCTAGTGATGGTTTCCAGTGCGGTTTCCGGTAACAGTTTCCGGTATGGATTTCAATGATAGTTTTTTTTTTTTTAGTATGATTTTTCGATGTCAGTTTCTGAAACGGATTCCAGTGATGATTTTCGATGTGTTTTCTAGTTACAGTTGTCGGCACGGTTATGGTGCGATTTTCGGTAACAGTTTTTTATTCGGATTCCGATGATGGTTTTCAGTGGTATTTTTGGCCAACTTGGAATTTTCAAGTAGGAATTTGGCACCGTTTTTCTAACGGTCATGGATTTTTCCTGTGAGAATTTTGATGGAATTTCCCAACGAAAATTTGGCCACCGAAATTTAGCTTTAGTGGGAGCTATATATATGTTGAAATGCCTACGATTAGAATTCTCCATCCAATTAATTATACAAGGGAATAAGAAATTTCATTAGAATGTACAGTGGAAATGTACAATGTTATTAAAAGACAAAAGTTTCTAAGTGTCTTAGAAATTTTTAGAATAAATTTGCATCTTCTCATATGTCTTAATGGAGAAGATTGTATGAGTCTTATTAATGACATATAGCCGTAGTCAATTTGGACTCGTGCTTTTTATGTGGAGAGATGCAGTAGATGGTCTTTTAATGAAATTTCCCGAAGAGTTAATAGATCTATAAAGTTGGAAAAGCTAGAGTAAGGTACCATGATGTATTTTGGTCAAATAGCGTATGAACTAGAAATCATAGATGAGCGCCACATTCTTAGGAATGTGAGGCGATCTACTACATCGCAATGAATATTCATAGTGCTAGGCACATGAGTAATTGCACATGCGATAGAGGACCAATATTCGAGAAAATGACTGTTAAATGAGTTGTGAAGACTTAAAACTCTTTCTCAGTGGTGATCAATATGAATATGAGAAGTAAGAATGAATAGCATGCAAAGCCCCATATTTAAGAAAGCATTAATATTTTATAAACCGTTCTCTAGTAAATATTTTTGGTTTATTTACTTTGTAGTAAGAATCGGTTTGACCTATAAAATGTTTCTAGGGACTTGTGCATTGTATTCTTCTGTTATTTATGATCACCTGTCTTTGGGAATTCTAAATTGTTGAGTACAATATTAGAATTAGAATTTTGCGCAAAGTACTGAATTTATGATGATTGAATTTTTGGAAACAGAAGATGATTAGACGCTTGACGACCTTTTCGATTCTGTACCTTAAATTATTTTATCATATTTTCGGTTTGTGTTTGCAGCAAAATTAAATGTGTGTATTTTTTGGAAGTTAATATGCTTGCATAGTAGATTGTATGTCTCTACATAGATTAGCATAAGATATAGATTATATATCTAAAATATTGTGGCTAATTAGTAAGTGATAAGCTAAATCGTGTAATCTAGTGAATAGATACAATAAGATTTAGTGTACTTTAAGAGTAAGAAGCTCTTGAGACTATAACATGAATCATGATTGAACCTCGGCATAGTACTTATTTGCTCGACATACAAAATGTGGAGGCTTATCAAGCTACAAGTTAAATTACTCGCATATTGCGGAGTATCTTAAATAGTAGCCTCACATGTACGTCTTTACAAGTACAATAGGATTTAAGTAAAGTGGTTTACCTTTCAGATTTTGGCTTGAAGGGAAATTTTAGTAGTATTTTGAGTACTAAAATTTCAGTTGGTACGGTATCAAGTTTTTAGTACTTATAAGAAGCGCTAAAAATTAGTGGCGGCCTCCAATAAGGATATAAAACATAATACACCAACTAAATGATTTGATCCCGTCTGATAGTTGGAATATATAAAAATTAATCTGACACGTATTGATCGCGTCATTTCGGTAGTAGAAGATGAGCGCTTAAAGAGGCGGCTTAGGCTTCTAGCCAATTTTATATGAAAAATTCCAACTTGTACAAAACTTTTAGTTTTGAGCATATTAGTGAAAATAGATATTTCCAAAAGGGGAAGAGAATCTTGTCATAGCCACTTAATCTTAGATTGAAATATGCTAGAAGTTGAGGGATAACGAATTGAGGAAGGACAAAACTAAAATAACTTGTTACAATTGTGACAAGCTGGGTCTTTTTTGCTCGTGAATGCATTGAGTTGAAAAGCGTAAAACCCAAAACTCAAGAATTTGTTAAGTTATGCTAAAGTTTATGGCTAGGTATTTTCCTTCTAAATCTTGTTCTTTGTGGACGGTGGATAAGTGAAGATATACCATCCAATAAGAAACTGTAAAGCATACGTTGAGTAAAGTTAGATTATTAGAAGCAAGATGTATATGTGTTAGAACAATTTTAGAGTTAAATACCTACAAACTGGGTTTGCATGGTAGCTTAAATTTGTACTCCATGTTGTTCTCATATACACTTGAGATCTAACTAGGTTTTAGTGTCCGCGGTTGTCCTCATTGATTTGAGTTATTGTTAATAATCATGATGGTTGTATGAATATTATTTTAGCAAATTATATTCATATGATACTTAATAGTTGAATAATGGTTTCATGATATTATACGTCAGTTTGGACGGTTATAATAATATTTGTTTTTCAATCATTGAAATGGTGATGATGCTGATATTTTGGCATGCTAAATTAAGTCTTGTTGGACTAGATAGAATGAGTATATCAGTCAGAGAGGACTAATTGGACTCATTTATTTAAAAAGTCATGCAAATTATCTAGCAAGAAAAACAACTACCATTCAGTAAGGAACTAGGTTATGAATTCCATTGTAACTAATTCATTAAAACATTTGTGATTGAATGAGTGTAAAGGCTAGACATGAAATTTTAATATCTAGTTAAATTCATTGATATCTTTAGATGTCTCGGTCATGTCTATTTGATCTGCCATAAATCGAAAGCATTGGATTGCATTAAATTTTTGGTTGGTGATCAAATTAGATAATAAACTTTTGAGTTGATAGAGTAAACCGAGGACATAAATATATTTCTGAACGGTTCAACGAATTGTTTAACAAGAAAGATATAGAAAGATATTTATTTATTCCTAAGACTCTGCAGCAAATTAGTGTAGCGGAAATAAGGAATAAAATACTATTGGAAATGGTTAAGTCTGTGATGGCGCAAGTAAATTTTTAGTATCTTACTAGAAGAGGGCTTAATTGATTGCTGCCAACTTAATCATGTTCTATTAGATCAGACACTTCAACACCTTATGAATTCTGGACAGGTAGTTAGCCTGGTCTAACTAATCTACAACCCTGGGGGTATGAAGGTTATGTTTATTATCCATCTCATAGAAATGAGAAATTGGATGCAAGAAAAGAATTGTATCTTTGTTTGATATTCTGTGCATTCCAAGGATAAATAAACGATGGTGTATAATTAGATAGAAGTGACTGAATTATAATCACAAGATGTCATTATTAGAGAATGAATTTCTTAGTAGAAGCGAGTTTGATATAGATATCCGATTTGAGGAATTGGATGATCTGTGTTAATACACGAGTGGCGGTAAATTAAAATATAACTTGATCCTCCATTCTTAGTGGGAGTAGAAATCCGCATAGATCTTTCATCCTTAGTGGGAGTGAAACAACTGTTGAAGTATTTTTTTTATATGGATTTTTCATCCCTAGAGGGAGTGGAAGTCTACACCCTAGTGGGAGTAGAAATCCGGTTTTCTATATGGATTTTCCATCCCTAAAGGGAGTGGAAGTCTACACCCTAATGGGAGTAGAAATCCGCATGGATCTTTCATCCTTAGTGGGAGTGAAACACCTGTTGAATTAGCTACCGTGATGATTTACCAACTCGTCGAAATAATCATAAAATTATCCCATAACATCTTTCGAAGATTGAAAGGGAAGATTTAATGATTACTTTACTTGACAGTGATGAGCCAATGATTTTTAGAATTGAGTTATCACTTCTATCTACTAAGTAAATATATGAATGAAGGCAATGGAAGGGGATATGGAGTCTAGAAAAGTGATCATGTCCAGGACTTAATTCACTTACTGTCTGGTCATTAGACCATTGTGAACATATGGGTTTCACATATCGTATGTAATGCGGAATGGTACTATTGAGAGGTATAAGGCGTAATTGGTTGCAAGTGAAGAAACTTATTCTCTAGAAGTAAAGTTTTCTTCCATACGCATTTTTCTAACACTAGTCACATGAACCTGAAATTACATCAGTGGATGTAAATATTGTGCTTCTCGATAGAGAACTAGAGGAAGAGATTTACATGGAACATTCTGTAAATTTTGTTTCAAAAGACCAAGAACGCACAAGTGTGCTTGGTTAATTAATGTATGTTTTGAAACAATCCTCTAGTAAGTGGTATTTTTGATTTCATCAAGCTGTAGTGTCTTACAGATTAATGATAACAAAAGAAAGCCATGGTAAGTACACTAAACAGGTTGAAGATAATTTTTATATTATTTATATATGTGGACTATATGTTTAGGCTAGAAATAATGAAGAGTTTGTAAAACTATAATGAAATGGTAATTCTCAAATTTTATTGAGACTTTATATGAGCAAAGTGGCTTATATATTAGGAGTGAGCAATTTCAAGCTCATAGATACTCCTATTATGAAATCACAAACTCTTAGCCTTATTATGTACCATGAAACTCCATAACATCAAGGAATTGATGACAAGTTCCTCATGTTAGTATCATACAGAGTCTCATGTACATTGTGATATGTACAAAGTCTATCATTAGTTACGCCGTAAGATTGGTGAATGTGCACCAATATAATCCTAGATTACAACATTGAAATGTTATCAAGAGGATTATAACATACCTTAAAAGTGCGGCTAACTACTTAGTGTACATTGTGATATGTACAAGGCCCAATAGAAATTATGCTACAAGATTGGTTAATGTATACCAATATAATCCTAGATTGACAGGATTGTGACATAACTTTAATAGTAAGAAAATTACTATTTATGTTAGCATAATTACACACATAATATAATAGAAATATGTCGTCAGGTTGAGACCGGCATTCTTACACGTGCGGTCGCCTCAGTTGCAGAGATAGCAAGCTGAGATGAGACACATATATATTAGAGAATATGTATGATATATTCTCGTGGAGCTAATGTATATGAATTTGTCGCCTTGACTAGGTCAAGATGAGGTTCACAATAAATATATCTATATATATTTTAGAACCGATCATGATAGAACCCCACTATCATTGATACCTGATCAAGCCAGATGTGAGGTCTTAATATGGCGTCGGAGAGAGGCGAGCTTTTAAGAACTCGGGTTAGTCACGAGAGTTGTGACTAGACTAAGATCTGCACAGTGAATAATATAAAGACATATGCATTCTTATTTAGAATGAAATTCACTGTAACACACGTTTCATACCTTGTGTGCTATAAGTGACCGACATGGAAAATGAGAGAATGAATCCCTGCTTCCTCATTGTGTAAGTTCCACTGAAGTTTTACATAAACTTCAAATGGTGTCCTCATGACCATTCACTCTATCTTAAAGTGACAGGATAATGTTAGCACCTTTAGTGTGTTATTTCTATGGCTATGATAATTCAGCCTATGGGGCACATCTAAGGTAGCAGTTAAACTGGAGACCGAAAGATAAAGATGGAATGGGAAGATTTAATGAATTTTTATCTGATTTTTGTATTCACTGGCCGGCCAATTGTATTTGGAGATACAATTGTGAATACATGAAATGTGATAAAGTCAAGCATAGCTTTTTGAGGGATTTAGTATGCTTTTAGACTGATAAAAAATTATAAAATTAAATCTAGGATACAATAATGAACAATGTTATCTCTTGTAAATAGAGAATTCACAATTGAGATTTGAGATTGTTAGCTCCCTTTTATATATATTGATTGTTCATAGGTCACACGATGCATTTACCCGTATGAACACTTTGTTGAAAATAATGATGATAATACTTGTGTTTTAAAGTCTCAAAGACTCCTCTGTATGTATCACATCCTACGCCATTTTGGGGATGGCAGATGTTGATTAATAATGTTGCATCTATGATGGGCTTATGGTAACTAGATTGCGTTGGCCCCACTTGTGCGAGTGGGAGATGTTAGTATATTTGGGTATGGGTTGAAGACCCATTGTACACCCAAGTGGGCCAAGATAAGCAATACATGGAGAGCCCAAAGTCCATGTACACCAAGCCCAAGCCCATGCATCAAATACATATAACTGCATGGCGGTTTTATGAGCAGTTAATGCATCAGTTAAAAGAAACTGATACACACAACAAAACAACATGCAATAACGTGAAAATGTTGGGGGTGTGTGGCTGAAAAGAGCACGTGAACAAGATACATGAGAAGTATGCAATTCAAGGCGTGAGAGAGTGCAATGCAAGACATAGAGTATTGCATGTGTACAAGTGTTTGTGAGAAACACAAGACAAACAGAGAAACAACTAGAAAGAGATGTGGAGAGAATCTTTGGAGAATTTTCTTCCATCCAACATCAGAGTGTGGGTATATGCATTGTGATTAGAGGGGACTTTCCGATCCCGTGATCGTCCTCCGACCGGTGATACGATCCCAGGTGTTTGATCCGCTTCCGCTGTAGAGATTCGGATTCCATATGGTGAACGGTAATAATCCGAATTTGTTTTGTTTATCTTTAGAATAATCTTCACAATGGAAAGTGACAAAGGAAAGTAGTGAAGAAGATGGGTAGAGCGGATTGACTAAGGGGAAGTAATCTAGATTTGATTTGTTGAGTTTGTGGATGGAAAAAGATGAGTGCAAGATAAGAAAATGGTGAGGTAGGTCGAATCTAGTGTCAATGGATGGATACCTGCAAATGAATATAAGAGGGGTATATATACTGGTCCAATAAGCAAGTTTGTAACCGCTAGATTCGTTGGTGTGGCATGTGTCGCAGTTCGATTGTCGCGGTTTCGACCCAGCAACATCGATTGCGATAGACGGTTATACGGACCTTTGATCTGGTTTTCGCGGTCATCTACATAGTGACTCGATAAGCGACATCTAGATCTAAGACTTCACTATAGGTGTCATAGTGGTTGCCCAGCGACACATTAGTAGCGATTTTCTCTGGTTTTGATCTTCGTTGTTTGCATCTTTCATTGTCGTGGTCTTCTAGTAGCAACGCAAAGGGGGCAACAATCTCTAGACTTAGCTTCATTGGTTTACTCTTCAAATGTTGCGGTCGCTACCCCGCAACACAAAGGTAGAGATATTCTCTAGAATCCATTAGCCATCTTCACACTTCAATTGTCGATGTTGTCATCCAATGACGCATTGCCAGCGACATTCTCTGGTTTAGGATTCATGGTCTTCACCTAGCAACCATAACAGCGACCGTGATGTTCTTCTTCAAAACTTCCCTCTGTTAGTACTTTTGACTCACATTTCTCCAAGTTAATCCTAGATGCCCTTGTGATGCAATATTACCTACAAAGCTCAATTCAATGTTTCAAATGACCAGGTTTTACCCGAGAACACACAAAAAGAGTCGAAAATAGGGGTCAAAATCATATACATTTTTGGCTCAATCATTAAGATTTTTGGCTCAATCATTAAGACATAGATTTTTAATAAATTTTATAAAACTTTAAAAGCCACATGAAAATATTAGAGAAATCTCACAACAATTTTATGAATCCTTTGTGGGTTTGACTGATTGTTTCTATAATGTGTCTTGTGATCTAACATTCATAGGTAATGCGGGTTTCTAAACTACTTTCGAGGTTTTACTTAACGCTTAGGGTTTGCTTAACCTCAAAGTTAGTGTTTTAATCCGAGTGTTCCTAACTTCCTATAATGTGTCCTAAGCCCTAACCAAAGCTGATGGGTTTGAGGCAAAGATCCATCTTCAAGGGCCTTTAGATGTACCCTAAAGATGGGGTTCTAAAGGTATAGGGCCTTGAATTCTTGGGTCAGGCTTTTAATGGATAATTTCCTTATTCTTGGACTAAGGTCATTTTGGTCCTTATGTCGAACGCAGAGATCCATAATTTGAGTACAGTATATCAGTTCTATTATCTATACAACACTTAAAATTGAATCGACGACATAATTTATGCACGAAGTAATTAACATATGTGACATTAAATATCAACGATCAAATTGAAACACAAAACACCCGAAAAATATTCAAAAAATATATAGTATTTCTTTTCATGAACTCATCGTAATTAGATAAATAAATAAATAAAAATTATTGCATAGTTAATTAATTTTAATCAATTGTTGATAATTAATAACATTTTTTTTTTTTTGTGAAATATCACATTTTTTAGATAAATTGGGCTTTTTTAGGGAGGGAGAGGACTCGAACCTGTAACCTCATAATGTATGTGTGAGAGGTTTTACCATCAAGCCAACTTAATCTCGTCTGTCGATATTTAATAACATGTTATATGTTTCTTTGTCGGGTGATTTGTGTCCGGATCTAGCAACAATTAATTTTCTAAAGCTGATAAGATACCCTAATTTGTACATAATTAATTAATTAATTAATATTATGCATAAATTTATTATTTTTATTATTATTTTAAAAAACCAAAGTGAGAAACTTGAAGGATTAAGCTTTACGATCACAAACCAATTGAGTTGGGTTGTACTTTTTGTCCCCTTAAAACCAAATAATATATATATATATATATATATATATATGCAATCTTTCAATCTTTCTATTATTAATTCGAACTGATATAAAATATATCAGTTCGAACTGACAAAAGTTATATCAGTTCATTGTATGTGGGCCATTGGATTTAAATACTTTGACTGACAAGTGCATACAGCCAAGTTAAAGTATTTAAATCCAGTGGCCCACATGAAAGGAACTGATATAACTTTTGTCAGTTCGAACTGATAATAGAATTACTGTATATATATATATATATATACAGTCTTTCTATTATCAGTTCGAACTAATATAAAATATATCAGTTCCTTACATGTGGATCATTGAATTTAAAAGATGCTTTGACTAGTGCATGCAGCCAAGTCAAAGTATTTAAATACAATGACCCACATGCAAGGAACTGATATATCTTTTGTCAGTATGAACTGACAATAGAAAGACTGTATATATATATATCACTAATGCTAAACCACCCAATATATATATACAGATTTTCTATTGTTTGTTCGTCCTGACAATAAATATATCAGAACAAAAAATGTGGACCACTAGATTTGCATACTTTGACTCAAAGTGTATGCACTTGTCAAAACTTCTCCATATTCTATGGTCAACATTCTTCGCCCTGATATATTTATTGTCAGAACAAACTGATAATAGAAATACTGTATATATATATATACACAGAAATTCTATTATCAGTTCGAACTGACAAAAGTTATATCAGTTCCTTGCGTGTGAACCACTAGATTTAAATACTAAGTCAAAGTATTTAAATCCAGTAGTCCACATACAAGGAACCACTGGATTTAAATACTTTGACTAAGTCAAAGTATTTAAATCCAGTTGTCCACATACAAGGAACTGATATAACTTTTGTCAGTTCGAGCTGATAATAGAAAGACTGTATATATATATATATATTAATTATTTAGTGTTTATAAATAGGGAATCCTATGATCCAATGAATTCACACCTCGAAAAATTATTAACAGTTTCGTTAATCTCTGCCCTTAAAGTCTTGGACACAAGTTAAAGTTAATTATTAATAATGATAACTAACCTAAAACATAATTGTATTGACTTCTAAACTTACAAAACAACTATTAATCAATGTGATTTGGTGGTATAATTATTTTAAAACAAAAACTTATATAACATTGAAATTTTATTTTTAAATAGATTATAATTACTAATAATTGACTTTAACTTGTATCATTATATCATTAGTATTTAGTACACGGATCAGGATCCTCTACTGATCTTTTCTCTACTAAACTTATGTTGAGCTCTAGATTTGCTGACACATGGTATTAAAAAAATGAGTGGTCTAGATTAAAATTTTATTTTTATTTTCTTTTCAAATTCAAAACGACAGTGTTTCACAAACTTCCTCGTCCTCGAATCTAATGAACTTGCTTATTTTTAAGGTGAAATTCACAATATTTCGAAAATATCAGATATTTCGAGAATATCAGGATATTTTATAAATATTTGGAAATCGTCCGGATATTTTTCAGGATATTAGATATTTGTTTATGTCAATATCGATCCCTCTAAAACATGGATATAATAGTGGATATTTTGGTGTATCTTTAGATATTTAGTTCCTTGATTCCATCGATGTTAAGTCATGGTTAGGTAACTACTGTTTTATTTTATTTGTATCCCCTTTCTTTATTTTAATTTCGGGAAGGACCTTGATGAAATCATATCAATTTTTATGAATTTTTATATATATGCATAGAGTAATGTTAGACGTCCCAATTTTTTTTTTTCCAAATTCTGTCACAAATGATGTGGCACGTGAGGTGTAAGCATCTTATATAAAGTATAAGATTATATGGTGATTGATATGATGTTGACACCTCACGTGCAACATCATTTGGGACAGAATTTAGAAAAAAAAAAAAAAAAAAAAAAAAAAAAAAAAAATTGGAACGCCTAGCATTACTCATATGGATATGGTTAGATCTCTCATAAATACCTTGGAATGAAAAAAAAATAATGAATGCGATGAATTATATTATGACTTTAATAAGTAGATGTTTTCGAAGGATATTTTAAATTAATGCAAATCAGAGAAAGATGTGAGAAGAAATATATATAGATCTGATATTCTATATTTTGTTACAGAGATGAGCTCATATACAAGAGTAAAAATACCCCAAACTAAATAAAGAATATTTTCTATTTACAAAATGACAAAGACAAATTACACCTTGATGCAAAGTCACTATACAGGTGGACACATTGAGTTGTTGACTTGTTTATTATCCTCAATACTCCCCCTCAAACCAACAGTTGCTCTTTGAGTAACTTTGATTTCCTAATTGGTTTTCTTCTCCCTTCCTGTCTCTTCAGACTTTCTCTTGTGCTGTAGAGAAAGTCTAGTGGAAAAGCTGAACCAATGGTTGGTGTTGAGTTGAGACTGTATTCTTTTGGGATGTTTGGAGAAATGAAACTGATAGAGACCATGACTATCATAATGATAGCAATGGATTATGTAGGAAATTATTAGTATGATGATTGACATTTTCTAAAGTTAATAATATACCATAATTAGTACATAATTAATTAATATTGTGCATAAATAATAAGTTATTGTTATTATTATTGATATATCACCATGTGGTGTGACGATCCTAACCTGAAACATTGCTAGGCTGAATTAGCGTCATTTACCGTAAAACCACATTAGTCAATCAATGATTATTGTTTTTTTCTTCTTGAAATATTACATAAATTCAAGGTTTTTTTTAGAGAGGGCGAGAACTCGAACCCACAATCTTGTGGCGTAGACCAACTCTTCTCGTCAATTAGTGATTATTGTTATTATTATTATCATTATTATTCTTTTAAAAGCCAAGAATCTTGAATGATTAAGGTTTACAATTACAGACTAATTGAATTGAGTTAGTACTTTTGTCTCTCTAAAAACCAATCAAATGGTTTCCTAATCTTGAAACCGTCCATGTTATTAATAGTCTTTTTAAAATAGTATAGACCCGTGATAACCTTATAAATTTATAATAGTCTTTTTAACTTAATCAATTCATAGCATAATAGCAAGGGTAAAAATGTCATTTTGTGGTTTCCATTAGCGAGACCAAATTGATGTATTTTCAATAATTCAAGAACCACGCGAGCTAAAAACAAAAACAAAAAAACAAAAACAGATAAAAAAAAATAATAATGATATTTGAAAAACAAAAAGGTGGATAATAATTGTCCTTATTAATATACACAAAACAAATTAATCTTTCTTGCTCTCATTAATAAATATCCGTTTACTAATGGAGAATGAAAATGGTAAAAAAGTCGACTCTCATCGGAAGGGAATCAAAAAAAGGAATTAAATGGAGAATGAAAATGAAAAAAAGGTGAGTCCCATTAGAAAGGGAATCAAAAAAGGAAACTTTTAATTCCTAATATGAAATCTACCTAATTCGATTCTCAACGGTTTTTTAAGCAAACATTATAATTATAAATCAGAAATTAAGTTCCCTTTCCATCACAAAATATCAAATTCACAATTAGAAATGGAAACAGAAGAAATACAAAAATGACAAATCATTTTCTGGTAGAAGCTAAACAAAAATTGCTCAATAATTCTCTTCTTCAATTCTGAATTTCTTTCTTCACTGTCCAACTGTAAAGCAATTACAAATTTACATTACTTTGATAAATTTAATTTACACTAGTAACAAGAGTTACATATATTCTAAAATTGTAAAAAGAAAAAAAATATATATTTCCTCTATGATACACCCAAAAACTCTAATATAACTTGAAAGGTGATTGATGTTAGACTAACTTGAAAATTTTCTAAGAATAAAATCTACTTATATTTGTTAGCAAAATTTTCTGTACCATTTAAGCACGACGTCTATTCCATTGAAGACTTGATACGTCTGTTCCGTTGAAGACTTTCTCGTCTGAGCATATAAGAATGATGTCATCTGCTTTCAATGCAGGTGGCTGAGCAACCAAGTCCCATGGCCAAGTCCAGGTGAAATGAAACCTGACCCTACCAAGAAACCTGACCCTACCACGATACTGACCCGATATGGCAGACAGAGAACCTCAATCATTTTCAGACCAGCAAACATATCACAATGACAGAATATCCCCACCATTTTTTTTCCTTTTTTCCAAAAACCAACTGCAGCCACAGCCCTGAATTCTTCTTCTACTTTCATGTTTGTTATGAAAGCAAAAGGTAGAGGTTTTTCAAGGCCCCACAGACACCTCCATTATATAGATATAATATCTAACTTTGGCCACTCCTAACACATGACTTGCATATCTTTTTCTGGGCTAGTGGGCAAATATTTCTTTCGGCATATCGAATCAACAAAATCATACTATTAAGCTGGTGTGCAGATAAGCTAACCTCAGCCACTTGCTGAACCTGGAGCTTGATCATTTTGCAGCCACGAAAAATGCTGCCATATTGTCATGACTCGTTACCTACTTTTGTTACAGTACACCTCAGATATCAGACAAAGGCCCACGTGAAATTCTCGAACATCAATTTTCACTGCAGATGTCCATGAAGCATTCAACCTGAACAACTTGTGACTGATGCTGCCAAATTTTGATGTCATTTGCACCACGCAGCAGGTACTCAACCTTAAAAGGGAACCAAAAATTTTGAAGTGCCCAAGAATAGAATGAGTTCTGTTTTCTCTGAAAGCTCTGCCATTTCGCTGTAGTTTCAAACAGGTACTGGTAAACCATAATTGTGGAATGATCTAATTCGTCCATCAAAACCAGCAGTCACAATGACTAGACCCCACGCGTGAGAATTGGACGTGCTCTGGCATGAACTTTTTAAAAATTTGAATTGGGATTTATGCATTGCAGATGCTGAGGATGTCTGACTTAATGTAGGAAGCTTTTCTTCTGGCCAAGTTGCTGATCCCTTGGGAAAAGACTCCAAGAAGTATTCTTGGCTCAGGGTGAAACATTCAGGAGAATACAATGACTGAATTTCTGGGGAATCGTCATCAGATAAATGAAATTGCCATTCATTCTCAGAATTCCCAACTTTCAAGCCAGACCAAGGTATTGCAACGGATGCATTGGTTGTGAAACGCTCCCAAGACCTAATTTTTTTTGCTTGGTGAGGAGCAGAGTCTTCCTGGCCAGTGCAATTCCATAAATATACATTGGAATCCTCACATGTTGAGACAATATGCTTCCCGTCAGAGGTTAAACGAGCAGATAGCTGGTTTCCTGCACTGCGAAGGCCTATGGAAAGAAAAAAAAAACGAAGAAAATTTTAGAAATAAATATTTAACAGGATGTACACCAACTAATTAAAATTGGAGATAGGTTTTCTTAAACTTATATAATACAAAGTTAAGAGGTTTCCCAAAATGAAATCTGAAAAGGTTTCTAAAAATGTAGCAAAAGTAATCAATAACAGCCTTTGCTAGTTACAAGAGCCAAGATTAAAGGATCCACATGGGTTCCCAACATGATAAGATTAACATAATTTAAAGAAAAGAAAAGAAAAAAGAAACATCTACACACCCTTATATTTGCCGATCACATTAAGCCCTTGAAGAATTCTGACTTGTGAATCAGCACAAGTGACCATCACTTTGCTAGAATCTTGCGGGAAATACTGCAGTACATGATGTCCTATGAGTAAAATTATAAATTCCTAAAATACAGATAAAAAAAAACAGCACAGGAAGGATAGAGATGCATACTTCGAAGCCAGTTATCCTTTTGCAGGGAGACTTCTTTTTACTGTGTAAGGATATCTCTGTATCCAGTTGCAAGTGATTGTCTGAGCCAAGCAAAACAAAAACTAGTTTGTCACAAAAAATGTCTAAGGTTGCTAACTTGATATATAACATTATTAAAACTTTTAGCACACCACAACTACTCCAAAAGAATTTTCATTACATGTAAGTAGCTACTCAATTTCTCCATGCCAAGGTAAAGCACACATAAGCATATTTGTTTCTAGGTGCCCCAACATTAATATCAGGAAAAATTTCCTAATAAAATCAGCTGATATCAGGGCTTCTCACTTCAGTGATCCCATAGGCATGCCAACCAGATTGATTTATAAACCTTTATGTACTCCAAATACCTATTCTGTCACAGAATTTATAAATTTTTGGATAAATAAATTTGAATTTCTCACTAGATCTACAAGCTAAATAGATAATCCATTGAACTCAATATCGTGACCAAACTATTATTTGTGTGAACTGTGAACATGTAACTCCTAAAGGAAAGTAGAACACACGGAATGGTTTAAACCTTAAAACAGACATTGTTTTAATAAACCAGATCAGGGAATAAAATCTTCTTTGTTTTTTCAAAAACTAAACATTAAACCACCAAAAGCACATAAGGTTGGCTTGAAAAAGCATACCTAACATACTGAAAAAGCGACAGTTACCCGTCATAGAGCCAACAATTCCTCCCTGAAAGAACATGAAATTGTTTATACAGTCAGTCACTTAACCATGTCAGTTATGTATACCACTTCTAATAGATGAAAGAACGAGAAAATCACCAAACCTGGCCATCTGGACGGTAACAAACAGCAGTCACTATGTCTCTTATATCAGCCCAATCAACTACTTGGCAGCCAGGAATATTCCAAATTCGAACTTTTCCATCTATTGAACCACTAATGAAGTAATTATCATCAACAGGATTGAACTGGACGCAGGTGACTGCATCATACCATAAACAAAATACGTTAGAGACAATTAAAGAGAGATGATCTTAATATTGCATAAATTACCAAAAAAGAAAGTAAAACACATGAAGCTAACCATAATTACTATGTGAAAAGACTTTGAGGCAATGATTGCTCCCTACTTGCCACAAGCGAACAGTGTTATCAACTGAAGATGACAGCAGATACTGCAACATGAAAAAATACAATTGCTATAAAATTTAATTCGGTTTCAGCCACTTGCAGAAAATGTATGTTACTTTATGGAAGGTTGGAGAAATAATCATTCTGTTCAAATAACAACTTACATTATTCCTCGACCATGAGAGATCCAATATCTCACCGCTGTGCCCAAAGAATTCATGCAATGGTTTCTCCAATAACCGGAAGACTTTTGGAGGGAAAATTACGCAAGCTGAGTCTGATGTTTTTCTCAGGCTCCTCAATATACTCAATTTCTCTTTATCTATGAAGACGGGTTTCAATTCAGAGAGATGATTCACTGTGAAGTATATACAAGAGGGATCGATTTCTGGAATGTCATGTTCATTCAATCTCTCATCCTCCACCACCTGCCACAATCGAACAACGCCATCTTCCCCAGCACTTGCAAGGAACTGCCCATCAGGACTGAATTTCATGGTTAATATCGAACCCTCATGTGCCTGGATTTCTTGTCCCTGATAAAGAGCTGAAAGTTCCTTCAATCGCTTCTTGCATTGGCGAACCTTAACTCTCTGTACTCTAGGCCACAAATTCGCATCATCTTCATTGGGTCTCGATTTCTCAGGCTCCCGTTGTTTATCCACAGCACAACCAAAGGAACGTAATCTACTCAACCACCTACTTTTAACTCTCTTTATGATTCCAACTGAATTGTTTGCCTTCTCAACATCCTCATCTTCCTGAAATGTGGACAATGACTCTGAAGTGTTCTCCAAACCCATTTCTCGACCATCACTCATCTTCCCATCCTGCCCCACTTCGTCCACATCACACATCGTTTCCCCATCCAAATTCTCACCTCTGCATACAAAATTTCCCCCCAATAAATCTGAATTATCATTAACCGAGCATGTTGAACAGAACTCCTCCCTAATATCAGATGTTCTCAACACAGCCCCGCTACTCTCAATAGTCCTACCAACTTCCCCTTCCGAACTACACACATCTACCGAATTATCACCCTTTATTTGATCTAAGCTCCCTCCCATCCAGTCCAAAAACTTGCTACGCCGTTCATTAACACTCATAGGGCTCCTAATCCACACATCATATTGAAAACCACTCTCAGCCCGATTGTCCAAACCACAATAAGAATCAAATACTTCATTGCCATCAGAACTTGCACCAGAAATTGATGCAATGTCCTCAGAGGCATCAAAAAATCGACATTCTTCTTCTTCACTTAAGCTACCCATTAATATTATTCTTTGAGTTCAACCCATGAAACCCCCAACACAACCTTTTAAATGTGCCAAATTCTGAATTCCCTCCACACAAGCAACCCCAAATATAACTATAAAAAAACACAAACACAAAACACAAAATCCAAGATCATTAGTAAGCAGAAACACTTAATATAAAATCAACACACAGCAATGGCGATACCAATATTATTAAAACAATAAAACAGAAACCAAGAGATCCAACATGGATCCCAATCCAAACCCATTGAACCTAGCCTTTCCCTTGTCAACAAAAAAACTCATAAATAAATAAATAAAAAATACCCAACACAAAAACAACATTGAAAAAACTCTTAGAATATAATATAAAGCTAAAATTTTGCAACAAATAAAGGGTGTGTTCAAAAACAGTCTAAGATTACACAAAGATCAGAAACCACCAACGGAAATGAGAAGATCATGAGATTGCATTTGAAGAAATGAATCAGAACAAATAATTAAAAACACATTTAGTGCAATATATAAGCAAAAGATTGAATTTTTTTAGACAAATCATTGGGGAAAAAAAACTTGCTTACATGATATGGGGCTTGTTCCTATGAAAATTCTGTGTAACTGAAGAGGGCATTAGATCGATGCATCCATTAAAAATAAAAATTGGAGCTTTTTGGACTCTCTCTCCCTCTCCCTCTCTCTCTCTCTATATATATATATCAGAGCAAAGAAAACACTACAAAATGAAAAGTAAAAAATAAAATAAAACTAAAAACTAAAAACAAAGAGAGAGAGAGAGAGAGAGAGAGAGAGAGGTTAAAACCGGGAAAAAGCATGAATATATTTCCCTTGATATTCGTGAATGGGTGGCCCGAGAAACGAGATTTCGAGAGTAGACGGTGTGTTCTCTCTCCGTGTGTCCAAATTTTTTCATTTTTTCTTTTTCTATATATATATATATAAGTTTTAGAAACTTATAATATCATTATTATAAAAAAAAAAAACTTAAATCTATTTTATTAAAAAAATATACTTTTGAATTTGGTCACATGTGGCAAAACTTATTGTAAAAATTAAAGGTTAAATATAAATTTTAAATTATTTTCAAAATAAAAATAAATCTTTTTAATTTATCAAAATTCTTTAATATTTAAATCGGTGAGGTGATAAATGTTATACTTTTATCTTAAATCGTTGATAAATGTTATGTTATTATTGATATTATACTAGTTAGGACAATTTGATGATACATTGATACTCTAGTTTCAATTTAGCTATTTCGTGTTCATTCAAATTTTATTTTTTATTTTATTTTATTTTATTTTTTTTTTAGGGTATGTTTTATGTTTAACTTGAAATTAAGAAAAAATTAATGAGTTTTCCAAATAATACTGAAAGATACAACCTTATGCAATAAATTTTTAATGTAAGTAAAAAATTAAATGAAACTCTTTAATTTGTTGAAACTCTCTAACGTTTAAACAGATAAAAATGGACGATACGAGGTTGCCAGTTGATACGGTGATATGTGTATTTGGTATGGCTTTTGAAAGGATCAAAAGTGTTTTTTTAATACTAGAAGCTATTTTGAAATTTTTTTAAGTTGTTTGACAAAACTTAAAACAGCTTTTTTAATATATGAATTATTTCAATTATCCTTTATAAAAGTCATTTTATGTCTATCTGGAGAAATCCAAAATTTGGGTTTTTCCAAAAAGCTTTTTTTTGAGTTTTTTTTTTTTTTTTTTTTTTTTTAAATATATGAATTGTCTTAACTACCTTTTATAAATTTTAGATATTTTACCATAACTTTTTCATTATAAATACATTGTCAACACTTTTTTTGTAATTCACTCAACCAAAAATTATTTTTAAAAATATATTGTCAATACCTTTTTTGTAATTTACGCAACCAAAAGCCTTTTTTGTTAGAAGCTCTACTATAAAAAGACATACTCTATAATCTCTACTTGAAAAGTCATATCAAACACACCATTAAACCATGAGATTGTGAGTTCGAATCGTATCCTCCTTCACAAACCCTGAATTTATATCTTGTATTATATTTATTTCTAGGAGATCCGGTTTTATATTTGAATGATATAGTCTTATGATTTAAAATATATTTTTTAAAAAACAAGATAATTTTTTTTATTAATTATTCAAAATTAAATATTTCCTTATTTGTTATCCATCTTATTTATGAATATCAAGATTTATATATACAATCTCTAACTAAAACATTTTTCATTAAAAAAAATAAAATAAAAAAACCTCTATCTAAAACATTTATTAAAAAAAAAAAACAATTGTGTACTTTCATATTTCTTGTTAATTTCGACCAAACTTTGAATAAAATTAAAAATCATTAATTAGGTGGCAAAGATTTCTTATTATTATAATTAGGTGGCAAAGATTTCTTTTCTTATAATTAGGTTGCTACTCCTTTCACTCCCTATTCAAACTTTCCGATAAAAAGACTAGAGAAGTCAATGTGATTTTTTTGACTTGAAATCTCTTTGTTCTTTTTTCAATTAAACATCTTGTTCAAAAAAGTCTTCATATATGTCATAATAAAAATGATTTAAAATTCTTTAATTCATTCATATTGATCTGGTTTGGTAACCATATCCTTGCTAACCTTATTTTTCCCATTTTTAAATAAAAGGAATATAAAGTAGTCTATATTAATTATTATTATTATTATGTAAAATAATAACTTGCCTAAACAAGATCATCAAAATCCGGTATTGATCTTGGTCTCATGCAAACAAAGTAATAAATCTCTCGAATTATTTTTATTAATTAATTGATATGAATTCTCAAAATATTGAGTTAGTATTAATAAAATCTATTTAATGTTCTTCTTCAGAAAAAAAAAAAAAATCTATTTAATGTAATTATAATAGTAAAATCATGTATTATTTAGCATAAAGAAAATCACTATTTTTTTTATATAAAAATCATAATTAGCGAGTTGTAGTTTGTGTATATTATTGAATGTCTTATAAAATCTTAGACAAATTTTATGCACTTTTTTGCATATAATGAGTTAGTAATTTAAAGAAAAAATGTGCTAAATCTATAAAAAAAAAAATATTTTAAATATATATATATATATATATACATTTTTTCTCTCCTCAGAACTGAACTGAACTTTTAAGATTAGGATGAGACTTGTGAGTCATTGATTAAGTTTAAAAAGATTTTGACTAAGTCAAAGTACATGAAATAATGGTTGATAGTTGTGAAATTGATATAAATAAAATCAATTCATTCTGAGGAGAGAAAAACTGATATATATATATATATATAATTCTTTCTTCTTTTTATGATAGAAAGAAAATTGTTATAATTCTTATTTATTGAATTTTGATTCAATTATATGGATATATTAGCTAGCAAATAATGTTTTTGGATTTATATGATAGCATGTATCAATTTTACGAGTTCATTTTTACTCGTCCCCCCTTAAAAGGGGTATGCATTATCCCCTCCCCACATGTTGAAATGTATCTATTTGTTAATTATTAATTTACCTATTTGCCCTTATGATAGTTAATTTTATCGACCCTTAATTAATAAACAGACACATGTCAACATGTGGGGAGAGGGGTAATGCTCACCAGTTAGTGAGCAAAAATGAACTCCAATTTTACCCAAAATTTCAATCTCAAATAAGGCGACAAGCCGACGAGGTATTCATGTAGATCATAGATTGTGTGGCAATTAAAAGTTGAACAAATCTATAGTTATTTTGTTTTTAAAACAATAAAAAAACAAAAAAAAAACAAAAAAACAAAAAAAAAGCAATAAAATTTATGTTATATGAATTTTGTAAATTTTCAATATATTTTGGATACTTAGAGCATCTCCAATGCAAAAGTGACTTGCATATCAATAATTGTTAACATGGTAACAATGTTAGAGATTTGCTTCATATGTGACATAAAAATAGATTTGATAGACAATCAATTCAAAATTTGGTCTTAAATGCTTCCATATAAAACACTTTTTTTTTTTTTTTTTAATAACATGTCCATTTTTTTTTTCCTTTTTTTTTTTTTCATTTTATATCCTTACCAAAAATACATAAAAAATTAATGTCAATTTTAAATACTTGCTAAGTTAACCAAAAAATAGTTGTGTAACAGACCGTCTAAAAATAGATGATCATATTGACAATGTCTATTTTTTTTTTTTTTTTTTTTGCCATATCAGCTTGAGGTTGAGTATGCACAATTGTATTGGAGAAAGATTTATTAACAGAATATCTATTAATCCTACGTGACATCTCTTTTTTTCACAAGCCACTCTTACATTGGAAATGCTCTTTTCATCTACTTTTGGTAAGGAAATAATAAATAAGAAAAAAAGGAAAAAATTGGAAACGTCATTAAAAGTAAACGTGTTTTAAACAGAAGCATTGGAGATCAAATTTTGAGTTGATTTGTTTATCAAGTCTATCTTTATGCTATATAGGAAGTAAGTTTCTTGACATTGTTGTCATCTCAACTATTTTTGGTATGCAAGCCACTTTTGTATTAAAGATTATTTTATTAAACACAATTTTTGATGCTAAAACGACGAGATAATGTTGGTCTGGTAGTATATTCCTCACACCTACACCACGATATTGTGGGTTTCAGTCTTCCCCTTCCCAAAAAACCCTAAATTTATATAATCATTAAAAAAAAAAAAAAAATGGATGCTAAAACTAAAGTGCCCTTAAAGTTTATGAGTTACATAAAAAATAAAAATAAAATAAAATAACCGTTTCTAAATCATGAATTGAATGCTCTCACTCAAATAAAATTTAAAACCAAATGATACTTTCATATTTTATCATGAATTCATCCAAATTATCATATGATAAAATGAAACAAAACTTGAGCAATTATTGTGGAATTTTGCTGTCATGATCAACTTCAATTATGCATGGTCAAAAAAAAAAAAAAAAAAAGCCCATTTATAATTTAAATAATTTGAAGAAATATTCTCTGGTCCCACCGTTAACTCATAAATTGATCATTGATAACTATGCAAAAATATTTATTGATAAGGAAACTTTGTGAGTTGATATTATCATGTCTAAAGTTATTGATATTGGTCCAATGGTAAATCCTCCGTACAGTCGCACTACACCACGAGGTTGCAAGTTTGAATTCTTTCCCTAAAAAATAATCTCGAATTTATGTAATAGTGTAATGCTTAAAAAATTGTCTAAAGGTAATATATATATATATTTTTTTAAATGTCTAAAAGTAGATTTGGTAAAATTTCACATAATCCATTAACACGGTCCAAATTCATTGGGAAGAAAAAAAAGATTGATTGTTTTAACTTATTAGAATTGAGATTGTTAACGAGACAACCTAGAAGTTTTGAGTTCACATTTGAAAATTCGTTATAATCCGTTAATATAAATATTTTTTTCAACTTTATAATAAATGTATAATATAACATTTTTTATTTTGCAATAATATATATTGTTAATTTTGTTAGAAAATTGTATTGAAAGCTGATAATTTGTCTCTGCCTTGCCAAATTTTCATATGTGGTATATAGTATAATAGGTTAGTCTTAATATTAACTTTATATTATTTTGATACTTCATTGATTATTTGATTATCAATAAACGGATTGGTTCGGATTACTCATTAATTAAACAAATGATTTTGAGTTTTTATACTTAGACTCGTCAAGCTAATGAATTGTCTTCGAGTAGAACAAATTTTAACATCAAACAAAGATGCATGACATGCACACATACAAATTTGCAATAACACAACTCATTGCGAGATCTAAATACAAGTAATATTTTTATTTATTTATTTTTTTGAAATATTACAATCATTCGGGGTTTGGGGGAGAGGACACAACTTGAACCCACAATCTCATGGTGTAGATATGAGGGGCATACCACTATACCAACCTCATCTTTTCATATACAAGTTATATTATTAATAGTAACAATTTGTATAAATTTATATCAATATCTAGTGATATTTTAATTTGAAATACTTATCATCAATCTTCTTAATTAGTTAATTTAGTGATTTCTCATTTGCTCCATACTTTAAATCATTTGGGTTAATTTGGATGATGTGGTGAATGATATGTGCCATATCATTTGGGTTGGTTTTGGGGTTAACTATTTGAGTTGTCTATAATCAGTGATATAATTTTCAAAAAAAAATAAAAAAATAAAAATAAAAACCCTACTTAAATAATAAGCAATCAAAAGTGTGTGTGTGTATATATATATATATTGAAAAAAAAAAATGGAGTAAAAGTTAAAATTATATTTCAAGGAAGCACTTTTTAAAATTAAAATCAAAATTTTAAATTCCCTTTTATTTACACTTCTAAAAAGCATTTCTAAAGAGTAAAGACAATATATATATGTATAAACAAAGACTGCTTTCAATTTAAAATAATAACAATTATTTTTTTTTTAATAAATTTGGACGGACCTAAGGGGAAAAAGTATCACGAGCGATTATATGCTAAAAAACCCCTAGGCAATATCCATATATATATAAAAGATAAAAGAAAGAAATGAGTGACAAAAAGCAATAAAACATAAAGAACCAAGGGGAAAACAACCCCAAACAAAAAGAAGTACGCATGCCACACACACACAAAAAAAAGTATCGAGAAAAACGAAAAGACTCTCGACCCATGCAGTCATTGCCAACTAAATAAGAACAGAACGGTGGGGCGGAGAACCATCAAGAATCCGCCTGAAGCTCTAAAGCATGCTTAGAAAGCGCATCTGCAACCTGGCACATCTGTAACCCGATTCCCCTCCCTAAAAATCCATCTGCGAGATCTGGAAGATGCAACGTTGCCACGCTTGACGAACCTTCTAAGGAACCATCTTAGAACGAGAAGAAAGAAGTTGAACCACATAAGAAGAGTCGCTCTCAAGCCAGATCCGATGCCACCCATACTTCCAAGCAAAATTAATGGCCAACGAGGCTGTCACAACCACCAACCCTCGAAGAGCCCATATAAGCACCATATGTATTCACTTTGATCCAACCAGGCACCAGAGGCGATCAAACCACACTTTTGATCACTGGGCTTTAGAAGGGCGACATTGAAGATCAAATCGATGAAGAATCAAAAGGTTGTCCATACAATTACACATACAACCAATCTTTAGGCGATTAGCCTCAGAAACCACACGCCAAACCAAAGAGAAGACGAATCGAAAGTCCATCGACTTCCCTTCAAAAATCCACTAATTACAGGCAGTCCACACCCCTAAAATCATTGCATGGATAGCCGCCTTCCATAAAATTATAATCTGATCACTAAAGGAAACCGACATAGTCTGTAAGAAGAAGGATTGCCAAGTATCGACAAAAACACATCGCTAGAAAGCCGAGAAAACTACCTTCCAAAGAGCAACTACTAGAGGACAATAAAGAAAATGATGATCAGTTGATTCACTAATAACCCCACAAATACTGCAACGAGAAGCCAAATGGAACCCAGACCTGCAAAGGCGATCCTCAGTAATAGGCCTGTTCAACATAAGATGCTAGGTCAAAGCTGAGCGAGAGAGGGGAATAAAACGAGACCAAACATCTCTCCACCAAACAACATGAGGAATATCACGGAAAAACTGGGAATAAGCAGTCTTGCAAGAAACACAACCATCTCAAGAATTAGCTCAAACCAGAGAATCCACAATAGAAGAAATCGCAATTAGATCAATCCGAAAACATAGATCTGGGAAGCGCACTCGGAAACCATCGTCCAACACCTATCTACCTTCTTGAATAAATTCTTAGACCCTCGTCTGGAACAGATTAGCTAAATAATCTGGAATCCCTAAAAGCTCCAAAATGGGAACCCCCAGCCTAAAAAATAAATACAATAATAATTTCTTAATACTTAAAAAATTGTGAGTTGAAATTTTCGATTACATAAGAAAAAAAAAATACCAGTTTCAATATACAATTTGAAAACTGTAATCAAACTTTTTTTTTTCCTTAAATTTTTTGTATTATTGATTTCTTAAATAGAAAAATTGTATTTGAATTACATATCAAACACTCAGAAAGCATCCAATGACAGACTGGTCAATTTATATGACTCCTAAGTTTTTTTTTTATTTTTTTTTTTAAAGAAAAATAATAATAATAAGACTCCTAAGTTGTTTTTATTCTCTTATAATTTTGTGGTAATATGTAGATTACAGACTTATCAATGTCACAGACATTGCCACTCTATAACTACCCTTCACAAAGGGGATGGTAAATTTATGTTGACAAATATACCCCTACATATTTCTTTATATTTCCAACATTACCCACTTACAAGTCAGACCTGTCTGATCCTATTAGGGTAGCAATATGGGTTTGTGGATTTGCCCATGAATTTTTTTTATGCTTCAATAATTTTGTGTCCCGCAACCTTTAATTGGACCCCACTTTTTAAAATATGTGACATGATAATTAAAGTTCATGATTATTGGTTGAATTGATTTCTAAGATATATATAATAAGATTAAGATCATAGAACTTGATTTGAGGAATTTAAATATTTGTGACCCCAATTGATAATTGTGGGGGTGGTTTGTGATTATTGTGTATTGTTTATAAGTAGCATAATGTATAATAATATTATGTTATGTGGTATTATTTTATAGTTATGGAAGGAGATTATATAGATTGTGTTGAGATTAGCCAAGATAAATCTTTATAAAAACCATTCTTGTATCAAATTAATTAATCGATAAATAAACAAATTAAGTTGAGGTTGATCCGACACTAAACTCCTCACACTTATATTAAGGAAACCGTGACTTCTAGTTATATCCCCGTCCTTCAACTTTCAAATTTATACTAAACTTTTTTAAAAAATAAATTGATAAATGATGGAGCTATTGACTTAGGGATCATTGTCCTTCAATATTTTGGGGATTTGGTTTTTGTCACGTGGTTCACCTCTCAATTATTTCAATTTTGACCCTTTTAAAATTATAATTATAATTTTTTACTATTACAAATTTTGAAGTTGGGAGATTGAGAGATATGTGTCTCAAACCCACAGTTATATATATATATAGTTAGGGGCTTGATCATTTGACGGGATCCCATATGCAAAAACATACCGGATTCGATTATGTAACGTTATAAAACTGAGATTCTGGACGATTCATGCACACACCTAATAATTGTTATATAAAGTTAGGGAGCCAATATTGACACCCATAAAACTTATTAGTACACCCATATTTTATTAAAAAAATTAATTACAAAAATATCCCAATAGAAATTTACTAATAAGGACAAGTTACTTTAATTAAAAATAAATCAAATACTATATACGCTCATTAACTACACCCATATTTTCAACTATATTTCTTTATTAAAAAAAACTTACCTTTCAAAAAAAAAAAAAAAAAAAAAAAAAAACCTTATGATAAACCCTAATTTTTATGACAAACCCTAATTAAACTCTAATTTTATTTCAAGTATCAAATTTTCTAATCATCACATGATTATCATATTGTTTTTGTCTTTCTTTTATGTATAATTATAAAGAGTAAATGATGTGGCAACACTGTAGACCATTCATTTAAATTGTATTAGATTTGCATGATTTAAATGAATGGACTAGAGTGTTGCCACATCATTTGGGCACCAGATTTGGGCACCAAATTTAGGTAATGTAGCATTACTCAATTATAAACTCTATCAAAAAATAACTTTTAATTTTTTTATTTTTAACTATAGCTATAAATATCAACAAGTTTTTTTTAATTTTTTTTTAATTTTTAAGATAGTTGTATAAATAAGAAAATTCCAAATTGAAATCTTTTGACCCCCATATACATATTCCCTTTTATAAGGCTTCAGATATTTCCAAAAGTAAATGGGACCATCATTAAAAAAAGGATTTGATTCCAAAAATAATATGATTTTTTTTATAAATTGGGTGTGGTAATAATTTAAGAGTGTTTATAAATAATATGTATTAAAATGAATATATTTATTTCAATGAGGGTACTGTTGGCATTAGGATAGGTGTTTATAGTAATATTTAATTTGTAAATTATAGACATGGGTGTACTTATAAAAATGGGTGTACTAATAAATTTTATGGGTGTCAATATCCGTACCCATAAAGTTAATACTTTTTCCTTGTTCACCCGGCCTAAAGCAAAATTTATAACTTTAACCTTGTCACTAAGTAAAGTTTTCGACAAACTTAAAGATTTAAATGGTAGTTTAGACAAAGTAAGAATTTAATATATGTTATGATGAGTTTTAAAGTTGATATTGTATCTTACAAGAGAAACAGGAGAGATTAAATGAATTTACCCCTCAATAAAAAATAAAAAGCTAGACAAGCTTCACTAATTAATCTTGATTATGTCTCCATTAGAGCCACACAAACACTTAAAGGTCAAAAAGTAAAAGTGGCCATTGTTTCAAAACCATCCAACAATTTACTTAAAACCCTCTAAAAATCAACTCTTTTTGAGCTCTCACAAGGCACAAAAATGAGGCAATTACCAAACCCATGTTGAATTTGTTTCTACATTGTCTTCAAGTAAAAGTGATGTTTGGTTAAAGAACTCCAAAGTCGAAACATGTTTTAAAATTTAATTAGAATCTTTTACAATAAAGTCAAGAAAATCATGATTATAATCACCCGGCCAGACAAGAGGACACTAAGAATACAATTATGAACCTAATTTTAGTTTACATGAGTCTTTCATTTTCACACTTTTTTTTGGTGGTATAATGGATGCACACGAGTCAATACTTGGCAAAAAGTTAATTTCTTTTTGGCATAATATTAGGAGAATGTTTAATAAAGTGATTAAATAGTTTAATTATGAAACATTGAATTGATTTAAATAATGTATTTTTTTTAGAAACTTTATTATTGAATTTGTATAGTATAGTAGAACCATCAAGAAATAGTATTAATCGTTGGCGTTACAAGTCACCAAACCTTTGCATGGATATTATCATGCCAAAACGCCAAGTGTTTTTAGGAAAACATTGTTTGTCAACTTTAATGAGGTCACGATGATGATGATCGGCACCGAAATCAAAACCTTTTAATTTGAAGAAAAATACATTTCTTTCGTTGATCAGTTGCCGACATGGGGGTTGATTATATAATATAATTTAATTTCTATAAGGTTTTAATTAATGAGAAATTGAATTTCGAAGAAGATAGGTCAGTTAACTGTTTCAAGACACGATACAGTTAACTAGATTACCAAAATTGCTTCCAAATCAAGCAAAACTACTACTATTATATAATACAAATTAAACAATAATTTGTGTACTACTATTGTATAATAATGTGTTGACTGTTGAGAAGCAGTACTTCTTTTTTTTTTTTTTTTTTGTTAAGTAGGAGGGCTAACAGCCCAGAACAAAGAAAAAAAGAAACTAAGTGGAGAAGACTAGCCTAGCAGCAACTAAGCCATTGGAGTCATCCTCCAAAACACCTAAAATCTGAATTGGGGGGTCATCAAAGGACGTGAGACCCAACCTTAACGATTGACCCAGCTTAGCAAGGCCATCAGCTGCTCTATTTCCTTCTCTATACACATGTCTAATGTTGCAACACCATTCATTGTCCATCAACACTTTACAGGACTGAATGATACTAAATAGAGGATGAAAAACATCAGTGGGGTTGGTCAGCAAAGACACAGCACTCTGAGAGCACTCTGACACAGCAAAGAAGCAGTACTTTTCACATACACTAATTAAGTGGAAATTTAAAAATAAAAAATAAAAAAATCCAAGAAGATGAAGAAGAAGAAGAAGAAGTACTTTTCATAAAACATACTTCAAATAAAAGTATTTTCTTACACTTGAAAATTAAAATGAACTAATAACTAAAAAGACTAGTGTGTACGTCGTTAGGAGGATATTTAAGAATTTAGTATTTGAAACGTTTTATAAAATGATTTATTTCTTATTCAAGAAATGTTTTTTATGAAATATCTAGAACTCAAAATATTAAAGTATTCGATTAAACAATAATATTTAAGCTGCCGATATTATCACCCATAAATATAATTTATACACCTATATATATTTTATTAAAAAAAATTAATTATAAAAATAACCCAACACAAAAAAGACCAATAAAAACATATTATTTTAATTAAAGATACATTAAATATATCATGTATATCCATTAATTACACTTATTTCATATATTCAATTATATTAAACTCAGTATATATATATATATATAGACAAAACAAAAAAGAATAATCACGTTGAAAAAAATCTCTGACTTTTGGTGAGGCAGTGACCATAACCCTAATTTGAAATTAAGTTTGAAAATTCCAAATTGTGGAGATGTTTATGTGTTTTTCAACAAACATGGTGACGTGCTAATAATCTAAGAGGTTTATAAATAAAATGAATTAAAATAATTATAATTATAATTTAACAAGGGTAGTATTGGTATTAGGAATAGTTTAATTTTAAAATTTTAGATATGAGTGTACTTCTAAAATGATTGTGTAAAACTGTAAATCATATATTTATGGGTGGTAATATCGACACCATAATATTTATTCATTCAATATATTATCTTTATCATTTTATTATTTACATAAGTAAACAGATTGTTACATGATCTTTTAAAAAAATTGTTACATATTAAGCTATACATTTATTATGAGTATGTAAATAAATCGTGCATGACAAACTTATTAAGTCATCATGAATTTATAATGTATCTAAATAATAATAATAATAATAATAATAATTTGAATTAAAACAAAATATGAAAAACAAACACAAAAATTAAAATTTAAAAAAAAAAAACTTAAAATTGATAGGATTAAAAGGTAAAATATACATTTATAAACAAATTATGTTTTTTTTATTTTTATTTTTTATTTATTTATTTATTTATTTTTAATACTACTTTTTTTTCTATGGGTTAGGGGTCCATGGCCCCCGGCGACCATAGGGTTCCGCCCCTGACGGTAGACAAGGTCATTATCGGCTAATGGTAAAATTGATTTCGATTGTTCAAAAGGCAAACCTCAGGGAGGTGGCTATAATTTGAACTAATAATTTAGAAGAATCCTAAAGAGGTGGCCACGAAAGAAGGAAGCGTGCGAAGAGATCGAATATATGTAGTTGGAGCTTTTAGAGCATCTCCAATGCAAGCGTGGCTTGTGGAAAAAAAAGATGCCACGTAGGATTAATAGATGTTATGTTAATAATTTTGTCTCCAATGCAACCGTGCATATTCAACCTCAAGCTGACGTAGCAAAAAAAATATTAGACATTGTCAACATGACCGTCCACTTTCAGACGGTCTGTTACACAGCTATTTTTTAGGTTGACTCAGCAAACATTTAAAACTAACATTAATTTTTCATATATTTTTGGTAAGGAAATAAAATAAAAAATAAAATAGGAAAAAAAAGATGGACACGTCTTTAAAAAAATTGTGTTTTAGATAGAAAGCATTGGAGACTAAATTTTAAGTTGATTGTCTATCAAGTCTATTTTTATGCTACATATGAAGCAAGTCTATTGACATTGTTGCCATGTCAACAATTATTGATATGCAAGCCACTCTTGCATTGAAGATGCTCTTAGAATAAGAGAGCACATGATTGCCACGTGGCATGCAAAAGCAAAGAGCTTTACTTGTTATTTATGGTAGGACAAAAATGAACCAAATACTATATATATATATATATATATATATATATATATATAGAAAGACTATATATATATAGTCTTTCTATTATCAGTTCAAACTGACAAAAGTTATATCAGTTTCTTGTATGTGGGTCACTGGATTTAAATACTTTGATTGACAAGTGCATACAGCCAAGTCAAAGTATTTAAATCCAGTGGCCCACATGCAAAAGGAATTGATATAACTTTTGTCAGTTCGAACTGATAATAAAATTTATGTATATATATATATATATAGTTGGAAACCCAAAAGCACAACCAGAGCCGGCTCTACTAAGGAGTAAACCTAGCAAAATGCTGGGGCCCCTCAAATTATTAAAAAAAAACAATTATTTTGATTTTATATAGATATATACAACAGAATATTACTCACACCAATAAAATCGTTCTTAGCATTGGTGGTAAGTAATTATGGTTTTGGTGGGGTGGAGGGTTCAACACCCACCCATTGCACTATTTTAACTAATAAATTTTTAATGTCTTGTTTTTTTTCCCTCCTTTTCAAATTTTCGTTTTTTTTAACAGAACAATTCACTCTATGTTTTCCGTCATTGTCAACTTCTTAACAACCTCCAATTTGTGGTTTCTTAATTCAATTTTATTTTGTATTAAATTATTATTTATTATTTTCTAATTTCTAATAATTTTAGTTTGACATACCTAGTATATCCAATCAATAAACTCTAAAATCTCAAATTTTAATTTGTTGTATTCAATTACTCCATCTATTGTTGTGATTCATTTTATTTTATCCTTAGTATTTTATTTTATTTTATAGTTTTAATTTATTTAGAATCAATAAATCAATAATTTACCAATAATTAGAAGAATAAAAAAAAATAAAAAAAACATGTATAGTAACATTTATTAATAAATTATTTTTGTATAAATTTAAAGTAAATTCATTATAAATACAAAACCAAATTACTATAGATCCCGATTTTTGATATTGTAAGAGGTAATCATCATTATCTAGATAATCGAACATATTCTATGTAAAACCTCTTCTCTATTAATTTTTGCAAACAAATTTAGTATACTATTACAATTTACATGGTTCGGAAATCTTAATAAAAAAATTTATGGGGCCCCAATTTTGTTAATATCATTAAATAGATCGGACCCCGAAATGTCTTAGCTAGGACGGCCCTGAGCACAACAACAAACATTTTCAAGAAAATAATAATTTAATTAATTAGGTTCAATTTAGATTTTAATTTGATTTAAATGGGAATTAATAGATAATAATAATTGAAGTGTGGAGGGGTTGCTTGATAGTAAAGCAACAAATCATTCTATAGAAAAACCACCCAAGATTCTATCCTTATAATCACAAACACCACCGTGCATTCCATGGTGGTTTATTCTTCTTGTTCTTAACAAACACCATCGTGCATGTGTTCCCTTCATTCTTTACTTCTGCTTTTTATTATAATACTAAAAATTATTGTTATTTCTTTTAACTAACGATACGAACTGTCTATTCCGAGGCCTATCTATATTAAACATTATAAGCGTGGTTTATGTTAAGGGTTTGTTGAGATCATATATAATTAAAATCGACGATGACTCGAATCTGGAATATTGTCAAGTTGAATAAGTGCTCTTACTACTAAACCACATTGGATGGTGGCACCTACCAAGAGTTAATGTGCTAATTATTTGTTTATTACAGTTTTAAGATTGCATGCACACACATGTATCCAATGGCGAAGCCATGTTTGGGTTTGGAGGGGGCCATAGAGACCCAATTTGTTTAAAAAAAGATAGTTAATTTTTATTTATTCTGTACCCTAAATATTTGGTTATTTACGTTTTCCTTTTAACAATTTTTGCCAAGCCGCCAAAGCCCCCGAAATTTAATAAAGTTGGCTTCGCTTCCACGTGTATTTTTAAAGTCTTAATTAACGAGAACTAATACATGTGCTTTAGTTTTTAACGGATTTTATTTTTAAATGAATTATTGTATATATATATATTCTTTTAAGGACTGAATTATTGTATATTGATATTAAATTTATGGACAAAAAAAAAAAAAAAATACAGGTCAAGTGTTTAATTAGTTTACTTCAAAAAAAAAAAAAAAAAAAAAAATAGTGTTTAATTAGTTAACTCTCACCGGTTGCTACAAATTAAAGAATACAAAGAATCCACTGAAAGACAAATATCTGCATGCACCTAATGAAAATGATATCTATGCATATGTATGAGTTGTGAGCTTGTAAGTTTGAGAATAATTGATTCATAATTTAAAAACATTTTTTTATATAAAAAATATTATAATACAATTTAAAATTTTAGAAATATTAATTGAATTTAAAATTTGAGCAAAATTAGAATCAAAACGTTACTTTTTTATAAGTTTTTATTTTTATTTTTGTCACTTATTTTTAAACACAGAGAATTGTATTTAAATTGTGAAGGAATTACATTCTTAGAGATGGACGTAAAATAAGATAAAAACTTTTAAGGGTTAACTGCAATCAGTCACCCTGACAATTCATAATAAAATACAACTAATCAGCTTAGGGTGCGTTTGGTACGAGGACGGGACAAAACAGGGTGGGACGGGATAAGACATGACAGTTGTTCTGTATTGTGTTTGGAATGTCTAGGACAGTACTATTAATTGTACTGTTATGCGTTTACTATGGCTATGATAAGACGAGACAAGAGGTTCAAATGATCAAAGTGCCCCTCTTATATATTATATAATATTTTATATATATTATAATATATATATTATTATTAAACATGTTTGTAATTTTTTTAAAATTTAAAGGGTAAAATAGTCTTTTTGTACTTGTCCCATGTCATGGGACAACCTTGTCCTAGGGTTTTGGGTGGGACAAAATTTGGTGTTTTTTATCCCACCTTGTTCTATCCAGTTCCATGTTAAAGACGCGCCAAACATGGGACAAGAGGAAATTGTTCCACGTTGTCTCGTCCCGTCCCGCGTACCAAATGCACTATAGACAAAAAATAAACATTTTGCAATTGTACTGTTATGCGTTTACTATGGCTAGGACAGGACGGGACAAGAGGTTCAAATGACCAAAGTGCCCCTCTTATATATATATATATATATTATATAATATTTTATATATATTATATATTAATATATATATATATAATAGTATATATTATTATTAAACATGTTTGTAATTTGTTGAAAATTTAAAGGGTAAAGTAGTCTTTTTGTACTTATCCCATGTCATGGGACAACCTTGTCCTACGGTTTTGGGTGGGACAAAATTTGGTGTTTTTTGCCCCACCTTGTCCCATCCAGTCCCATGTTAAAGAATAAAGACATGCCAAACGTGGGACAAGAGGAAATTGTCCCATGTTGTCTTGTCCCGTCCTGCTCCCGCGTACCAAATGCACCCTAAAAGACAAAATAAACATTTTGCAAAAGGGAGGAACTCTAGTTCAATTATTATTTTTTTAATAAAAAAAATAAACGTTTTTATAAAAAATTTAGTGTTACTAAGATTTATTTAAATAAATTAAATTATAATAGTGGATAAATAGTTAAATTAATTAAGGGCATTATGTATATTTCACATTACAAACCCGGTCAATTGTCTTGAAATTTTACTATAAACCTCAAAAGCACACATGATATGTTGGGATTTATACCCTAAAGCTTGTAATTTGCAAATGTTATAAATACAATAATAAAAGAAGTAGTTATTTCATTCAAATATATCAATTCATATGCTTATATTACATATGCAAACATTCAAAATTGCTAGATGTAATCTCAAACTGAGTATATGAATATCATATACAGAAGAATTCAGTTTGAGACATGCAATCTAAATAGTCCATAGAAAGCAAATAAAGTTGGGTACTTTATTTGTGGTTAATCTACAGCTGCGGTTCATTCCATATTATATGGTGGTCTTATCCTAGACTATTCATATGGTGTTATGAGAATGGAGGCATCTTATATGATGTGATCATATAGGACTGGGCCACGATCTATATGAATTTCTCACTAAGATCCATTAGTTGAAAAGATTCATATATATCGACTAATGATGGCTATATATGGGTAATCTAAATCTTGAGTGTCTTACTGACTTCTTTAGGTTAGATCGTGGTTTTTGATTTACCATGGGTAAGATCGTAATATCATTCTCAATCAATAACTCTGTATCTTGGAATCACAGTTTGGCTTGTGGCTGGGAAGGTATACGCACAATAGTGGAATCCACTCATTCTTGCGAGAAGTAGATAAGTAGTTCCCTTAAGGGTTGATTCGGGGCTTGAACGATGCTCTCCTTCTTCCGTAAAGGAATGAAGGATATAATCATTCAAGAGAATCAATGGTACTTAAAGGAAAAGATATAATTAGAGAGGTATAACGGACTTTATGACCTAACTCTAATTATGAACTACTTGTGGAGGATCATGCCATATGTAATAGTTATATCAATGGACATTGATAAAATTGGTTGTGTAAAACATCTACAATTACAAGAGTACAACCTTGGGTTTTTAGTGGAATAACTCCAAGGTTAATAATTATGAAATATTAATTAAAGAGTTTAATTAATTTTTTCTAAGAATTATTGGAGCTCAAAACTGTGGATCCATTAGGTCCCCTTGCTAGTCCTATACGATTGATAGTAACAAAGACTCATGGAGAATTGGATGGTCCAATTAATTGTGTTACGAAAGTAACTTAAATATATTTTGGGAATTAATTAAATGATGTAATTATTTAATTAATATATTATTTAATTGTTGAATTAAATATTATTAAATAATATGATTATTTAATTGACATATTAATAATTAAGAATTATTAAATTGTCATATGGAGGTTTCAGTTTCTAACCTTGACAAGAGCAAATAAAAATAATAAGTGATTATTTTTATTTACTCTAAATAAGTTAAAGGTTTAAACCCTAATAATAAGTAATAATTAAAAAAGGATTTAGAATCCTATTTTAACTTGGATTACTAAACCCTAGGTTCCTAGTATATAAGATATACTTGTTAGGAAAAAGAAGCTATTTGGAACGCTAAAGAGAACTAAGGTGGGCGACAACAAGGGAGGAAAAAGAAAAAAGAAATATATATATATTTTCATAGGGTTGGCCGAACTCACAAGGAGGAGCAATGTGTTGTCTTCCGGTTCTCTCAAGCCTCATTCAACCGCTAATTGGTATATAGCTAGGAAGGCTTATTGGTATTGGATCGTAAAGAAGGATCGACAAGAAAACGAATGAGTGTTCTTCAAAGGTATGAAAACAAATCTCTTCCTCATATTCATGTATATACAAAAGGTCCCAAGAAGACGATAGAATTTTTTTGAAACCTATCGTTCTTAATTTATATTGATTAATTTCAATTCTTTTCCGCTGCGCAACTTACATTATATTCTTCAGATTCCGAATTGTGCCTCTACAAAAAATAAGAACATCATCTGCATAAAGCAAATGCGTGGGTAGAAAATCCCCTCGGAGAAGAAATATGCAATAACTGAGAGAAATCCACCATCCTCGATAGAAGCCTACTAAGGAAATCCTTTGCAATACCAAACAAGAGAGGGGATAAAGGGTCTCATTGACGAACCCCTTTAGAACAATGAAAATAATCCTTTGGAGACCCATTGATCAGCACCAAAAGCCTCAAAGATCTCAGGATGTTGTCAATCCAATCCATGAAAACTGAAGGAAACCCAAAAGCCTAAAGAACTATGTGAAGAAAAGACCAATCCAGAGTATCGAAAGCTTTGCGAATATCTATCTTCATGGCCAAATTGCCCCCATAACACTTCTTATGCAGCATAATCACACAGTCAGAAGTTAAAGCGATATAGTCCTCAATGTGATGGTCCCGAATGAACCTAAACTGATGAGGAGAGACAATCCTAGCTACAATCTGAGCCAACCAATCTGCCAAAACTTTGGAAGAGATTTTGAACAAGACGTCACTAAGCACAATCGAATGAAACTGATTTATCAAAATCGAATCCTTCAACTTCGGAAGAAGAACTATGAAACTAAAGTTAAAACTCGGAAATATAACCCATGTATGGAAAAAGTCATGAATTGCAAGAACAACGTCACTACCTACCACATCCCAACAACGTTGATAAAACCCTCCAGAAAAGCCGTCCGCCCCAGGGGCAGAGGCCATATCCATAGCAAAAACCGCATCATTGATATCGTCTGCCGATGGAATGCCAATCAGGAAAGTATTTTCCGCATCAGACACCAAAAAAGGAATCACATCCTCCACCACCGATAAATCTGTCTCAACTCGAGAAGGATCCGAAGAAAAGAGATCAGAAGAAAAGAGATCTAAATAAAAATTGATGATATGATCCTTGATAACCAAACGGTCATTCGTAAGCACCCTATTAATCGAGAGAGATGACAAAGCATTCCGGTACTGCCTACGTCTAACAGAGGCATAAAAGAAAGAGGAATTACGGTCACCATCTTGTATCCATTTCACTTTTGACCGATAACAATAAAAACATTCCTGCCTACATAACAAGACATCAAACTCATGATGAACATGAGACTCAGCCAAGAAAAGCTCCTTTGAAAAACCCAGATTGGTAGATTGCAGTCTTTGGTTGGTATGCAGATTGGTCAATTACCTTCCTCTTACTTGGGGGTTCTGTTATTTCGAGGAAAGCCTAAGAAGTCCATGTTATAGCCTATCACGGATAAAATCTTGTCTAAGTTTGCTAAGTGAAAGGGGAATGCCCTTTCTTTGGTCGGTCGCGCTACTCACCAGTTGTAGATTCTTTGGTGTGAGCTCATTCTCGGGATGGGCAAGTTTCTTGCAAGTCGGCTTATTCCCGTATGATTCGTGGTTCTCTTCAAATCCCTTGATGGAGGGATGTTTGGTGCCGTTTTATCCCTTCTTACCATTCAGCTTTGACATGGCGTCTTTTGTTGAATCGGCTCCTCACAGAAGATCGTTTGTGTAGGGTTGGGTTTCACATAGCTTCCCAGTCTAGTGTTTGTGGGGTTAGCAGTGAGTCATCTGATCATCTTTTCCTCCGATGCCCCTTAGCAGTTGCTCTTTAGGATGTGGTTTTTTCAGCTTTTCAGCGGTGTATTTTTTTCCGATTCATGGAGTTCATTATTCTCCTAGGCCATGTCAGTTTTGTTTAGTGATCATGTGCGGGTTTTATGGAAGACGGCTATTCATGCTGTGGTTTGGAGTGCATGGTTTGCCCATAACCAGTGGATTTTTGAGAGTAGTGATGTTGATTTCAGATATGTTTTGTCTTTGGTTTGGCATGTGGTGTCTGACACTAACCGGTTAGAGATTGGGCGTATGCATAACTGTGTAGATGATCTTTTGATTCTTCGTCGGTTTGATCTTTGTGGTCCCGGCTATTGGCTCGGTTATCAAGAGTATGATTTGGTTGGCTCCGGCTCCTGGTTGGATCAAAGTTAATATTGATGGTGCTGGCTTGAGTTCTCCAGGTGTTGGGGGTTGTGGGGGTGTCTTTTGTAATTTTAGAGCTTTTGTGAAGGGTTGTTTTGTTATTCCATTTGGTCAGGTGTTTGCGTTTGAGGCGGATCTTCTTGCAGCTTCAATGGTCATTAATTTTTCCTGGCAGAATGGGTGGCATCAGATCTGGCTTGAGAGTGATTCTTCTTATGATGTGGTTCAGCTACTCTCCTCTCACTCCAAGTAGGTTCCTTAACGGATTCGGCAGACTTGGCAGCGTTGTATCTATCAGATATCGAAAATGGAGTTTCAGGTTTCTCATATCTTTATGGAGTGGAATCAGGTTGCAGACGCTCTTTCTAAGCATGCATGGGGATTGGAGGTTGATTCGTGGTGGTCTAACACCCCGTCTTTTTGCTCTTTGTTGGTTGACAATGATTGCATTAGTCATGAGTCTTTTCATTTTTTTTGATGTTTTTTGTTTCAGTTTTTTGTGGCATGCGCGCCACTGTTTTTGTTGGGAATGTTTCCCTTGGCTTTTGTGCTTTTCTGGTTTTTGTTATTTTTCATTTTATTCTTTTTATTATTATATGGATGGATACTGCTTATGAGTTTTTCAGCATATGATCGCCTGTGACGCTTTTTCCCTCTAGGTCAATCCATTTATACCCAAAAAAAAAAAAAAGAATCACGGATCAATTGTTATTTTAGTAAAAGTCAACTGACTGCAAGGTATTTTCCGTCATTTGATTATTCATGTATTGTTGTTAAATGTCAGGGTTGGTTGACTGCAATTAACCCAACTTTTAACAAAATAAAATTTGCTACTCAATTATTCTCTAATTGTTAAATCAAAACAAATGAATAATTAGAAAATAATGTCACAATTTATGTAAAATTATGTATTTCATTAATTACCTAACTCTTTCTATATGTACATTTATAGTCACTCTTTGAAGAGAACACATATATGCAACGTAAAATTTTAATTCGTAGAGTTGCTTCACATTTCAGGTTTTAAACGAATTCTCCAAGTAGAATTACAAATAAATTTGTATTTTACTAAATACAAATCTTCGGACCTGAACAATTTTACAATTCTTTGTTTTTTTTGGAGAAAATTTTGCCTTTAACCATAAATAACATGAAATCTATCTATTTTTTTCTTTTAAAAAATCAGCATAAAGAATAGATCAGAGATACCACCATCTAATGTGATTTGATAGTAAATGAAACTCATTCATCTTAACAATATCCTAGATTCGAATCGTCGCAATGCAAATAATACATCCAAAGAAAAAAAAAAAATGATTTATTACGTTTCAAATAGCTACTCACACGATTACAGTGGAAAAGTCTCATGCATGCACACATATGGATAAAACTAAAACTATTTAAAGGTTGGTTGCTGTGTTTAATTGTATAGGCCACATGAATGCCTCCTTATTCCTTAACTTACTCCAAAATTTGGCTGCCGACATAATTAAATAACATTTCCAACAATATTTTATATTTATATGTTAGATTTATTTTAATTTTCAATTATTTTTATCCGATTTACTTATATATAATATGTCCGGTCCACAATCGATGAGAAGCTATTTACTTATATAATTAGCATGTTGATACTATAATAAATTAGTATGCGGGATTTGATTGGGTTCATTGAATGATTAGAAAATAATTAAATTAGGTGCTTTTTTTTTTGAAGTATTAAATTAGGTGCTTTTCTAATCTTTTATTTCCAAGTTTCATTTTTTATTTTTTTATTTTATTTTATTAAAACCAACTATTATATATTTAAGGGTGGCTCTATTATCACCTACAAAATATCTTCCTACACACGTTTTAGAGAGCTTCTTTTGGCAATCCAATTTTTTATTTTTACACTTCTTTTCTAATGACACTCCGTTTTCAAAATTTAAATTTAAAAAAATTTTAAAGACACTTCCTGTTATTCCAAGATTATCTTTTTATCTTCTGACACTCCTATTCTTAAAAATATATATATATATATATATCTCCAAAATCATTAAATTAAATATTATATATTAAACAATCTCTCCTAAATTTTTACTTACCATATTAAACTCTCTCTTCTCCAATACATATCTCTAATTTTCTATCTCTATTATTTCTCAAGCAAGACTAACAGTTAAGGGGAAAAAAAAAAAAAAACCTTACAAATAAGCTTGATTTTTAGGAACCGTATATATGTATATATTAAAAAAAAAAAAAACAAGCACTTTATTTAAAAAAAAAAAATAGAAATATGAAAAATGCTTTTTGTTACTTTTGTAGATATGTGATTGTGTAGAGAACTTTAATTCTTTCATTAGAAATTTTGAATTTAATCGAATCTAGTTGCAACAAATCAAGTTTTCATATACCTATTTTTTTAAAAAAAAAATTAACTTTTTAATATATATATATATATATATATATATATATTACTGTTAGTAAAAAACCAAAATATTCATAAGTTTTTTTTCTTTAATGGAGAGAGAGAGAGTAATTAAGAGAGAGTGTTTAATATGATAATAATTGATTTAGGAAAGAGAATTTAATACGTAGTATTTAATTAATACTCAATATTTAATCTAATGATTTAGGAGAGAGAATTTTTTTTTTTTTTTTAATAACTTAATTAGTTTGGAATGTCTTTGTAATTTTTTTGTCTTATTTAGTAATTTTAATTTAGGTTAAAATTGTCATTAATAAAAAAAATTAAATTGGAGTGTAAATAGATAAATTGTGGATTGTAAGGAGAAGCTCTCCAAGTTTTAATGAAACTTTTGTATTTCTAAAATATCCTTATATTTAATTACTTAATTCGAAATTAAATTTATTTCCTATACCCATAAGTTAAACACTCAATATATCATAAACCCTAATAATTTATACTTAATCAATCGGAAATATAATTTTTTTTCACATATAGTCAAGGAATGAATTAATAAAGAATAGATTTCATAAATTCTGAATGCATTTAGATATGTTTGCTTTAATTTCTATTATTGTTTTATGATTGAATAAAAAATTATTGTAGTTGTTGTCTTGTATAACTCTTTTTTTCTTACAAAAAAAAATTATAGAACTTGATCAAGTCTACACGGATCTCAAACATAATTCACTAACTAACTTTACTTTAATTCAACTATAAATTGTTATTAATTTAATTGGTTTTTATACCGAAAAATTTGGTGGATGGATTTTAAAAAAACCAAATTTTTAAATGAAAAAAAATGGTTTGTTTGGTGATTGAATATATATATATATATATATATATATATATATATATTTAAGATAAAAGAAGCTGAATATTGTTGTTTATTTAATTATTATTGTTGTTGTTTTTTATGACGATGATTAAGTGTGTAAACCATTATGATTTCATGGTTTTTTAGATAATTCAATACATTGATTCTGCAAGTAACAACGAAAAAACATAATTAGTTTTAGAGTTGAATCAAAATAACAGTAAAAACATCCTACAAAATCTGAAACTTGTTCTTACAAATTTTGAAACCATGGGTGTAATGAGAAAAATGGGTGTAATAAGTAAAAATATATGTTTAAAATTATATTAAAAAAAAATACTTAAAGGATAGTTTTGGAATTTTAAAGGGTGTAGGGAGTAAAATTAATAAGTTTAATTTTTTAATATGGGTGTAGATAGAAAAATGGATGTAAGAAAAATATTTTGTGGGTAGCAATAGAGCCACCCTGAATTTAAATATACTATGTGAAAAACTTAATTAATATGATAGATGAGATTTAAAATGATGAGTTATGTATGGGTTAGATATATAGGTAAACTTGAATAGCTACAAAATTTATGTTTATCGAAATTTTATTAAAAACAATTAAGATTTATCAAATATCTTGTGGAATTTTTTTTAAACATGATGAAAACTACAATTATAAATTTTCATATATTTTTTTTTAAAAAAATTCAAGAATTTTAAAAAAATTACCAACAAAAAAAAGGTTTGTAAGTCCTATATGTATAGTTACAGGTTCTATACAAAAACAAAACCTTATCAAAGGAAAATGATACACTGTTGTAAACAATCCAACACAATGCATTATAGATAAAGATTTAAAGAGTTTGTGTGATTGGGTTTTTGAAAAACCTCTATTGGTAAAAGAGCTACTTGTAGTAGATCTATTAGAAATAGAGTTTTAGAAAAATAAATAAATTATAGTTGTTTGGCCGGTAGACTTTACAAAAAAAATGTCTATTTGGAGAAACACCTTCCCATGAGCTTTTACCTAGTAGAGGTTTAAACTTTACTAGCATCTATTCAATTTAAAATAGATAATCTCAAAAGCCTAACCAAACAACTCTAAAAAAACTTAAATAGACGTTTGTAGACCTTATGAGGTAATAGAAATCTCAACCAAACAAGCACTTAAACATCTCTATCTGAGATAGATTTTAGATATATTTTGAAGAGTCAAACTAAATAAACTTAAATTTGTGACTTAAAATTTTGACTTCAACATCTCAACCACTCATATGCTTTTAATCCAATGATTGAGATTTAAATGCATTTACAACTCTAGGATTAAGAGTACATGAGTAGTTGAGATGTTACAGTCAAAAATTTTAAATCAGAAATTTAAGTTGGTTTAGCCTAATCCTATTTTAAACTTAAAGAGTTATAGTATGATTGTTATAATGATAAATTAGAGTGGAGTTAAGAGGAAGTGATACAAATAATTAATGTAATTGAACTTTTAGCAAAGATATGGACATGTTTAGTTGTCCATACAATGATGTGATACAGTTCCTTTTTTTTGTTTTATCTCTATGACTCCATTTGTGGAGACCAGCCAAATTATTTACCGCTTTGTCTTTTCGTCACAACTCACATGGGATAGATAAATCACCCGCAATATATATATTTTTTATGTTATATATCACAAGATCTTTGAGAAAAAAAATTAAGATATTAAGAAAAAAAAATTACGCACCTACGCAATACCCATAATAGGGTTGATTGTAATGCAAAAGTTTCTAAGCTCCGTGGAAGCACATAATGGGAAAAAAGAAAGTTGCAATTCTCATTCATATAAAAAGCAATAAGAGAAAATCCTGTAGTTGAACCTATAATTGGATATATTTCATTATAATAATAATCTCACAAACACATAAATAGATACATGAATTGAATCTTTCTCCCAACAATGATTTTTTTATGGAGTTGACATTGAACAATAGAGAAATAAGATCAAGTTGACTTAATTACTTATGGAGCAAAAAATTAATAATTAAAAGATCCATCAAAATCTATCTAAAAAGAAGCAATATTGTGGACAAATCATAGAGAGAGAAAAGGCAAGAATGAGAATAGAAAGAAACAAGAAAAGGATATTTGAAAATAAGTTGATTTTGATTTTACCAAAAGTGGATATTGATATTTGTGACGATCATCAATAATTATATATCCTATAGTACCACGTACGGCTAGTTATTTGTATGTATATGCGTGTTATAAAATCTAGGGCAAATATCATTTCGTCCTTATGGTTTACCATATTATCCATTTTGGTCCTCATCGTTTCAATATTGGCTTGTTTAGTCTTTCTGTGACGTTTTCTATTAAAATTAGACCACCTGACATGGTCAGATGGTCAAATGACCATTATGCCCTTAATAATGGCTGAGTTGGTTGCAAAGACAATATTACCCTTCGGTGGGGATCCAACTTGGATCTCCAACTAATTAAAAAAAAAAACTTAAGAAAATAAAATAAAAAATAAATTGATAGAGTGGAGATCTGGACTGGATCTCCAACTAATTAAAAAAAAAAAAAACTTAAAAAAAATACAAAAAAAAAATAAATTGATTGAGTGGAGATCCACCTAATTAAAAAAAAAAAAAAAACTTTAAATTAAAAAAAAAAAAAAATCTTCTTCTATGAGGATTTTTTTTTTTTAATAAAACAAGATCTGGAATTTTTGATAAAAATCTTCACTATCATCAAACCCCAAAACCCAGATTTTTAACTACACCCACCATTCAACATCTTCATCTTCATCACTATCATAAACACCTAAAACACACCCTTAACAGCAAAATCAAAACTAATTTGAACAAAACTATGAGGAAACTTTTTTAATAAAACAAGATCTGGATTATTTTTTTAATAAAAAAAGATATGGAATTTTTTTTTGAACAACTAGAAATCTCCAGATTTTTCGAACGAGATCTGGAAATCTGGAATCTAGATTTTTTTTTTTAATAAAACAATATATGGAAATAAAAAATTTGAACAACATCTGGAAATCTCTAGATTTTTCAAACACCAACACCCACACCCACAACCACCGTCTGTTCTTTGTTCACCAACACAGTCACACCCACAAACACCACCGAATAAAGCCATCCTCGTCGTCGATCGATAATCACCCAACAACCAAACATCCACCAAACGCAAATCCATCCACCAAACACAAACCCATCTACCAAACTCACCAAACACAAACCCGTCGGTGGTGGTTAGAGGACGGCTAAGGTTAGGGTTTGGTGAGTTGTGGTGGGTTGAAGAAGATGAAGGAGATGAAGAAGAAAAGAGAGAGAGAGAGAGAGAGAGAGAGAGAGAGAGAGAGAGAGAATGGAGTTAATATTTTAAATTATTTATTTTATTTTTTAAATGTTTTTAATTTTTTATTATTTAAATTAATTATATTTATTAATTTGATAGAAGAATGCATGACGCTTTTACTATTTTACCCTCGCTTTGTTAATAGAAATTTCGAAATCCCTAACGGAATTGGATGGTAGGGACCGAAATAGGTATTAATTGAAATGTTTGGACCTACATGGCCAATACTGGAACGACGAGGATCGAAATGGATAATATGATAAACCATAGGGGTTAAAATGATATTTACCCTAAAATCTAATTAAATGACCGTAAAAATGCAAGAAATTGGTTTTACAAAAGAGGGTGGTGGGTGGGTGGGTCTTGGATGGTTTCATTTTTCTGCATAGTGTTAATTAGCATGGGTGCCCACTGCCCACTTTGTCTTTAAGCATGGCCTTTCTATCTTTCACTCACTTTTTTTTTGTGAAGAGTATAGACCCACCAAATAGATATTGTATGTTGTGAGTTTTAGAAATTGAAGAAATAAAATATGAATTAAACCCACAATTTCTTGTATAGAGAGTGAGAGCTTATCATTGAGCCATCTTCAATTTTACCCATAAATGCAGATTTTAGAAATCAAAACATCACACCGTCCAAATCGTTCATTATTACTATAGTAAGTGTCACCATCACACAATGGTTTGGTATGGATTAGATCTTATTTTTTAGGTACATAAGGGAGGGTGTGAGCAATCACCTCATAACTCGAAACAAGTTTTATCGTAGAGAATGTCTAAACCATATCCATATTGGGGCTTCCATGTCCACGTCCACACCAAGCACCAATGGGTGGAATTAGGGCAATGGTAAAGCCTATTGAGTGAAGAAGTAGAGTTATGACTTGATATGTGTAGAGCCAAAGGTTAAAGCATATATTATAAAAGAGTCCAGACATGACAAGGTGTCACGTGATTGGATGAAAAGAAATATCACAATATAATATCATATTGATATGAGTTAGATTTTGGATTTACAACAAAAGTTACAAACACCATCAAACAAGCTAGTTTTTTTATCAAGAAAATATCGATATTATTTTTAATATATTTCCGTATTTTAGAGTTATCAATAAAAGAAAATTTTGAATATCTCTAAATATTTTGAATAAATTGATGATATTTTTATAAATTTGAATCTCCTCTAATATTTTTACCGAAATCGATATCTATTTTCTTGCACGCAACATCAATTATATCAATTAGATCAATAAGAGAAAATTATTGGAAGAAAAAAAAAAAAAAACCTTAATGAGGACCACAAGGTCCACAAGAATAGGTAGCTAGCTAGGGCAAGGCCTTGGGATGTGAGTCTTTGTGATTGGGAAAATCTATTCTCTGGGCTGGACCTGGACCTACTCATGCCCAAAAAAAGTACATATTTTTTTCATAGTAAAAACTCTTGTGTCAAACATTTTGGACCACTTTTGTAGTGTGGGTTCCTCACTCAGTCACTCACCACCCGATTTACTTACAAAATATATAGAGAGAAGGTTTTGGTGGGACCACTTTTGTGGGGGCTTCACTTGATCCAATCAGACGGCAGGCCCACGGCCCACACTCAATATTATATGTGATGGATGAAAGAAAGGTAAAAATCTAACAGGCTGTCATGTAATGAGATTGGTCTCACAGTGTCAACCGTACAACCATCTAATAAGATGTAAGATTTTCATTGTTGCGAATAGGAAAAGCCTTATTAGCTAGGCAGTAGAGTGGTCCTTGTAATTATAAGAATGGCTGCTTGTGTGTAACTTAGTATGAGTCAATCAAGTGACAGACACAATCTTCTTTTTTTTTTTTCACTGTCCATTTGTATTTGTCTTAGTGTCCACCATATAATCATCATTTTGAACGGCATGAGTTAAATACTTATTGGACTCTTGTGAAATTATGATTCATAAATTCGTCAAAACACCCTTTTGAAAGGATGTTTTTAATAGAAGATTTCAGAGAAGGCTTAAAGGAGTTTTCGGTAATTTTCTAAAACTATATGAATATGTCTGTATTTAGTAGTACATATTGAATAAGATGTGTGAGAAAAAATTTCAATTTTTTTTCTTTGAAGTATGTGAGAAAAAAATTCTAATGTTTTCACTTTAAGTATATTTTCATATTAGTTATTTGTTGTGAGAGTAATAATCCGCACTGAACCAATTTTGGTGTCAATTTGAAGTTAGATGACATAGTTATATCAATTGGGTTACATCATTGGGCAATTTTGAACCCATTTTATTCTGCAGGAGCCCAAAAATAGAGGCCTTAGTGGCCCAAAAAACTTGTAAAAAGTTCAAAAACTTAACAGGAATTGAAAAAGAGAAAATTGCACAAACCCCACGAATTTAGGCAACATTGCATCCAACGGAAACTTTTTCCATAATTGCACACACTCCCCTGGCATCCATTGACCAATGTTAGGGTTGACGTTTGACTGACCTTTACCCAAGAAATGACCAAAATGCCTCTAGGTAGTTATTTTATTGTTACTTTTAAGGTATAGCTTGTTTGGTAACACACTTTTCAACGTAGTTGAGGTCCGGTGTTCAAATCCCCCTCCCCCAATTAAAATAATAATATTAATAATAGCACAAAATTAATTAAAAATAAAATTAAATTAAAAAACTCCATCGGGATTCCACCGTTACCGGAGCGAGGAGAAGATCTGCGATCAGAGGAGATCACACAAATCTCCTCTACCCGCACGATATCCTTCATAGTGAAGAGATGTCGATCTCCTCTCTCCACCGGTGGTGGAATCTAACGGATCCTAACAGGATCCAATATTATCCTTGATACTCGACAACAACCATTCCTTATAATCTTTAGTCAACTGTTTATTTTTAGCATAAAATTAGTGTATATTCTTTTCTTACCGAAAAAAAAGATTGGAATTTTAAAGAGCATTGTTTGAATTATGTAGCAAAAAATAAAGAATTTTCATTTACAATGTAACAAGAATACAAAGTTGCTTTTACTATGGAATTATCTCTAATAATGAGTTCTTTGATTTTAAAGAATTTTCATCATCATGTAGAATATTAGAGAAAGCATTTTGTACTATATAAGAGTAGTGTTGTTCGTTCATAAATACTATCTTCTTGAAGTTGTAATCTTCCATTTGTAATCAAAGCATCGTTAATAAAAAGCAGTGGGTTTTGCAAGTAAGTTTTCCATTTCTTGTATTTAGTTTTTATTTTCATAGTCGGGAACAAAGAAGTCTCGCCAAGTTAATGAAAATATAAGATTATTATCAAATCTCAAAGATAAATTGATTGTCTTTTATCATTTTTTCTCATCATATTTATCAACTGGTCTTAGTTAGTAGAGATTGTAAGAACCTAGTAGAATTCTGATTCTGTTGAATTAAGATGTTAAAGATTCTTCGGTGTCCTATTTAGCCGTATACACAAGATTTAACCATCCTTATTCATTTCTTATTTTAAGAATAAAAGTGAAAATTATAATTCATATGAAGACTATTTTATAACATCTAATAGTGAAAACCCATGTTTCTTAAAAGCACTTAGAAAAAGGGATCTTTCCATTATTATTTAATTTTAGGAAAATTGAAATATCATTATAAGCAATTAGATAGAGCTTATAAAGAAAGTAGAGAAACTTGGCCTCAACTAGAAGATCACTTATCATATTTAGAAAGAGAGAGATTTTACTGAAAATAGAATTAATAAAATAGAACAACTATTAGAAGATTTAAAATATTTTGCAAGAATAGTAGAAAATCAAGCTAGTATTAGTAATATCGATATTTGTAATGATTAATTGTTATTTATGAGTTATTTTCATAATTGTTATATTAATATTTTACACTCTGATAGTATAGGAGAATTTTATGAGTATCTCCAATATCTAAATCAAATTGACATAGAAACCATTAATTGTGTAAGGATTCTCATTTATTGATTGACTTATTTCGTGGACAAACCATATATTAGGGTTTAAATTGTAAGGGTAGTTTAGGTGATTGAAGATCAAGCTCAAAGGCCCTTTCAAGACCTTAAGGTGACAAGCATACCAAAGGTATATCTCTAGTGCTTAGTTTCTTTGAAGAGATTTAGTTGTACACACATACTTAGCATACTTGCATATGTGTGCATTCTTTTCATATGTCACATTTCACACATGCACTTTGTTGTTGAATATTGTTGTGTGTTTATGTGTCTTATAATTCGTTTCCCGATATTGTTCAGAAACGTCCGCGCATGCACGAATGTGTGCTTGGTTCAGCGCGAAGATCGCCCTCGGCTTCTCCTTTGGTTTCACCAAAAGTGGTGAAACGGCGGTTCTAATCGGCGGCTTGGCCGCCGAATGGAAACCGTCGTTTTATTCCAGAAAGGTCTGGAGTGATTCTAGGATTATGATCGACGGCCGTGACCGCCGTTCATACCTGATTGATTTTAATATCTCGGTTTGATTCTGCGGTTGTGAAACTGCTAAATGAAACCGCCGTTGATCCCCTATTCTCTAGGGACTCAATTCGGCGGTTTAATCGGCGGTCAGTGGCCGCCGAATGAAACAACCGATCGTGCATTTTCAAGGGTAAACTTGTCTTTTCACATGCTTTGTTCTTGATGTCTATAAATATACCACTTTCTCATTCTCTATAGTTGAGTTCTCTGCTCTAAGAACCCAAAACCTCAAAGAGAGATACTTGAGAGAAAATCAATTAAGAACTCATTTTTAACACTAAAAAACCATTCTCATATGCATCTAAACATCATCTAAGCATTTTCTAGTATAGTTAGGATGCTTGCTTGCATGGGTTTTGCTCAACACACATCCCTTGGTATGTTCTTCACTATTATCTTACATAATTAGTGTTTTATTTATCAAGACATCTGATCGAGCCATTACTTATATAGAAATGCACCCCTTATTTCCGATACTTATGATTGACTTTCGGGTAAATTCATGAAATTTATGGCTCGATGTTGATTGTACAGGTACTTTTAGGATTCTGGGCTTATTAACGAAGAAACTCGGTGTTTTTGGACTAAAGGCGACAAAATGGAAGCTTTTGGTGGCAGAACAGTCATTTTACAAAAGAAGAAGCAATTCGGCGGCCTGGCCGCATATTGAAACCGTCGTTTTCCTCTAGAAGTGTCAGGTGCATTCGACCGCCGTTCCAACCGTCGATCCATTCCAGTAACTCTAATTTCCATTCGGTGGCGTGGCCGTCGTTTGAAACCGCCGATCACACGACACATCAGCAACACTGGGATTTCAACCCTACCTTTTGGGACCACATATAAATACCCCTCTTATCCCATTCTATATAAAAATCCCCCACCATTCTTGAACCCTAACCTCTCTCTAACCCCTTTCTTACCTCCACTAACCAACATCTCCACCATTAATCAATCCCACCAACATCCTTCCATCTCATCTTGGAAATTAATTGAAGAGAGAAGAGGAGATTCACCAAGGTCAAGGGAATCTCAAGCACATCAAGGAACAAGAAGACTTGTGAAGGCTTTCACGGGTTTTCTCTACAACTTTGCTCTTTTTATTTACATTTCCATTATGTGTAACTAAACCCTCTTATTGGGGAATTGATGAGACAACTTATGTGATAATCCCATGTATTTGAGCTAGTCATATATTATATAAATCCTCTCTTGGTATGTTCTATTTTCATTGCTTTAAAGTTGTCATTTTACTTTACTAAGTTAAGATTGGGGCTCAATTTAGCTTGGTTGTAAGATGGTTCACATATGAAGGTTGTGGTTTAGAGTTAGAATGGCTTTCAACTCATTCTCCAACCTTTAGCATCCATGAAATTGAATATATGTGATTTGAATGTTTTATATTGTACAAGACCTTAAATTTGTTCTTGAGAATCTTGTTTGGGTAAATACTTGTAGTGGGGTTCACTTGAGTATGAACTTGAACTTATATTCTTGCCAAGACTCATAGTACGGCTTACTTGAGTCAAGGTTTAAATTTGCATAGTAATGAGTTAAATCAATTTAAGAACAAACCTTGAGTTGGATTAAAGTGCTTAATTGGGCTAGTTCATTACATTAGGAAATTTTTTAGTTGTCAACTCAATTCCCCAATATCCATCATCATTTATCACACCTATCATGTTCATCACCTGTTAAAACAATTTCCAAACCAAAAATGAATTTTACTTTTCCTCACGTAGCTTAGATTAGTGTACATAATTTAGTTATAGCCAAATATCCTTCCTTTCCCTGAGGAACGATCCTGCTTGCCATTATACATTTCATTCGATTTGTGTATTCAAAGTGTGGAATTTTGGTACTTGCAAAAGTCCGATCAAAATTTGGCACCGTTGCCGAGGATCGGCATCGTTATATTTGGCTATTCTAGCTGAGGATATAGTTTAGTAGTTTAATTGTGTTATTTTTAACTTTTTACTTCTTGGTAGTTTTTGTTTTTGGTGTTTCAGGTTTGCTAGTGTATGCACGAGTGTCATTCTATGGGAGGTATTCTGTTTCCCTTCAACGATCGCATTAATCAAGTTGGAAGACTAGAAAGAGCCACTGAAAGGGCACGGTTGAATATGGAAGACGAAAGAGAAAACCAAAACCCACCCAATGCTCCACCCCCCACCAAATATACAACCCCCACAAATGGATATCCCTCCAAGACAGCTCACCATGGGGCAATATTCAATACCTATCCTCGGAAACCAACCACCGTCCATTGTTCTTGATGAGCTCACGAAGTCATATGAGCTCAAGACCATGCACATTAGTCAACCTACCATCCTTATATGGCAAGACACATGAAGATTGATTACAATTCATGAAAGATCTTAGTGAGGTGGTGGAAACCTTCCCCTTTACATCAAGGATGGGTACACTCTTAAGGGAACAAATATTAATGAGGTGCTTCTCAACTTGTTTGAAGGACAGCATAAAAAAATGGCTAAATACCCAACGGCCCGGATCTCTTACATCATGGGATGTAGTGTGTGAAGCATTTTTCAACTGATTTTTCCATCAAACTAGAAGAGAGAGTTGCTGATGCAAATTACGGGGTTTCAAGAAGAGAGTGGTGACTCATTTCATGGGACATGAGAAAGATTCCAATCCTTGCTAGCACAACTTTTTCCCCACATGCTCTCCGATGAATACAAGGTCTCCTCATTTCAAGAAGGACTCTCTTCTCACACACAACTTTTGATTACTGATGCTTGTGGAGGCTCAACCGCGGACAAGACGACGGCCTTTGTGATGGATGTGTGTGAGAGGCTTGCTCTTATGTCCCAACAATGCAATTTTAGCACAAGAGCAAATGGTAGACATGATGTAGGAAGAGGAACCGAGACGGCAATTGAAGTTTCGAAGTTGGCCAAGCAAATGCAATCCATGCAAGCCACAATGTTGTCCATGCAATCACGCATGACCAACCAAGGGAATGCGAGCCATATTCAAGGAAGGAATGGGAGTGGTGATGTGCCTTTCGATGGATGTGTTGGATTCCAAGAGGAAGTCCAAGCAATGGGGTATCAACAAAGAGACATGGGTGGCACTTTTTCTTAAACCTACAATCCCAAGTGGCGGAACCACCAAAACCTTTCTTGGACAAACAACAACGCCTTGAACTCGGATATGCTCAACAAGGGAGCAAATCAAGCATATAACAACAACCGAGGATATTATCAAGGGAAAGACTCAGGGAATAATCAATCAAACCAATGGAACCAAATGGGAAATTTCTACAACAACCAAGCAAGGCAACAACAAGTAGAGCCTATTTTACCGGATGGGCAACCGTTGAGTTCTCTCAAAGCCTAGTTACCAATATGGGTGCATCAATGAAGAACTTGGAAACCCAACTTGGTCAAATTGCCGAGGCTTTGAATAAGCAAGAAAAGGGGAAACTCCCTAGCTAACCCGAACAAGCTAAGTCCATCACCGTACTTTCCACTGGCAAAGAAATGAATGATGAAGAGAAGAGTGGAAGTATGACTCCAAATACCTTTCACATGACCTTACCTCCTAAACTCAAAGACCTTGGGAATTTGGTTATCAATGTGTCAATAGATGGAAGGAATGACCAAAAGGCAATGTTTGATCTTAGAGTCAGTATTAATGTTTTGCTTTATGCAGTGTACAAACACCTTGAGCTCCAAAACCTCAAACCAAGTTCAGTGTCATTAGTCTTGGCGGACCAATCGGTTAGACATCCAAAAGGAATTGTAAAAGATGTGCTAATTAAGGTTGGTAAATTGAGTGTCTCAGCAGATTTTGTTGTTTTAGAAATGGATGTTGAGAATAAGAGAGACAATGAGCTACTAATTTTGCTTGGGAGACCTTTTATGGCTACTACCGAAGCAGTCATTGATGTGAAAAATGGAAGATTGTCCATGAAGGTGCTAGGGGAAGTCATCAACATCAACATTTTCAACTCTTCAGAACTTCTTGGTGCGGTTGATTGTTTCATTGTAGAGGTGATTGAGTCGGGGAAGCTTTCAAATTCCCCAAACGATTATTTAGACGAGCTCCTTGCAATCTTGGATGAAGAAAATGAGGTCTATGTTAAAGAAGCCCCCAAGGAAGTCGATGAATTGAAGAATCAAAAGGTGGAGTTAATGTTAGAGATGGATTTGCTTAAGAAAGAGAAGATTTTGCTTCAGAAAAAGGTGACTGAAACTGTGCAAGAAAATGAAGAAATGAGGGAAGATTTTGAGAGAAAGATGCGGTCATGAATGATGAGTTGGAGGGCAAAGACAATGCTTTAAAAATTATGAGGGTAAAAGAATGTGATTACCTTGTGAAGCTTGACAAATCCGAACAAGCAATCAAAGCCTTAACCAACAAACCAAACTTGCTCAACAACACCCATGTGGATGGGAACCCTTTTGCAACATCAACAAAGAAGAATGTACCCAAAGGGAATAATCAACCACAACCAAAAATGCCTTCAAGGTATGCTCCAACAAAGAAGAGAGAGAGCCGGGAAGAAAGGAATAGACAATCCTTTGTATCAAGAAACACTCACCTAAGAGGTAAATTTTCTATCCCTTCAACAACTTGTTATTTTTGCTCTAGAAGGGGACATAAAAGGTCCCAATGTGGTAATTACTTCAAGAGTTGCACAAGGCATAATAACGTGACTTGGAGCAAGGTGAGGGTAGTGAAACAAGTTTGGGTTCGAAGGGATGAGGGTGATCCATTGAACAACACCTCTAAATGAATTTAGCAAAAAGCATCCCACTTAGGTAGTTTTAATTTAATGCATTTTGTTTTTGTTCAATTGATAAGTTTATTGGTTTAGTAAAATTTTCCCCAAGTTTGTTTTAGATATTGGTTCATGAAAATTTGTTGAGAAAAATGTGTTGAGAACCATGTCCAAGATAGGTTTGGGGGTTTCTTTTGGATTTGATGAATTTTTGTGAGTGTGCAGCTGAAACAAGGATGCATGACTCTTTGCTAGGCAATCGACGGTTAATTTGGCGGCTTGGCCACCGAATGAAACCGTAAAATGAAGACAGAGATCTCTGCCAAGATTCAACGGTTAGAACGGCGTGCATAAATCGACCGCCGATTGAATCAGGTCTTCAAACCATGAAACGACGGTTTACAATATGCGGCTTGGCCTCAGAACACACCGGCCGCCGAATGAAAAACTTATCAAAACAGCTGCGTTTTGGCCAAAACCACAATTCTGCGGCCATATTCGGTGGCCTGGCCGTCAAATTCGCGATATCAGGTGCTAAAATGGTTGTCCCTTTCACGAGCCAAACACAACTCCCTCCTTCAAAACTTTCAAAAAATCCTTCCAAGGTGCATTCTTTTCCTTTTTCTTCTGATTTCAAGGCTTCAAGGGTATGTATTCTCCCCTCTAAACTTGTTTTTGCATGATTAAACTTCCCCTATCTCTCTACTGTCGAAAATTTTGAATGATTGTATAGAGTTAGGGTTTGGTTCGAAATTTGGGGATTTTATGTATAAAGGACAAATTGATGGAAATGCATGCTTGGGTTTTGGTTGTTGGTAGTACTATGATGCTTCTAGGGTATACATTGATATTTGATAACGCTCTAACTTGCAAATTTTTGTTTTAGTGTGAATTTTGGATGTAATTTCTCTATTATGTGTGTGAATCAATTGGCAAGGATGATATTGTTGCTAGATGTTTTGCAAATGTCGTATATTGCCAAATTTTTTGTTAGTTTGACATGCTTATTTTGCAAGAGATTCTTGTTGTGATCAAATGTGGGCATGAACTTGGTTGTTGATGACAAAATGATTGATTATTTGCTATGTTGATGTTGTATATTGCCTATGTTGTTATATGATGAAAAATGGGGCAAGTTTGGACTTATTTGCTATGATGTGAAATGTTGAACGAAGATGTATAAAATCTCTCTAGTGTGGGTGTGTATGTTAGTTGTCAATGCTTATGTTATTGATTCATGTTATTGGTCTTGTATGACTGAATGTGGGTTACTTTTTGTGGTGTGCAGAATTGTTTTCTTTTCACTCACCAAATGGCACCCAAAAAGAGCAAAGGCAAAGGCAAAGGCAAAGGCCAAAGAGTTGATGAGCATAGCCGACACAACGCTTTATATACCGGTCGTCTCCAGAACTTTCTCACCAGAACCATCCATCCCGATAAGGCCATTGATTTGAATGACGTGGGTGGATGGGACATTAGGCGGTAGGTTGATGGAATGAGGTAGTATCAGTTTGTCACCAAACCCCGCGAAAGTGCTAATACGAGCATTGTTCGGGATTTCTATGCATCCATGATCCTAAGCGAATACCTAGAAGGGAAGTCTATGCGGGTTAGGGATGTGGATGTATTCATCGTCCCCAAGAGATCAATCGGTACTATGGGACCACTCCACATGATCTTCAGGACGGAATCCCGAAGAACAACATCTTCAGGCTGTACAATCCTACACTAGCCGAGTCTCTCAGGAGGGAAATGGATAACAGAGGTTTGTGGGATGCAAACCATGACCTTCGCTAGTCTGAATTAGAGAGAGACTTAGCATTTTGGGCAGTCTTCCTATCTCACTCTTTAAAGCCTACACAACAGCGGACGAAGACCGTGTTAGAACTTGCTCAGATGTTGTACTCTATCAAGTTTCAGTTGCCAATGGACGTGGGAAAGCTGATCCATTTAGCAATCGCCAGAGCTGGAAAGACAGAAAAATCAGTTATTCCCTTTCCATGCCTGATCTCTGATTTATGCACACGGGAAGGGGTTCGTGAGCGGCATGGAGAGAAGGAGTACACAATGGGCGATCCTTGCAATTCCAAAACTTTCAAAGACTTGTCAGCGCCCCAGGATGTGGAGCGCCTCCTACCATTGGGATCGAGGAAGAGACAGAGGGTATTGCAGCAATAGCAAGAAATGGATGAGGGCAACAGTGATGAGGAGGATCCATAAGCAGTTCCAGCTGCCACAGAAGCACCTTCAGAGCAGAGACTGGCATGGTTTGAGGCATGAGCGACAGAGTATTCACAACAGACACCCACATGGGCTACATCTATAATTCAGGGGCAGAAGGACCAACAAGAGCAGATAGCTGAGCTGATTATGGTCCTGCAGGTTAGTACATTCACGACTTTCGAGCGTCACGGTGGAGTAGGCCCCAGCTCAATGCCCCAAGAGCAGCAGCAATAGGATGAGCAGACACATCCAGAGCACGATGATGATGCACATTGAGATTTGTTCATCCGTTTTCTATTACTTATTTTAGTTTTTGCTTCGCACTTACTTTTGGCATTTTGGCACTTTACATTACTTTTAGTTGGATTTTAGTTTAACTTTTTAGACTTATTTCAGTTTGCTTATGCATGTTTCTTGTCTACTTTTGGGAATTTTATTATGCTTCATTGAATATTTTGTACATGACTTTTAGAAGTACCTTTTTGTTCATAAAATTTTTTGGCGCCTTCCTTACTGGGTCCTCATTGTCAACATTGGGGACAATGTTGGATTTAGGTTTGGGGGTGTGGATGTGAATGACATTACTATGACTTGACTTTACTATTTGTAAAAATAAAATTTTTGAAACAAAACTTTTGATAAATATTTTACGACATAGGCCATAATTGAGCATATTTTGCTTGGTTTGATACCTTTGTCATGTGCACATTGACAATCTAAGATTGCATGCATGTCATGAGTTAGTCCCATACTTTCTTGATTTAAGTAGAGGTGGCCATTTGTGTGAGTGTGTAAGTCTATTAGTAGAGACTACCCTAAGTTCACGTGCCTTAAAAAGCGAATCCATGAGGGTTATGTTTCTCTCTTTTTGTACTCCTAAACACGTCTCACATTTTGTTGTGCATCATTGAAGTCTCATCACATCACTTGCACCACTAACCATAGAACATTCATCAATTGTGGATATCATGTCATTTGTTTGCAATTTCGTATGGTTGGCTTACTTGAAGGGATGATAGGACTTTTATAGAATTCACCTAAACACTTTCACCCATCTCCTACTTGATTTGTGCTCAAGGGTCTAATAATGGTGGCTAAGCACCAAAGCCAAACACTTTCCCAAACACCAACGAACCTAAACACAAACCATACCCAATCTTTCCGATCTTGCTTGCTCAAGCTTTTGTAATATGTATTTAGAAATATTTTGTTCAAGGCTATTCTAAAATAAATAAATAAATAAATAAATAAATAAATAAATAAATAAAAATAAAAATAAATAAATAAATAAATAAATTGAGCCTTGTATGTGTCTAAATTATGTGTTGCTCTCATTGCGTAACAAAAGTTGTTGCAAGTTGCTCAAAATGAGTTTAGTTGGAATTTTTGTAGTTTTTGAGCTCAAACTTAGCTCATTGCTCTAGAGTCGTAAGCTTGATCGGAAATTTCCCGCATTTCCCGTATCCACCATTTACCACACAACACCCACAGCCCCATCAATTGGTAGGAAAAATCAATTTGATCTTGTAGGTTTTCCATTTGAGAATGCAAACTCGTCATGCTCTACCACGTTCATGGTTTTTGGTTCCTTTCATGAGACTTATTCATTTAAAAGAGCATTCAATTTTTGAAATACATGTATGCGTCTTAATTTGTTCCCATTGCATAAACTCATTCGCATATGCTTGTATGAGTGTAAACCTAGGTTCTGAGAGGAAGAATATGAGTGAATCTTGTAAGGACCTAGAGTCGAGGCAAAATATGGCTAAAGCGCTTGTGCGGGTGGTCGCCAAAGCAAGGACATTTTAGTGTGGGATTCATGACTATCATTGCACTCATTGGATTGTTTTTGGGTTATTTCAACTTTAGCACATCTCTCATGGTATCTCATCATATTTAGCATTCACAATCTTTTGCTTGTTTTTCATAATTGTATATATCGGCGGCTTTAGTACTAGTTCTTAGTTATGTTATTTTGGTTTATCGGATTTCCCTAGTTTTGTTTTTGAATTTGCTCGGGGACGAGCAAAAGCTAGGTTTAAGGGTATTTGATCGAGCCATTACATATATATAATTGCACCCCTTATTTCCGATACTTATGATTGACTTTCGGGTAAATTCATGAAATTTATTGCTCGATGTTGATTGTACATGTATTTTTGGGATTCTGGGCTTATCAACGAAGAAACTCGGTGTTTTTGGACTAAAGGCGACAAAATGGAAGCTTTTGGGGGTAGAACATTCATTTTACAAAAGAAGAAGCAATTCGACGGCCTGACCGCATATTGAAACCGTCGTTTTCCTCCATAAGTGTTAGGTGCATTTGGCGGTCATAATTCGGTCGCCGTTCCAACCGTCGATCCATTCCAGTAACTTTAATTTCCATTCGGTGGCCTGGCCGCCGTTTGAAGCCATCGATCACATGACACGTCAGCAGTATCGGGATTTCAACCCTACCTTTTGGGACCACATATAAATACCCCTCTTATCCCATTCTATATAAAAATCCCCCACCATTCTTGAACCCTAACCTCTCTCTAACCCCTTTCTTACCTCTACTAACCAACATCTCCACCATTAATCAATCCCACCAACATCCTTCCATCTCATCTTGGAAATTAATTGAAGAGAGAAGAGGAGATTCACCAAGGTCAAGGGAATCTCAAGCACATCAAGGAACAAGAAGACTTGTGAAGGTTTTCATGGGTTTTCTCTACAACTTTGCTCTTTTTATTTATATTTCCATTACGTGTAACTAAACCCTCATATTGGGGAATTGATGAGACAACTTATGTGATAATCCCATGTATTTGAGCTAGTCATATATTATATAAATCCTCTCTTGGTATGTTTTATTTTCATTGCTTTGAAGTTGTCATTTTACTTTACTAAGTTAAGATTGGGGCTCAATTTAGCTTGGTTGTAAGATGGTTCACATATGAAGGTTGTGGTTTAGAGTTAGAATGGCTTTCAACTCACTCTCCAACCTTTAGCATCCATGAAATTGAATATATGTGATTTGAATGTTTTATATTGTACAAGACCTTAAATTTGTTCTTGAGAATCTTGTCTGGGTAAATACTTATAGTGGGGTTCACTTGAGTAGGAGCTTAAACTTATATTCTTGCCAAGACTCATAGTACGGCTTACTTGAGTCAAGGTTTGAATTTGCATAGTAATGAGTTAAATCAATTTAAGAACAAACCTTGAGTTGGATTAAAGTGCTTAATTGGGCTAGTTCATTACATTAGGAAATCTTTTAGTTGTCAACTCAATTCCCCAATATCTATCATCATATATCACACCTATCATTTTCATTACTTGTTTTAGATTGCTTTATTTAATTTAGTTTAGTTGTTAAAAAAATTTCCAAACCAAAAAATGAATTTTACTTTTTCGCACGTAGCTTAGATTAGTGTACATAATTTAGTTATAGCCAAATATCCTTTCTTTCCCTAAGGAACGATCCCGCTTGCCATTATACATTTCATTCGATTTGTGTATTCCAAGTGTGGAATTTTGGTACTTGCAAAAGTCCGATCAGCATCTCTTAGATTACTTGCATGTTCTTAGATTAAATTCTAATATTCAAGATAGAGATTGTTGTGTTGATATGATTGAGTGTTATATTGTGATAGCTTCATAGGATTGCTTAATCTATGTTTAGCTAAGTTTTATGACATGTCATTTAGCTCTTGATATCTAGGATTGAATTAATTGTCATATTATCATCCTAGATAAGCATATAGGGTTTCCTAGCTCTATTTGCTCTTTGAATATCATTATATATTCACATAGGCATATTATCTCTTCGTTGAGAACTAAGTCTTGTGTGGCTACCGGGATTAGGTTGCTTAAATCACAAGCAATTGGACTAGGTTCACTTATACCGGGATTAGGTAGTGGTGGTGAGTTATACCGGGATTAGGTTGTAATCACCTTTGCCATTAGTGAATTCGAGGTTCGAGTGTGGCTCACTTAACAGCCTGTGGTTTTTCCCGGGATTAGGGTTTCCACGTAAAAATCAAGTACCTTTTATATTCTGCATTTTATTACACTTGATTTTATCTTTTGACTAGTTAGGGGTATTTTCGGAAAATTAACAAAAATCGGGTAATAATTGATTAAAATCTATTCACCACCCCCCCCCCCCCCCCCAGATTAATATTCAACACACCGTAATTTATTTCAAATTGTGTTTTAACCCTTGAGAAACTAAAGACATTCTACCCACAGCCCTTAGTAATAGAAAAATTAAAATTAGTTAAGATATGATTATTATAAGTTAAGAGAGAATCTACAAGGTTAGAATATTTAAATTTAAAAATAGATTTAGATATAGACATTTGCAAAATAGACCTTAATAGGATAATTTTACCATATATATGAATTTCAAGAAACTTAAATATTCGGATCTAGAAGTTGCATATTGTAGAAAGGTAAAATTAAATCTACAACATAAATTTAAATTTTTGTGTAATATAGAACATTTAGAAAATCAATATAAGCATATACCGCATTACTAGTAATAGTCAACAAAATTTTATAGTAGATTTACTTATAAATTTAGGACAAAACCTAGAAGAAAATATAGCTAAAACTAATATAAATATTACTGATTTAGTAAGTTTCTTTGAGCAAACTAAAGTAAGTACGTTAAAAAGAAATTTAGAATATATAAAAGAATTACTTTTAGACTTTAGTAATCAAGTCAAGAAATTTCCAAATAAGATTGAAATAGTAGAATTAATAAACTTAGTAGATACAAAAACACCTAAACCAGTAGAACTAGAAATCAGAAAATTAATAAAAGATCTACATATAGAAGTAAAAATTATAAAACAAACTCAAAAAGATTTACACCATCAATTAGAAATAGCAAAAATGATAGTAAATGAATAATACTTTAGCAATAACTTTAGAAGAACTTAATAACGAAATACCTAGTAACATTCCAATAGGAACAAGTGATAAACAATTTAATAAAGTAATATTATTAGTTAAGGACAAAATAATACTATTATAAAACTCCTCTTAAAAACTAATGAAAAAATAATTAATACTCTTGAAATAGAGATCAATAATAGTTTTAAACATAATATACATAAACTAGAAAACTTAATGGAAATAGTTAGTAATTTAGAACATAAAACATTAACATCTATACCAAATAAATCAAGAGTTGATATTAAGGATATTTTAGACCTAAGTTAATATTTAAAAATGGAATTGGTAAGAAAATCTAGGGGTAGGCGTTTTCGGGTTCGGGTTCGGGTTGGGTTGGGTTGTAATTTTTCCAACTCGATCCTATTTCGGGTTGGAGAAATTCAACCCAACCCAACCCAACATTATTTTCAACCCAACCAAAACCAACCCAATATTTATCAGGTTGGGTTGGGTTGGGTTGATCGGGTTAGACATACGTAAAAAAAAAATCGATTCCGTACAAATTACATCACACATGACATGTCAATAGAAATATTAAATGTTACATCCTCAAATATATGATGCATTAACATAAAATAAGTTGAAATATTAAATATTACATCTTCAAATATTTGATACATTAACATAAAATAAGTTCAAATGTTTAATCTAAATAACACAAACAAAAAACATGGAAAATAACACATAATTTCATGTCTATTAGAATCTCCAAGTGCAGATTTTCAAGTGTGGCAGCCAGCAGTCTCAAATAACACAAAAAACATCTCCAAGCAGTCTCAAATCTTCAAGTGCAGCAGCTAGCAGTCACAAATCCTCAAGTGCAACAGTCACAAAAACTCCCACTAAACAGAACATCAAAATATACAACAAACAAAAGCAATAAGGGTTCCTCTAAGCCACCAAAAAAAAAAAATGTTGTTGAAGAAAAGTGTAAAGAAAAGAAGTGAGGAAAATAATTACCATTTCAAATATGATGTCAACCTATAACCGTATCATCCGAGGAAGTAGTCATTCCAATCTCTACATAAATTGAAAAACAAATATTATTAAAGAATAAATATTATACATTAAACATAATTATATAAAAACAAATTAATAGTTTACCTTTTTCAAGTGCTTCATAAAACTTCATCTCACCCGTTGACGGTGCAAGATCAGAACATATATTAAAAGTTCGCAACCAATTTTGCAAACAAATCAATATCTCCACCATCTTTGGAGACAAGGAACTCCTGAATGGATCAAGAACACGGCTTCTAGTACTAAACGTGGACTCAGAAGCCACTGTAGACACTGGAATGGCAAAGATATCCTTTGCAATTCGAGACAGAATCTTGTACTTCAAACAATTAACTTTCCACCAATTCAAGAGATCAAAGCTATCATCATCTGTATTTTCATCGGACTCTATCAAATACCTCTCTACCTCATTTTTTAAATCAACAAAATCTTTCTTCTCTTTCATTTGCTTAAACTTCTTGAGCCTTTCCAAGCGAAAATCCACATTTTCATTTACTTTTCCCATATCACCCTCCTTTTCCAAAGGAATTGACCTAGAAACTTGATCACTACTTGAAATGTTATCAACTTCTTTGTAAAACTCGTAAAGTTTAATCAAAAGCTCCTTAATATCATAAGTCATCTCATTTATCTTATTTTCATCAAACAAATCACCAAAACAGAATTTAACATAATCTAACTTGTACCTTGGATCAAGAACAAGTGCAATTATCAACAATTTATTTAAATCCTCAACTTTTCCCCAATACTTGTCAAACTTATATTTCATAGCAGCCGCCATTTCACCCAACAAAAAATCTCCACTATTAGCCAATGTATTCAACTCAGTTGCAATTGAACACAACTTATGAAAGAACATATTGGAAGTAACATATAAGGAATCACTAAATTTCAAAGTGATGTCATAAAAAACATGCAAAAACTGGACAAACACTTTAGAATTATCCCAATCATCCTCCTTCGGCGGTCCTACCTTATTCTTCCCACTATCAAGTTCAGAAAAATATAAACCATAACCAGTGGTGTAGCCAGGATTCTGACTTGGGGGGGTTAGACTAAAAACTTCATTAAAATATTTATAAGTTTGATGATCAAAATGAGTACACATAGTAGGGGAGACCTAGGCCTTACCCTTCAAAATGAATATGGTATAAAAAAAATCTAAACCGAAAATAAATAACAAAAACATAAAAAAAATAAAATAAAATAAAAATTACCTACAATACAAGTGCATCACTATTTCGTTTGAGTGATACCCGACGAGGACCCACATCACAAAATTCATCAATTATCATATCTAGATCAATGGTATCAGAAAATTCTCTTTCAATATAAATCACCATGCAGCTTGCAAGAAACACATCCTCCATCTTATTGCGAAGTGCTGTTTTAATAAGCTTCATGGTTGAAAATGCTCGCTCTGTTGTTGCAGTAGAAACGGGAAGAGTCAACACAAGACGAATTAAACGATCAATCAAGTGTAAATGTTCTGACCTTTTAGTTTCAAATAACCTACGACACAATTCAAAAAGTGAGGAGATATTTTGAAACTCTGAATCATTAGGTACATCAAGCTCATAATGCTCCAACTGTATTCTTAAAGTGCCAATCTCTGATCCATAAAAATCTTGAGGATAAAATTTCTCAGCAAGATTGCAAATATTATCAATATGAAATGATTTGAATGAGTCAGAAGGATCCAAAGATGAACTAAGAATAAGAAGCTCCATTGTTCACTCTGGAAATCTGTCATCCAACTCCACCATCTGAAAATCTATCACGGCATTAAAAATATCAAAGTGGTAATAATGCTCAATCGTTATGCAATCATGTTGTTGGCAAGAATGTCTTGTTCCTCCCTTATATTGTGCACTCAAATATGAAATATCAATATGATGTTTATTACAAAATGATGTCACACTTTGAATAAAAGTGTCCCAACCATCTTTATGAAACTTCTGCAAAAGTGATTTTGTTGTTGAAACAAACCTCATGGCATTTAAAATATCTTGATTTTTGACCTGTAAGGCTTGACAAAGTATATCGGTATACCCCATAACTTTGTTCATCATAAGCAAAATAAACACAAATTCAAAGGATTTCATACCCTTATAAGCTCCTTTTGCCTCTCCCCGTATATTGTTGTTAAGTCCATTCTCAACCATGTTTTCAAGAACACAAGAAGTTGCATCAAACATTTCAATCAACCTTGCAACAGAATTAAAATGAGAACTCCAACGAGTAGCTCTAGCTCGTTGCAAAACACGAATTTGATTAGCTCCTTTGCCGGTCTTCAGTTCTCCAGAAGCAATCATTTCTGCAACTTCAAACTCTCTAGTAAATTTTAACTCCAAACGACGTTTGGGAGAAGCACTAACAAGATTGACAATGCAACTTAACTTTGAAAAAAATAACCACACATCATGAACGTCTTTAGATGCTGCAACCAATGCAAGTTGTAATCGATGAGCAAAACAGTGAATATAATATGCATAAGAACAATCTTTTAGAAACAAAGCTTGTAACCCTTTCCATGCACCCCTCATATTACTCGCGCCATCATAGCCTTGACCTCGCATATTTTCAACTTCAAGATTATATGTAGTCAAAACCTTATAAATTGCATTTTTAAGAGTTGGAGCACTAGTTTCATCAACACCCACCACTTGAAAAAATTGCTCTCTTATAAACCCATCACGATCAACAAAACGAAGAATAATAAACATTTGTTCTCTATTGGATTCATCAAGTGCCTCATCAACAAGAATTGAAAACTTTGCATCTCCAACTTCTTCACGAATCTTTTTACGCACTTGATTTGTAAAAATTGTTAATAACTCCTTTTGGATTGTTGGTGATGTATACTTGGCATTCTTCGGAGCATTATCCAAACATATTTTGCCAATTCCTTCATTCAAAGTTGTACACAATTTATCATTTCAAGAAAATTGCCACGATTGGATGAACTTTCAGATTCATCATGCCCTCTAAAAGCACATGCTTGTCTTGCAAGCCATTTAAGAGCAATTATTGATGTATTGAGTCGTAATTGATGTTGTAAAATTTCTTCGGAAGATTGTTGATTCAACATATTGTCAATGTGTCGAGATGAGTCCTTAAAGTTATCTAATCTCTGTGCAGTAAGACTATGTTGAGAATTAGCATGCCCTTCATGGTTTGCAAAAGCACATTTATCTCCATCGTGAACTCTTTTCCAACTATTGAATCCCTGACTGGTAAATGCAGGATTCTTTGATGGAATACTATCAAAAAGAAAGCATGGAAAACAATATGCTCTATCTTTTTCAACAGAATACTCAAGCTAAGAAAATTGGGAAAACCAAGAATAATTAAACCACCGATTTTGTTTCCTAGTAAGTGTAGGTTTATATTCTTTTAATTTAGGCTGACATGGTCCCATGATAATATATGCTCTACGAACATCATCACGACAGTTAACAGGATATGCCGTTATCGGAAGACGTAACCCCGGATCACGTAACCCCGGATCACGTTCGAGAGCACTAGTATCGACATCTTTAACCTCAACTCTAGTAGGCTTAGAAACATGTTGGTTCTTAATAATTGGAACATCAACATTTGATGGAGAAGCTATTTTACTTGATGATTGATTCTCATTTGATTTTGGGAAGAAATCCAAAATATTTTTCCTTTGCTTTAATTTTTGATTATTTGGCATAATAACCTACAATAGTAAGAAACTAAGAATTCAATAAGAAACAGAGTAAATAACCTATATATATATATATATATATATATATATATATATGGCAAAGTCACAATCTCAATAAAAAATCATCCAAATAACATGAAATATGTAAATATATTTTCTAGAACAATTTACGTAAGTATATCACTAAATCAAGTCCAAATATGTAAATATATTTTCTAGAACAATTTAATTCTACATCTCTATTCTCTAAATGACTAAATCAGTAAATCTCATCATCTCAAACCCAAAATTGAAGTATATTTAAAATAATAATAAAGATCCACGTACCTGACTGGAGATGAGACCGAGACACCAAGTTGGCGAGTTGTTACAACTTGTAGCCTTGTAGTCTTGTAGATTACAAAATTAAATTAGAGAATTGAATCCAGAGGCAGCTGTTATGTGGACTGGAAGCAAAATAAGTACACACAAAAGTTAAAGAGAATTTTCACTCATGATTATCTTCAGCAGTGATTCAGTCTATGATCAATCACTATTATGATCAACATATATAGAAAAGCTTCCAAATTTTGTATTAATGACTTGTTGGTCCATTTAATAAATCCTAGGATACTAAATTTTCAACACACACAAGTGCACAACTCATCAGTACTGTTAGATACTTAGATGACACAACAAACAAATAAAAAATTGGATTGATTAGTATGCGACATTCACCTTTTTTTTCCCCATCAATAGTGATCAATTCCAAAGTATATACATGATTCTATTCAATCCCAAATAACTAAGTATACATTAATAAAAATAAAATAAAAATCATGGTCTCTGGTTCCTATTCTCTGCAACTACTCATAATTTGGACAGTTATATATTAATGTTTTCCAGAAAATTAAGGCAATACTAACAATATGTACTTTGTTCCCAAGATTCTTTCTCTCTCTTTTTCAATATTGAAATTTTTTTGACCCGTTTCAAATTAGAGGATTTTCGTATAAACCCTAAAACTAAAATTTGTGGTGTATAGAATACAAAAGAGAAAATTAATACCAAAATCAAAGTATCAAACTAAGGGAAAGGAGAAAAAAGTGAAATTTTTACCATTGGTTGTTGCTTGTGATAACTTGATGTTCAATTTGGTATTTTCGTTTCTTGAATTCTTGCCTTCTTGGTGAATGGTGTTGATCACTGATCACACTATCACAAATACACAAATTTACAGAGCCTCTGCCTCTGGAGAAAAAGAAAAGAAGAAGAAGGAAAATAGACTTGTTTTTAATTGGCCAATTATGGACTTGTTTTTAATTGGTGAATGATGTTGCTGTTTGTGTTTGGGTTGTCCACTTGTCCTGTATTTGTTCTCTGTTGGTATTTGGCGTGTTGCCTACGCTGGTCCTTGGCCTGGTTGTTTCTCTTCAACCCTGTGCTGTTTTTTAATATATTGCATTTCAAAAAAAAAAAAAATATATGGACAGCAATGACAGACCCAACAAAGAGTAGTGGGCTACTGTGGGTAATCTAACTTGGGCCACTCCCACTTAGCCCACTCTAGATACATTTTAAAATGCAGACTCTGTTATTGCATATATGTATTATGTATATGATTTTTTTTTTTTTGAAAATTGGACCCGGGCTACAGCCCGGTTTAGCCTCAATTTGCCTCTGCCACTGACCATAACGTGCATAATCATCCAATAACCTATCAAATGCTTTTTGAAATTTTAAAGCAGTAGATAACATCAAGTAGGTGGAATTCCATCTGGTTGGCACATCTAAAACCACAATACTATGACTCTCAATTCTTTCATGCTCAGCTGCATTTTAAATTTTTGAAGCCTCGAGGGTGAAGATCTGACATATTGTACCGCATTGCGAATACGAACAATAGAATATTTCATGTCTTTCAAAACATCAGACACAATTAAATTAATTATATGAGCACAACATCTCACATGTAAAAAATTCCCACCTAACACAAGCTTGGATTCATTCCAATTTCTCATTTTTCTTCTAACATAATATATAGCCATTTTATTGGCAAAGGCATTGTCTACAGTTATTGTTAACACTTTCTCAATCCCCTAATCCAATAAACATGACTCGATGATTTTTCCAATGGTCTCCCCCTTATGGTCGGGAATCATACCAAAACTCAATATTTTTTTATGCAACCTCCATTCACAATCAATAAAATGGCAAGTGATGACTATATAATTGATATTTTGAATGGAAGTCCACGTGTCGATGGTTAAGCAAACTCTTGATGATTTTTCAATGAAATACTTTTTGAGTTTAAGTTTTTCATCCACCTAAAGTTGATAAATATCCCTAGCAAGTGTTCTTCTAGAGGGTGGAGTAAACCTTGGACAAGCAACTCTACAAAAATCTCTAAACCCATCTTTCTCAACAAAAGAAAAAGACAATTCATCCACAATAATCATTCTAATACAAGCCTTTCTACACTCTTCCTTATCAAAACCTATGGCCACAAGATTTGATTTGACATCTAAATTATTATTTGGTGTCCCTATGGTTAAGACTTTTTGTTTTTTATCCTCTGATGCCATTGCACATTTATATTTTGTACATTGATTCTCTATATGATTCCATAAAGAAGTAGTGCCACAAGATTTACTAGAACATGCATAATCCTTACCACAATAATTGCACTTACATCTAGTGCCGTCGCCATATTGGGTGAATAATAACCATACATTTGATGGACCCTTTTTCGGTCTTCCTCTTTTCAAACCAATGTTTGAAGGCAATGTTTCATCATCCATCTACAAAAAAAGAACACACGAGAATAAATGTAAGAGTGACTTAAGAAGAGGAAAACTATTCACATTGTTAATGTTTTCAGTTTTCACAATGTGAAAACAATGTGAAAACAAGCAAAAACACATTATTGAAAGACCACTTGATAAGGAGGCTAATATAGTTACGGAAATGTTTCAGTTGGATTCTTTTATTATCTACCTAAGGAGGAAAAAAGCAAATGCAACAGAGATTTAAAAAAAAAAAAAAAAAACAGGAGAAAACAAAAGGAGAGACCAAATTCTTCGGTTGACATCATATGTGCTACTTTGGACCACAAATTTGTTAAATAAGAAGCCCACTAATTAAACTTTGTTAATTTCAACTTGGTTTATGTCTTCACAAAATCACATTGTTTGTATCTCCTTAAATAATCATGATATTTTAGTATTAATTCAGTTTTAAAATTTAATTAAATATCTAAATGCGTTTTAATTGAAGTTATCTACAGCTACAAAGTATGAGGGGTTATCTTGCTTGTTACTCTCAAGGACCAGAAAGGCAGAAAGAACTCAAAGAAGCAGTCAAAATAAATAGCATGTGTGCACTAATGGATTATATGACTATGAGTTTCAATTCATTCAATTCATTCAAAATACTTCTTCGGCTGCAAAGTTAAAAGGCCTTGAATCGACAGCCACAAGAACCAATATGAATAGCAAAAAAAACCAGATACAAGGGGAGTAGAAAACCCAAGCCAACTAACATCAAAGAGCTGCGACAGGGGCAGTAGTGTAGTACAACACATTCAACCCCTGTCGCTGTGCTTCAACACAACACACAAGCTGAACAACAAAGAAGAAAATCAAAGAAAATAAAAAACAAAAACCCCACGGCCAAGATAGACTAAGGCAGGAAAAGGAGTCAAAAATAAAAACAAGCCACATAAACAAGATTGGAGATCAGCGACTAGATTAGAGCACCCACAAAATTAAATTCAAAGGAATAAAAAATCAAATGATTCAAAGTTCAAACATGAGAAAAGTAAACGCGTGAAACAGCTTGGAAGAGCGGTGCCGACGAGAGGAAACGATGTTGAACGGCGGATCGATGGATGGTCGATCGATGGAGAGAAAATGAGAAAGTTGCGGCTGGGTTTGTCTTTTAGAGTTAGGTTTCAGAGAATCAGAAGAGAAATGAGGGGAAAAACCTTTTTTTTATTTTTTTTTATACATACAGTATTTTGGGTCGGGTCACGGGTTCAAAAAAAACTCTGACCCAACCCAACAAAATAATGGGTTGCCTTCTTCTAACCCGAGTTTACTTGTTTTTGGCTGTCAACCCGACCCAACTCGCCATTTTCGGGTTGGTTCGGGTAGAAAATGCCCACCCCTAGAACAATAAATGGTAGATAAGGTTAGGAATATGTTAAACTTTAATAATAAAGGTAAAGAAATAATAAAAAAAAAAAAACAAAAGATTTAATGGATGAAAAAGATGTAGACAAATTATTAGAACTAGGATTTGAAAAAGTTAAAAAGAAAAAGTATATAGTGAAGGAATATTAGATACTTTTAAATGTAGTTTATATATTTCTAGAGATGAATTTAAATTAGCAGTAGATAATAATCGAGAAGAAATTACTTTAATAAGCCCTCAAAGTGCTAAACTACTTAAAAAGCAAAAAAAATCAGATATACATTTATGAGTAGTAGTTATTGTAATTATGAGTCAAACCAGAGAAGGATTAAATATTAAAGCACATTTATTTTTATGATGGTAGATTTAAAGACCGCAAGCAAGCACAAATAGCTAGTGCAGAGGTAGACTTAAAAAATAAAATAGCAATAGTAGGATGCTTACCTAATATAGATATAGATATGGAATTTTGTGAAAAGATAAAACTTAGTATACAAACAAAAGGTTTTAGAATGAATGTTGAATACAATTTTTTTTGTACAAAAATGTTGGACTAAAAATTTTTGTTTTAGGAAGGAGTTGTAATAGATATCATAAGAAATTTAGATTTATAAATAAAAGCATAGTTGAATATTTTTCAAGTAAATATGTTAAGATGCAAATGCTAGAAAGATCAAACATTAGTCAACTAAAAGGTTTAGAATGGAATTTACCTAATTTAGAAGAAAATACAACTATAGATGTTCCAGAAAGCAGTAAAATTTATACACAAATAATAAAGCCACACAACAATTCAGAAATTATAAAAAACAAGATCCTTTAGAGATAAATGAAGAAGAGTTAGAAAAATATGAAATAAATATGGTATTTTGTGATAATATTGATAAAAGAAAAACTTTACAAGAAAATATAGATAATATAATAAATATATATTTTGAAAATCCCGAAACTTATTTAGAAGAGAAAGTTTTTGAGACCCTTTGTAATAATATATAAATAATTTAAATTTCAATGAATTTAAACATAATATAGATAATATTTATTATATAGAAGACAAAATTATGGTAAATCCTTTACACTATATTTGGTTTGATAGAATAGAAAACAAAATGAAATGATTTGGATGGATTTCTAATATCTTGTTTGGATTGTTAAATGAGAGGGAAAGGAAAGGAAAAAGAGGGAAAGGAAATGAAAGGGACGGAATAATTTCTTCTTATTTCACCCCATTTGATTCCCCACCATATTTGGGAGGAAAAGGAAGAAAAGAAATACATAATTAATGATATTTTTAATATCCCAAAACTAACCCTATTAATATTGAATGATAATTTTAATTGACATCTATCTAAAGCCTATATAACCAAGATGTCAAGTCTATATAACATTACTTTTTTTTTTATTACTTTGTTATTGCTTATTTGGTGTATACACTTGTAATTTTATGCATTGTTTAGCATTAAACAACTTATTAATATTTATATTATTATTATTATTATTTCTATTATTATTATTGTGTCATGGCTTGAATCACTGCAGTTAATTTGATTGAATCATTGCTACAAATAAGATTTGTATTTCTATTGCTATGCTACTTTTTTTTTTTTTTTTTTTTTTTTTTTTAAAGATATTGATATGCTATTGTTGGGTAATCATATTGGTGAAAGAAAGATATTTCAAAAATATAATAATTTCTTTTTTATTTCTCTTAAAAAAAAAAAAAAAACCATTTCCTTTCCTTTCCTTCCTATTCATAACCATCCAAACAACTATCATTAAAAACACTATCCTTTCCTTTCCTTTCCTTTCCTCTCCTCTCCTCATTAACTTATCATTTCCTTTCTCTCCAATTCCTTCAAACCAAACATAGTGTTAGAGGAAGGAGGAACTAGTAGAAGCATTGCAGAACCAATTATCGAACAAACTCGGGTAGACAAATATTTAGAAAATAGAGGAATACCTGATAATAATTAAAAATATAAAGAAACTGAACGAATTTTTAAAGGTAAAACTAAGTTAGAATCATGGAAAAGGTCTCCAGAAGCAGAGGATATATTAATTTTAAGCTTACAAGGTCATAAACCAAGTGAATGGAAATATATATTTAATAAATGGGAAGGAAATCTTATTACATTCTATGGAGGCATTACAAGTTATAGTAGATCTAAAATACAAATTAATATATTTAGAAAGTACTCTAGGTTATCATGAAAAGCCAATATACTTGGGATGGCGAGAATTTGTAAAAAAGAATAATCAAGAGGAATTAGATGAATTTGATATTAACATTACGGTATTAAGCTTTATAGATTGTATTAGAACTTCTATAGAAGAAAAAAAAAAAGATTCCTTAAAAATAACTAATGCAATTAGAAGCTTGGAGCAATTAAAAATTTGTGATATGTAGTATTTTGATCATTATGTAGATTTATTTTATAAATACTGGAGCCAAATAGGAAGGCCCTATGATGAAGAATTACTTATGAAATTTATTAATAAATTACTTAGAAAGATAGGTGAAAAGTTATGCAAAGATTTAGCATGTTAGGTTTTTGGTTTGTTTTAGCATGTATTCCATATCAAAATGATGTTTTTCTTGTATTGATTAGTGGTCTTAGAAATGATGATTCAAAGCTTCAAAGAAAGACTTGGCCACAATTCTTGCAAGATGGTGTCTTCAAAGAGGAATGTGTTACATTGCACAATAAATGTTTATTAGATCTCATTTCTCTTACAAGGCATAGGCATACACAAACACATGACATTCATATGTATCCCTGCATAGTTGTACACCATTTATATAACACTTTCAAACACTTGTTAATGTATGCTTATGCATTAGATTTAATTTGATAAACATTGTTAATTGCATGTTCTAGGATTATGTCTAGAAAACGGCATACATGTGTGACTTTGTGTTTATTTGTTTCCGTTTTATTGATTTTGGACTTGATCATGATCTTTTATGATTCTTTATTGAGTCCCGGTCATTTCGATTACTCACTCATTAGGTTTCGAGTCCAAACTAGGAAGCTACACTACTTTTCGTTCTCATTTGTTGAGTTTTCTTCGTCTTCGTGTATCGAGTCGAATTATCAACCTTTTGTCAAATTTTCATAGTCATCCTTGTGCGTGAGGGAGTCATGGTTTGTAATCCGAAGATGGATTATAATTTGGAGTTCGGAGGCCCGAATACGGCCGAAGAACGCGAGAGGAGCTCGAGGGAAGCAAGCTTTGGCCAATGGCCAAGCTTATGGGCGCGTGAGGAGGTCGTGAGGCTCACGGCCTCACCACCTCTCTACCCCCGTGAGGCTCACGCGCCTCTCACAGGGCAGTGAGGTGGCCTCACTTGATTGGCTGCCCTTTTCCCTTTTCCCTTTCTTTCATTTCTTTTAAGTTCTTCCTTTCCCTCCCATTTCATTTGAAGAAGAAAAATTAGAAATCTCATGTGCAGAATTTTCTCTTAACTTTTTCTCACTTTCCAAACACCATAACTTTCTCATACGAAGTCGGAATTGAGTGATTCAAGTTGGAGATTCTTTGTAATCGAGTCCTCTACCTTTTCCAAGTGATCTTGTAGCAGTTTGATTGATTTTTCTGGTGGTTCTATCGAGAAAAACCAACCAGCTCTTGAATCATAGATATTTGACTTATCTTTGTGATTTATTCTTTTATAACCTACAATTTGCTTGGGTTTTCTTCTTCTATATGTATGTGTATGTATGATGAATGCTATTGAGAAAGATAGCTTCATAATCAAACCTAATCAAAGTCTAATTAAAGACATATGTGAACTAGTTTTATAGGATTCTAGGTGTTTCACATGATTGAGTGTTGTATTGTGATTAGTTGATATCTAGGGTTATTTGTGGATTGATTGATGTATTTTATAATCAATAACCTCAACATGTGCTTTGATCCTCTAATTAAACAAATCTAGGATTAGCACTTGTATTTTTGTATTTAGAGCCTAATAGGATTTAATTGATTATTCATTATATCCTTGCTTTAATTGTTGGCTAGAATATTCATTGAACACATTTTGTGATTCTAGCATTTATGTGTATGTTTGTAACATCTTGAATATGTGCTTCATGTCTATGATATATTCAAGTGTTATTTGTGTGAATGAAACTATGAGTTATATGTGTTAGGTGTTTTCACAAGCTCTAGGTTTATTTCATATTTTGCATCTAGACTATTTTGACTTGTGTTCTCATATGTTTTAAGTCTAGTTTCCATGGAATATATTGATCACATGTTCTATGTTGAATTGCTTGTTTGCATCATTTGTATTCATTTGATCACACTAGGAAGTCTTTGTAAAAGACATAAAGTCTTGACTAGGACAATGTGTTCGGATAGTCAAGTAAGGAAGACTTGGTTAGGACAAGAGGTTCGGATAACCAAGTGAGAAGTTATGGCTAGGATCGGGAAGGTCTGGATAGCTATGCATTGGAGGCTCTTTAGAGGCATGAGTGCCTTGGATAGGGAATTGGCTACATTATTGGTAGGCCTGGACGTTTGGTTAGACATAGACTCCAATAGAGAGTGGTACATTGGATGTGAATGCACTCTTGAGGAATTTCTAATCTTCCAACGATGTTGGTTTGGTATGGACTCCAATATATGGTGGCTCCGCATCATTGAGGGATTTTGTATCTTCCAATAGGGATTGGGTAGACATAGACTCCAATAGGAAGTAGATCAATGTTGGTCACTTTTGAGGAATTTATAATTTATCATCCAATATATATAGTATCCAATAGTTGTTGTTCAACCCATGGATGTTTCTTCCTTGGAGGTTTTACCACGTTAAAAAATCTTATGTGTCAATTCTTTTTATCTCTCTCTTTCTTATTTGTTTATGTATATATTTTTATCTTATTGCATATTATTCACTTGTGATGTATATTGGAACAAGATTTTGTAAAGTGTGATTTATAAGCAAATTCATTTTGATCATAATTGTAATTATAATTCTTTTGTACATTGTTACCTTTGTGTATAGTTATATTTGTTTATACTTGTAATATATTGGACAATATTGAAATACAAGTATTCTTTATTATTGAGATTTTATGTTATTCTTCCTCATGCAACTCATTGATATATATAGACAATGCTTAAATGATCACATGCTTATCTTGTCTATGTATGAATGTTTGGTTTATGTATTATATGTAAAGCTACCTTGAGGGATAAACATGCGTTTGTTTCAAGGGATTGAAAAAGGTGTAAAAACCTATTCAACGCACCCCCCTGCTTTCTAGGTATGCTTTAAACAATTTAACTACGTTTGTATACTTTCATAGCAGATTGGTTTAGTAGTAAAAGAGAAGCTGGATTGATATGGTAAATATCATTAATACCAGCAGTAGAATTTGTTAGAAAAAGAATAAGAGTAATATTTGATGAAGAAAAACTTGGATTACAAACCAAACAAAAATTTAGTAAAATGTGTGTAGATTTGTATGAAGTACCAACTTTAGGTTGTAATACAAATAGTGAAACTAATTATAGCACGGTGTGTATAAAACTATCTATTCACCCCCCCTCTAGATAGTTTTATACACACCGTGCTATAATTAGTTTCAATTGGTATCAGAGCGGGTTCCTAGATATACATAGGTGATCCTTGCTTATTTTGGTGTGTTTTGCATTTTGTGTGATTTTTGATCATTCATACATTTGCATTCATTTCATTCATTCATAAACACTATGAGTGGAAACGGTGGAAATGGTGGTGGCAACGAAGGTGCTTCTAGCACAAGGCCTCCACTTCTTACCGGTTTGAACTATTCCTAATGGAAAGGGAAGATGGAATCCTACATATGCCAAATCCACGACCATGCATGGATGGCGGTGGAAGACGGATATGATCTCCCTATGATGACTCCTGCGGGTGGAGGAGAAGATGTTTTGAAGCCTACGGCGCAATGGAACGCACAAGAGTTTGAGGCTTCAAAGTGGAATAGGAAGGCTATGCATGCCATCATGTGTGCAATGGATGAGAATCAGTACAAGCTTATTCAGAACACTCAGATTGCAAAAGTGGCATGGGACATCCTTCAAGTTGCACATGAGGGAACCGAGGTGGTGAAGGAGTCCAAGCTTCAAGTCCTCCAAACTGAATTTGAGCTACTTAGGATGGGAGAGGATGAATGCTTCAATGACTTCGAAATCAAATTGATGGACATAGTAAATCAAAGCCATCAACTCGGAGACCCGTATTCGGATAAAAGAGTCAAGCAAAAAATTATGAGATCTCTCCCCGATAGGTTTGAATCAAAGGTGACGGCCATAGAAGAAAATAGTGGCTATATGGATATGAAGCCAAGTGAGGTGATTGGACGTCTCCTTGCATATGAGTCTAGGAAGGTTCTTAGCACCACTACTCCTCCTAAGAAGTCTAAAGGAATAGCTTTGAAAGCATCTAAGGATGCAAAGGAGCCAAAGCATGAATCGGATGAAGACCTTGCCTTATTCGTGAAAAGGTTTAATAAGGTTATGGGGTTCAAGAAGAAGAAGGGATTTGGGTCAAGAGGACAAGACTTGAAGAAAAAAGGTTCCTTCAAGAAGTTTGAGCCTAGACAAGAGAGGACCGAAAGGAAAGGGGTCCGATGCTTTGAATGTGGTGGGATTGGTCACTTTGCCCTCGAATGTGCCAATCACAATGAAAAGAAGAAGGGCAAAGTGATGGCCGCCACTCGGAGTGGGAGTAGTGATGACTCCAATGAGGAAGATGAGTCTTCAAGTGAAGAAGAGCTCATGGCTAACTTCCTAGCTTTTGCCTCATCTCACAAGAGCAAAAGTGCTAGTGAAAAAGAGGATTTGAGTCAAGAGGAAATTGACTCTAGTGAAGAAGAAAATGACTCCTCTTCTATTTCCATAAAGAAATTTGTGGAGCAAAAGGTGCTTGCTAAATATCATGCCGAGTTCAATGATTTAGCAATTAAAAGCACTAGAAAGATTGAGAGGTTGAGAGAAGAGAACCTTGAACTTTCGGCTCACAATGACCACTTGAGTGAACAAGTGGAAAGATTGAAGAGGAGAGAGGATAAGTTAATTGAGGAGTTGGACTTATCCAAGAGAAGTGAAGAAGGCTTGAAGAGGGAACTTGTAGAAGTTAAAGGGTCCTTGGCTAGGATAGATTCTAGCACCAAGAAGCTTGATCATTTACTTGGTGTTGGAAAGAGTCCAAGTGACAAGAGAGGTCTTGGGTATGAAGATGGCAAGAAAATCTCAACCTCTAACAAGACCGTGTTTGTCAAGAGCTTAAAGAACGAAGAAACTTCATTTGTGCAAATTCCTAGGAAGAAGTTAGAAGTAGGACAATGTTCTAATGCACAAGTGAAGATGGGGCCAAGAAGGCAATCTCAAGCTCAACCCCCTAGGGTCCCTCAAGCCAACATTCCTCCAAAATTGGCTCACAAAGGAAAGAGACCAATCATACAACCTCAAGCTTGGAAGTAACCTAGACCGGTTCAACAACGAAGATGGATTGAACCCACTTATCCACAAAGACATGGACGAGCTCCCATACGTGCACAAAGACAAGGTATGATTCCTTTTCTCATCCCTATTTGTCACTTTTGTGGTTGTGATGGTCACATTAGACCAAATTGCTTTCAATATATTAAATTGTGTAGAAAACAAAGCATGATTGAAAAGAGAAAGAATAGAGCCAAGATGCATGTTTCTAGGAATGATAATATTGATTTGCATGATCCTAGGAATAGTAGAGCACATGTACCAAAGACCACTAAGAAAGCTAAAATTCTTGCTAAGTAGATTAGAAAGAATGAAAATGTTTGCCATGTTGCACAAATAGCCTTGAAGGCAAATTCTTCTAATTTTTGGTATTTGGATAGTGGGTGCTCTAGGCACATGACGGGAAACAAGAGTTTCTTCGAGACTCTTGTTATGGAGGAAGGTGGAAATGTCACTTTTGGTGATGGATCCAAAAGAAATGTTGTAGGGAAAGGAACCATTTCCGTTCCCGGATTACCCTCTTTATCCAATGCTTTATTTGTTGATGGCTTGAAAGCCAATTTAATAAGCATTTCACATCTTAGTGATGAAGGATATTCCGTCTTGTTTTCTAAAGATTATTGCTCTATCCTAAAACCCGATGGACAAACCTTGTTGAAGGGCATGAGATCTAGTGACAATTGTTATTGTCTTGAAGCTAGTATTGTATCTAATCATGTGTCCATGGATGAGCAAATTGAGTTGTGGCATGAAAGACTTGGCCACATGAACTTTAGGGATCTACGGACCCTTGGAAAGTTCAATTGTGTGCGTGGCCTCCCTAAGCTTGGGAAGAAAGCCAATGGTATTTGTGGACCTTGCCAACAAGGAAAGCAAACTAAAAGCATGCACAAAAAGGGTAAGTATCTCACCACCAAGGAGCCACTTGAGCTTCTCCATATGGACCTCATGGGTCCCATGCAAACCGAAAGTTTGGGTGGAAAGAGATACATTTTTGTTTGTGTTGATGATTTCTCTAGGTTCACATGGACATATTTTCTTAGAGAAAAATCCGAAACTTTTGATAAGTTTAAAATGCTTTGTAATAAAATACAAAATGACATGAACTCTAATATTAAAAGCATAAAACGAATTAGAAGTGACCATGGGAGGGAATTTGAGAATGCTACCTTTGAAACCTTTTGTAATGGTTAGGTATCTCCCATGAGTTTTCGGCTCCTAGGACACCTCAACAAAATAGAGTTGTTGAGAGGAAAAATAGGGTCCTTCAAGAGATGGCCCGTGTGATGTTGATTAGCAACAATGTCCCTAGGAACCTATGGGCCGAAGCCATCAATACGGCTTGCTATATAGGAAATAAAGTTTTCCTAAGGCCCGGTACTAGAAACACCTCCTATGAGTTATGGAAAGGCAAGAGGCCAAATGTTAGTTACTTCCACACTTTTGGAAGCAAATGCTACATTTTGAATGACCGTGATCAACTTGGCAAATTCGATGCTAAGAGTGATGAGGGTATTTTTATTGGCTATGCCTTGAATAGTAGAGCCTATAGAGTTTTCAATTTAAAAACTCTAAGTGTTATGGAATCATCCAATGTCGTATTTGATGATACTAGGCTCAAGTCTAATGATCATGAGGAGGAGGTTATTTTTAGTGATGTTTCTCCTTTGGAGAAGGTTGTGGTGTCTCCTAATGTTGGGACATCTAATGTCAACAATGATGACACACAACCTATTGATAGAGTTCCTCTCTTGGACTCTAAAGAACCCGCTCCATGGGTTAGGAAACTCCATGATAAAGAAGATATCATTGGAGAGGTTAATGAGGGTGTTAGAACTAGACGTCAACTTGCTAATCTTATTAGCTACACTTGCTACACCTCTCAAATTGAACCCAAAAAGGTTGAAGAAGCCTTAAATGATGAGTTTTGGGTTCTTGCCATGCAAGAAGAGCTAAACCAATTCGAAAGGAATGAGGTTTGGACTCTAGTTCCTAGGCCTAAGACCACTAATGTCATAGGCACTAAATGGATATTTAGGAACAAATTCGATGAGGATGGCAACATAGTGCGGAACAAGACTAGACTTGTAGCACAAGGGTACTCTCAAATTGAGGGTATAGATTTTGAGGAGACTTTTGCTCCCGTTGCCCGTTTAGAGTCCATTAGGCTTCTCTTGTCCATTTCTTATGTGCACAAGTTCAAATTGCACCAAATGGATGTCAAGAGTGCCTTCCTCAATGGCTTCTTGCAAGAGGAAGTGTTTGTTGAACAACCCAAGGGGTTTGTGGATGCTCACCACCCCAACCATGTCTATCGCCTCAAGAAGGCTCTATATGGGTTGAAACAAGCACCGAGGGCTTGGTATGAGCGCCTCACTAAATTTCTTGTTGACAATAACTACACAAGAGGTAATGTTGACAAGACACTATTCATCGAAAGAGACAATGATGAGCTTTTCATAGCTCAAATATATGTTGATGACATAGTGTTTGGCTCCACCAACAACACCAAGGTCCAACAATTTGTTGATGTCATGTCTCATGAATTTGAGATGAGTCTTGTTGGTGAGCTTAGTTACTTCCTAGGTTTGCAAATTAGGCAACTAGATGATGGGATTTTCATAACCCAAGCCAAATATGCCAAAAACCTAGTGAAGAAGTTTGGTCTTGAAAAAGCCAAACATTGTGACACTCCTATGAGCACCACTTTGAAGCTAAGCAAGGATGCTAGTGGTAAAAGTGTGGACCGAACCTTATATCGTGGCATGATAGGGAGCTTGCTCTATTTGACCGCAAGTAGGCTCGATATATCATTTAGTGTAGGAGTTTGTGCTAGGTACCAATTCGATCCCAAGGAGTCCCATCTCTCTTCGGTTAAGAGAGTCATTCGCTTTGTGAATGGGACTTCCAACTATGGGATTTGGTACTCATTTGACACTAATCCTAGTCTTGTAGGATATAGTGATGCGGGTTGGGCAGGAAATTGTGATGATAGGAAGAGCACATCGGGTGGTTGCTTCTTTCTAGGCAACAACTTGGTGTCTTGGTTTTGCAAGAAGCAAAACTCGATTTCCTTGTCCACGGTGGAAGCCGAATACATAGCCGCGGGGAGTGGATGCACTCAACTTCTATGGATGAAGCAAATGCTAGTAGACTACGGATTCAACCAAGGTACTCTCACTCTCTTTTGTGATAATATGAGTGCAATTAATATTTCCAAGAATCCGGTGCAACATTCTAGAATTAAGCATATTGACATCCGCCATCACTTCATTAGAGAGCTTGTTGAAAATAAATGCATAGTACTTGAACATGTAGGTACTAATGATCAACTTGCGGACCTATTTACTAAACCCTTAGATGCTACTCGATTTAAAACTCTTAGTAGATCTATTGGGATATGTCTTGTGGAGTGATGTGATTTATACTTGACCCCATATGGGGAACTCAAGCAAAGAGAGCTATTTTGCATATTTGTTGTTTGCAAAAATTTGAAAAATCTTATGCCTCTTTCCTAATTGCTTGAGTAAACTTGGTTGCACATATGTATATATGTTTTCTATCTAATAAGTGTGATCAATGCTTGTCTACAATCCATGTCATATTTATGTTCAAACATGCATTTTTGGACTAGGAGATTTTCTTAGGAAGTATGATGTGAATGACCTATAGTTATCTCCATGACATGATGATTCTTTTAAATAACATGCCAATGTCAAATGTAAAAGCATGAAATTCATATAACATGCTCACATGAAAAGCATGAATTGATGAGTGCATATTCTTAAAATGCAAAAACTTGTGTGAAATCTTATGAGACTCAAAATGAATAAAGGATCTTGTATCCGTTCAAAGGAATTTATTTTCCAAATGTCTCTCTTTCTTTATTGGTTGAACATGACTACTATCATACGGATATCTTATCCGGAAAAATCAAATAGGGTGCAAAGTCGCTCATGCCATGTTTCGCCTATAAAGTTGGATATAGTTACTCTTAAATTGAAATCAATAATCTCTATATCCTTGCTTTTCTCATGACAAATGGTGAAATTGGTTTGAATTCATTTAGAAACCTTTATCATTTGCTTTGCCAAATACCATTGTATTTTGGACTTGAATGCTACATGTCTTGTAGCAAAGCATGATTTTTCACACATTTTCAATAAAAATAAATCTCCTTGTTTCTCTCCAATTTATTGAGATGCATAAAGTGTCTTATATGACTATGCAAATATTTAGTATGCTACTATCTCTCTTTGCCTTGAGTGACCCGGTTGGGGACTACTCCTTTGCCTATATCATGAGAATCCTTACAAATAGAAAATATAGAAATAAATATAAAAAAACATAGATTACATAAAAATTATAACAAAAATTATAAAAAACATAGACCTTACAAACCCTATAAAAGAAAAAGATTCTTTAAATATGCCCCTGATAAAACAAAAGTTAGACAAACTTTTAAAAGAGGTAAAAAGATATATAAAAGAAATACTAGTAAATGTAAGTGTTATTTATGTGGTAAAATTGGATATATTAAACCTGAATGTCCCGAAGCTAAAAATATTAAAGCTAATATATTAGAAAGGATATCCGATGATGAATATTTAGAAGATATGGAAGAAATTTTAAATATCAACGAACTTTCTAATAATGACAATATATAAATTGAAAGTGATCGATAGTGAACTAAAAGAATCTGAATATAGTGAATAAGAAAATTTTAATAATTTAGAATCCGAATCTGAAACTGAACTTTACATTCTAGAAGAAGTAATTTCATTTTTTTGGAAAAAAATTGTAAAATATGCAAAAACGAATTTAGTAAAGGTTATAAAGATAATAATGATTGTTATTGTAAAAACTGTGTAGGAAATAATGAAGTAAATAGAGCTAGCAGTGAATTAACAACAATAGATGTAAAAATATTATACAAAAATAGTAAATTAAATACTAAAGCAATGATATATACAAGTAGGGCTGGGCACGGTTCGGTTTGGTCCGGTTTCGACTAGAACCAGACCAAACCGGACCAAACCAAAAATTTCAGTCTTTTGAAAAATAGGACCAGTTTGGACCATTCTTTTTTTCAGATCGGACCAGACCAAATTATATTTATTCGGTTCGGTCTGGTTCGGTCTAACGGTTTTTGATTTGAAATCCAAATACTTGACCATTTAAAAATATATATGGCATGATAAAGTGATCAATTAACGAGATATGCAAGTTACTGTTATGAACGGTTCATCAAACTAACAAAAGTTAAAAGAGTAATAAAAATAAAAGTAAAAATAAAGTGTAGAATTTCTGGAAGTAGAAAAAATAATAATAAATAAAATCACTTGCTATTGCTATAATCATGACAATGCAATTGAATGTATGCAAGTAAAAAAAAAATTACAACTAAATCATGAAAATTGCACTAATTTAGTTTAATAATATTAATATTTTTTATTATTAGTGATAACTTTGTAAAATTATGGAAACAAATTGAAATCTTTTAGCATCACATGCTTGGAGTTTTATTTGTTAATGGAGATTTTCATTTTGTACGAACTTGTATGGCTGGTGTCCAAAAAAAACAAATATGAAATAATAAATTAGGGTTTTTGACTTTAACCTTTTATTTTTAAAATTTCATTAAAAAGTTTTGGGTGTGACATATAATAGTAATACTAAAAGTATTCGGTTTACGGTCCGGTCCGGGTTTAATATACTTGGACCATAGACCGGACCGAACCATACGGTTTTACTAAAATAAACCCATACGGTTTTTTTTAAAGTATAAAACCGGACCAAACCAAGCGGTTTGATTTGGTTTGGTTCAGTTTACGGTGTATGGGCTTTTTTGCCCACCCCTATATACAAGCGCTAATAAATGTGTTATAAATGGAAGTTTAGTCCCAGAAGACTATAAAACTAAACTTAGACACCCTATAGTACTTAAACAATTTAATGGTACATTAATACAAATAACTAACTGTATAATAATGTACCGATAAGAATAAATGGAGAAATCCATAATTTATCTCAAACGTTTGTGACAAATCAAATTAGTAATTATAAATTTATTTTTGGTTTAAATTTTATCTTAGGCAATAATGGTAGTATAATGATTACACCAAATGGAGTTAGTTTCTTTAGAAAATCTACATTTGTTCAACCTAGATATGAAACCCAAATAATACCTTTTGAGAAGAAAGAAAAGAATATTAAACCCTTAAATATAGAGTATTTTGATTCTTTATTAGAAGATTCTATTGAAGTAACATATTTAAATCAATTACTTAGTGAAAGGAATATTGAATGTACAGAATGTAAAAATTGGCTTGAAGAAATAAAAAATAAAATAGAAAATTAGAAAAATTAGATATAATAGGAAATAATCCCATAAAAACAAATTCTACTGAATTTTATAAGATAGAAATTATAAATCTTGATATAACTATTAAAACACAAGATTTAGCATATAGCTTAGGAGATAGAAAAGAATTCCAAATGCATGTTAAAGAATTATTATAACTACAACTAATAAGAAAAAGTACAAGTAGACATAGAAGTCTTGCATTTATAATTAATAACCATAGTGAACAAAAAAGAGGAAAAAGTATGATAGTAATTAATTATAAAAGACTAAATGATAATACATTAGATAATAGTTATAAAATTCCTAATAAAAATGAGCTTATTAATTGTATAAAAAAATCCTCTTAATTTTCTAAATTTGATTGTAAAAGTGGTTTTTAGCCAATTAGATTAGATGAAGAATCAGTCCCATGGGCAACATTCAACTGTTCGGAAGGGCATTTTGAATGGTTAGTAATGCCATTTGGATTAAAAATGCACCTCAAGTTTTTCAAGCTAGAATGGATAAAGTATTCAAGCAGTTTTCTAATTTTTGTATAGTATATATAGATGATATTTTAGTTTTTAGTAACAATAGATTTATTCATACAATGGATGTACATAAGATATTAGATAATTTTAAACAACATAACATTATTATATCTAAAAAGAAAGTAGAATTGTTTAAACAAAAGATAGAATTTTTAGGATTAACTATTAACAAAGGAACAATAGAATTACAACCGCATATAGTTACAAAGATTTTAGAATTTCTTGATAAAATAGAAGAAATTAAAGAATTACAAAATTTTTTTTAGGACTATTAAATTATAGTCAAAATTTTATTCCTAATCTCATTAATCTAGTCAGTAAACCAAATAAAAATGATCAAAGTTATTTCAATTTTGAAGATATTAAATTAGTTAAGAAAATTAAAGAAATGGTCAAAGGATTAAAGCCTTTAGCTTTAACTATTGATAATTATTATAAAATTATACAAACATATGCTAGCAGTTATGGATGGGCATATTATTTTATTACAAAAACCCACTAAAGAAAATCCTAATAATGAAGAAGAAATAACTATGTACACAAGCGAAAAATTTACTGAATCAGAGAGTAGAAAATCTAGTACTGTAGTGATCAAAAAGTGGGCCTCTGGCCCATTAAAACGAGCCCATTATCAAACAAGGTTGAACGTCTCGTAGAACCCATCAGAAATAGGCCCAAGGGCCCAAATCTAGCCCACATGTCATCATACCAAGTCAAAGCACGTGGTCAAATCAAGTCGTAAATCAGTCAAATCAAGACTGGACGTTTCACAAATCCCAACGTTTGACTTTATTGCTAGATTCAAATGAATCAAAACGGGCAATTAAAACCCCTTGTTCCACGCTCTCGCTTAAAGAGGCAAGACGTTGGAGACGCCTTATATTCACTATAAATATGAGACCCCTTCTCAGAGAAGGGGTCCTGGACTTCCTACAACTCACACGAAAACTATCTCTCTCTCTTCTCTCAATTATTCTCTAAAATATTAAGCATTTATTGTGGTGCTCCCCTCTGCATTAATTTAGTTCATCATCCAACTAAGGTCAATCCGACCATATTCAAAGATCGACCAATTCGACCCACGATTGATTCACATTGAAAGAAGATCATTGGAGTTTTGATACACCAAACACATCAACATCTAACATCAACTCAATCCTTGTTCGATCATCAACAACCCTACGAATATGCAATCGATCAATCAAGATTGACCAAAAGATCGACCCAAAATATCGAACAAATATGGTTTGTTATTTACTGTTTTCCTTACTCTTTATATCGAACAAAATACTGACTTGAGCGTTGGAGAGTCCCCCAAAGGGAACACCCCCTTCTGTGGTTCACTACCGCTCTATTATCCTTTTGTTTTACAAGTTGTTAGTGCCCACCTCGACGATCAAAATCAATTGTAGATCCGATCGACTACAATTTGGCACCCACTGTGGGGCCCTGAAAATTTTCCTAATACGATATCCTGATCTAAATTGGAAACGATGACCGATTCCGAAGATTTCGAGGCACGATTCACGCTCCTTGTGACCTAAATGACGGAAAATACGACCTGTTTGTAGAACCTCAAAAAAGAAAATGCAGAAGTTCGAGCCAAGAACCTGCAAGGAAAGCTCGATCTACTATCCAACAATGCGTAGTCGATGCCGGAACAAGTCCCGATCAACAACAGATCATGAGAACCAAATGGCGATCCAAAACAAAGCACAAGGTGGTAGGAAAATCGAACCACAAGGCTGCAACTGGATCCACCACTCGTCGATCTCAACGAACCAATACTGGCGACAGATTTGAACGCCATTCCAGCTAATCCGTCAACCCCGTTTGGGACACAAAGGGATTCGAACCAACAAAATCCCACGAACTTTGAAATGGTAAGATTGAACTAACTCTTCTGTGATCCTAAGGTTGTTCGTAGGTTAGCAGAGATGAAATCAATGATCCAGAGGATCCCAGACGTACTAGCTCCTATCAAGCAAAGTGCTGCAAATAGCTTTACCGAATCTCCTTTCGTGGGCGAGATCATGCTCATGGAGATGCCGAAGAAGTTCAGCTTTCCCAATATGAAGCAGTACAATGGGACTACTGATCCAGAAGATCATATTGCGCAATACAAGCAACGCATGTTCACAGCTATGATCCCTAGAGATTAGAGGGAGGCATGTATGTGTAAGGGGTTCTGCTCGAGCCTCACCGGCCCAACGTTCCAATGGTATACAAATTTACCAAATGTGTCAATCAGCTCATTCGCATAATTGACGGACATGTTTATCAAGCAATTTACAAGTAGTAGAAAGCTAGAAAAATTGTCTAACGACCTCTACATAGTTACCCAACGAAGAGGAGAGCGACTTCAAGAATATGTAGGCAGGTTGAAAAGGTATCAATCCCTAACTGTAACCCTACTACTGCAATTTTTGCTTTTAGGAAAGGGCTACAACACGATTCAGACCTATACAAGGAATTGACCAAATACCCATGTCGAACGATGGAAGACATGTTGGAAAAAGCTTGAGCCCAGATCAAATGGGAAGAAGATAATGCAAACTATCGACCTCAAACTCAACCATAGAGAGAGTACATGCGTGATCAATGGGTGGATAGGAGGTCAGATGATCGACGAAACAGCAACGACCTATAGAAGACAGATGAGAAAAGGCAACCATATGATAGACCACCTTGAGTAGATAATAAACAAAGGACACGAGTCCTCTAATACACCCTGATTATCGAACCGTCAGAGGCAGTGAATGTCCTAAGAAGCATGGGAAATTTAGTGAGGTGACCCACCATGATGACCTCACCCCCAGAACACAAATTCAAACAGATGGTGCAAATTTCATGGCGATCATAGACATCGAACAGATGAATGTATTGCGTTGAAGCTTGAAATGGCAGAATTGCTAAAGCAGGGACGACTCAAAGAGTTTTTTACCAATAAAGAGAAAGCCATGCTAGCACAATGAGATGAACAACTAAAAGGTAAAGGAAATGACTTACCTCCAGAACCACTGCGTCCAGAACGTACCGTCAACTTAATATCAGGTGGATTCGAGGTGAGTGGAGTATCACATTCCGCAGCTAGGAGACACATTCGACAGGTGTCCAACTTGGAGGTTATACCTTTTCATAAAAAAAAAACCCTTTGGTCGACATGGTAATTTCGTTTAATACAATTGATAGTTCAAGTTTGTTTTCACCTCACCATGATGCACTTGTAATCTCTCTAAATATAGCCAATTGTTTGATCAAGCGATGTCTGGTCAATAATGGCAGTTCTACTAACATTATTTTCTTGAGTGCTCTAAGAGAAATGCAGATTGAAGAATCTAGAATTTCCCGCCGCTCGACTACCCTGGTAGGATTCAGCGGGGAGGCTAAAAGTACAGTGGGAGAGATCGTCTTCCTAGTATATGCAGAAGGAGTGAACGTTCAGACTAAATTCCTTATGCTCGATTGTCCTTCGACGTATAACATGATTGTTGGCCGGCCTTGGATTCACGAGCTTCGAGTGGTCTCTTCAACCCTTCATTAGACGATACGATTCCTAACCAAATGGGGGGTCTGTGAAATTAAGGGAGAACAGAAGACTTCTAGGGAATGCTACTAGACGTGTTTAAAGGAGAAGAAGCACGAGTTATAGCAATTACAGAAGCCCAGACCAGAATCCGATCCAGATAAACCCCAGGCCGAAGAATTCGATGAAATCCAAATAAACCCATACATCCTAGAGCACAAGGTCCAAATTGGATCAAGGCTCGACCTCGAGATAAGGGAAAAGTTGGTCAATTTCGTGAGACAGCACCATGATTCTTTTGCATGGACGCATGCCTTTCGGTCTTAAAAATATAGGTGCGACCTATCAATGACTGGTGAAAAAGATGTTTGTAGGGATGCTTGGAGACACGATGGAAGTCTACATCGACGATATGTTAGTCAAATCTCTTGTAGAGGATCAGCACCTTGAACACCTGAGGCAATCTTTTGAAGTACTCGACAAGTATCACATGAAACTTAACCCCACTAAATATGCTTTTAGAGTCTCCTCAGGTAAATTCCTAGGATACGTCATCACCTATGGAGGAATCGAGGCGAACCCCTAATAAATCCAATCGATCATGGGGATCGAATCACCCAAATGTATCAAGGACGTACAGAAGTTAACAGGACGCATAACGACCTTTGGTTGATTCATTTCTAAATCCTCTGAAAGGTGCCACGGTTTCTTTCAAACCTTGAAAAAGAACAGGAAATTTGAATGGACAGATGAATGCGAGAAGGCTTTGCAAGAATTAAAGGTTTACCTCACCACCCTTCATTTGTTGTTAAAACTAGTCGATGGAGAGGAACTCTATGTTTACCTGACCGTATCGGAGGCAACTGTCAACGTAGTACTTATAAGGGAAGATGAAGGTAAGCTATTACCCGTATATTATGTTAGCAGGTCTTTGCTCGATGCAGAAACTCGGTACAACTAGCTGGAAAAACTGGCACTTGCGCTCATAGTAGCAGCAAGGAAACTTCGACCTTACTTCCAATGTCACCCGATAGTCGTCCTCACAACATATCAGCTCTCTTCAATATATTGATTTGACCCATCCTGATGTTTCTTTTGCTTTTAACAAGTTGTCACAGTTCATGCATCAACCGTCCACCAAGCATTGGTGTGCTGCCAAGTGTTTTCTAAGCTATTAAAAGGTACCTCAGATTTGGTCTCCTTATCCGAAAGAAGTATTCTTCCACCCTTCATGCTTTTGCAGATGCAGATTGCCCAGTCAATCTTGATGATCAGACTTCCACCAAAACATTTGTTGTCTTCCTTGGCTCCAATCCTATTTGTTGGAGTTCTAAAAGCAAAATACAGTTGCTCGTTCTTTAATTGAAGCTGAGTATCGTGCCCTTGCCTCTATTGTCGCTGAAGTAAACTGACTCACCAATCTCTTTACTAAGTTGTGACTTCCAGTTTCTACTACACCAGTGATCTATTGTGACAACGTTGATGCAACGTGTCTAAGTGTCAATCCTGTTTTTCACTCCCGTATGAAGCATATTGCAATAGATTTTCATTTTGTTTGGGACCAAGTTGCGAAAAGACTACTTCGCGTTTCACACGTTCACACATTTGATTAGCTTGTTGACTCCCTCACTAAGCTGTTACCTCATCTTTAGTATCAACACCATCAAACCAAGATTAGCGTCCTTGATGGCCGGTCAATCTTGCAAGGGCGTAACAGATCCTAACAGGATCCAATATTATCCTTGATACTCGGCAACAATCATTCCTATAATCTTTAGTCAACCATTTATTTTTAGCATAAAATCAGTGTATATTCTTTCCTTACTAAGGCACAATAGTTGTATATACATGGGCCATGTAGATGAATGAAAATATAATAATAATAACATTTATCAAACATCTGTTTAGAATCCTCTCCATCGCCTGGTGGAGTTTTGTATTTATGTTCACTTTTCAATTTTTAATAGCTTTGGGTCTCTTTTATAATTTTTATTTCAATAGTTTGGCAATTTTGAAATGTTGGGGTAGTTTCATAATTTTCTAAAATTGTAATGATTAACTGTTGTGTGAAAGACATTTTTACCCTTAAATCAGTTAGTCAACAATTCAACGAATTCTAAGGGATGCTAGTGCAATTATGGCAGAAGTTGCAGTTCAATACAATATTGCCTAAACTTGGGGAAGTTTGTACAATTTTCCCAATTGAAAATTAAAATTTCTGCCTATTTACTTTCTTTATATTTATCTAATTTTATGATTTATTTCTTTCAATTTTTGTTAATGATTTTATGCTGTTATGATTTTACCAAATATATCAACTTTATGTATATTATTGTCTTCTCAAGTGTCAAATCTACTGTGTTCATATAAGAACTTAGACCAAAAGAAAATCCATATCCAAAATTATGAGCATCTCATAAAGTGATTTTGCCGAAGAACTCGTAATTCACCTTGTATATATCATCAGGAAGTCCGAAAATGAATGCTTAAATGGTTGAACAATGATGTAACATAGAACAGATGACATATTTAACTTGTACTATCACCATCCACCAAGATAAAGCAGATAAAGCATGAAAAAGCAAAAGAAACAATAAAAAAAATCAATTTCTAATAAGTAATAACCCTTTGAATTTCCCTTGTATTCTTTGATAATTTGAATTGAAGAAATTACATAAATATGCACTAGGAGTAGGGACTGGTGGGGATCATCATGGTTATACAATTGGCTTTGTTGCTTCCATAAACTGAAGTGTGGTGACTGGTGGTCATCATCATTCATCAGTGACAGGAAACAAAAGATACAAAAATGGAGAAAAAAAAAAAAATTAAGTTAGACAAAGTGCTCAGTTGGGTATTCATGCTCATATCCATTGTAATCATAATACAACCTCTCTCCCTTTGATATATGTCTGTTTGCAATCAGCAAAACTCGACACTCCCCGTTGACATTGTACCTCACACATTTTAGATTCTGCTTCTTTTTTCCTTCCCTGCATCAGAAAACCATTTGTTTTCGTTAGATTGGAAAAAGGAAATTACATTTTGTTTTCTAACATAACTTTTTCAATCTTAAAGGGGAATGCATCTGAAAAATGTTGACAATGGTGACAATTTTGCATAACAAATTCCAAATACTACACACATCAAAACATAGACCAAATAAACTTTTTTTTTTTAGCAGAAAAACTTGTTTGATCACTCAAAATACAACAGATTTTACATTACATTCATTTAAAATAGGTTAACCCTCTATGTGCAATGCTGAATATAATTTTTTTTTTTTTTAAAAGTCTAAAATCAATGTTGAAGATGGACTTACATTGTGTGATTGTTGATGCCACTGATAAAGCGGGCGATGTTAGAATGCTTGTAAGGACAAATAACAAGGTTTTTAGAGGGTTTAGCAGAATAAAGCAAGGTCATTATGCTATCACCATCATCGTTTTCACGATTCCTCAAGTAATCAACATCTCCAACGTATTCTGTAATTATCGTTAAATCTTTTATAGATCTATCTGCCTCTACAGTGAATCTGTTAAAAACAAACAAAAAAAGAAAGCATTCCAAGCTTAGAATCCTCAGTTGTAAAATCTACCTAACAATCGCATATGTATATATTAGTTACATACCCTTCTTTCGGATCATAAACAACCATCAGAGGTGGACATTCCCCTCTATTCATCATGCTTTTGCACAAATTTAAGGTTTCAGTATCTTCTTTTGACATTACCTGAAAAATGGAGGTATACGAAAATTTCACTAAAATTCCACTTCAATAGCATATGCCAATAGAACAATTGAATGCAATGTCACACAATTCAGACTCAGAGTTTTCTCTACCAAGTATATAGCATATGCTAATAGATTTACCTGCATCCCTCCTCTCTCTAGAGCTGCACAATTCGCGGACCTTGGTGCCATGCCAGGCACGTAAGTGAGCTCATTACTGAATTCTGATCCGGAGGCTTTCAATGCGGTGGCCAGTGACGCCATTTGTTCCAATCTCCTTTTAGGATCCTCTACCGGGTTGAATGCTAACAATCTCCTTTTCTTCTTAGACATCACTAAACCACTGGCTCGCTTTCGCTTCCTCAAATGGTCTAAAAGAAACAACAACAGTCGTAATCAATCTCTACTCTAAGAGAAAACAATACGAAAATTGTATTATAACAAACCAAAAATCAAATTCTTAATTACCTTGGATTGGTTTCTGGGTCAAGTCTGCAGACCGTTGAATCCGAAAAAAATCAATAATTTTGGTTTGAACTAGAGGAAATGCTGCACATTTTGAATAACAAAAATATCATTAATTTGATAAAGACTGCATTGACTGCATTAACGCAACCGAATTCGATCCAATTACTTTGCTTGATTTAGAGCAAATGATAAAACCCTAACAGCTCATTCAAAAAAGCTATACAAACAACACACAAATTCATCTAATCAACCCATCAAATTAACAACTAGATTACATTAAACAAACCCATATAAAAGAACCCCATAGACCAATCAAATATCACTTCAAAATAAATAAATTTAATAATAAAAAAACCTCCTTAGTTCAGTCTGCATAAACATCCCAAAAATTCAACAGGTGGATTAAATTAAACAAATCCATATAATAAATCTCATAAAACAATCAAATATCACTTCAAAAAATGAACTTTAGAAAAAAAAAAAATGAAAATGAAAAGGAGCTCAAGAAGACATGGACATACACTTGGGTATCTTGTGCTTAGAACAGGAAGGGCAAAACCAGGAGCCTTTCGGGACCGAAACGAGAAGGGGTCTGAGGCAGAACAGGTGATACCCTTTGTCGCATTTGTCGCACAGAATCAGATCCTCCGGTAAATCACCGGACTGACATTTCTCGCAGCAAACGTCGTCGTATTCGTTGTCGTCCACATACAGGCAGCCCGAATTGGGTCTCGGAGCTTCGGTTCTCCGTTTCAGTTGCATCTTTCTTCTTCTTCTTCTTCCTAAAGAATCGATTTGTAAAGATTAGAGACAGACAAGTGAATAGTTTCTTAGTGTATATGTATATTATAATTGTGGAGCGAATTAGGGCTTTTCGCGCGCTATTGTAGTTTCGCGGGAAAATTAATTTTGGCGCGTACAGTTCCTTCTTCTTTTTTTTTTGTCTAAAAATTAAAAAAAAAAAAATCACCTGTTTGGGCCAGAGCCCAAAGCCATAACTATTTTTACCATTGAATTCATATATTTTATAATTGAGAAAATTGCAGCCAACCTCCCTGAGGTTTTGCATTTGACAACAAAAAACAACTTTATCATTAATTGACAATGACCTCTCCTAATGTTAGTCCAAACCGGTCAAATTTAACTATTGACTGGATTTGGATGCTTCAAAATACCAAAATATCTCTGAATTAAGGGATATTGTCAAAAACTACCTCTAGTTTGCATTATTAAAAAAACAAACGCCCTCTAGTCTCTAGGTTCATTTTTGGCCAAAATACACAAAATCTAAACAAGTCATCTCTAACACAAACAATAGCAAAACGGTAAAGGTTCGGTGGTAAAGCCCTTTGCATCCACACCACGAGGTTATAGGTTTGAGTCTCTCCCCCCTCCTCTAAAGAAAACCTCGAGTTATTATAATATTTAAAAAAAAAACAAACAAACAAACAAACAAACACAACATCTTGTTGGAAATTTTGTGATGAACACACATTTTGAGAGCACTATTTGAGTATGATCGATTCCATGAAAATGGAAGATCAATGTATATTCGAATTCTCCTCCATGAGAGCTTCAAAATGATATACTCATACTCACAAAATGATTAATGGGTGAATGAGAAATTGAATCTCAAAGTGAGCCCATAGTGTAGGGAAAATTGTGCATCCCATATTGGCTAGGGAAAACACTTATATGTGGTATATAAGTGATTGTGTGATAGTAGCTTATCAACATTTGTAGCATAGAGGCTGCACGCAGGGGGGTGCAAATCATGGACTTCGGTTGCACGTTTAATTAGGAAAGTATTAATCACAATCACATTTTTTTTTGTTTTGGATTCATCGGTGTTTAATTAGGAATAGATGTCTTTGGAGATTATTCCTTAATTAATTTCCTTTATCGTTAAAAACCGTGATAATCAAGTTATTTTCATATCAATCCAATTGAGCCCTACTGATTGGGTTTTCTTTTTAAAAACCATAGTATATTCCCTATAATACACATTCTAAAAATCACGAAATAGTAGAGTACCAAATTCTCTCTTCTTGTTCTTCTCTTTCTGTGTTTGGTAAGTTCAGACTTAATTTGAGTTCGCAGAGAGTGGTTTGTGTTATGCACATCCACTGTTTAAATCGTTGTATCATAAGAGACAATCGCCATACACATAAGGTGTTAGCCAGCGAAATTGTCTTAAGGACACCGTGTGAAACACGGGTCTTGATTACCCTAACGTGCTGTTTCTGTTCATTGTTTTCTGTCTCTTGTCGATTCGAACTAGAGTGTTTTTGAGCAATACAAACAACACATCTATAACACAAAAACAACAATAAATCCATAATACTTGAAATCTAAATACAATATTCGTAGTAAACGCCACGTTTCTAAATCAAACAACAACAAATCTATAATACCTTAAATTTATAATTCCAACAACAAAAAACTTTAAAACACTATATTATCAGCAACAATCTCCACAAATCAAAAATACTTAGGGCACGTTCGATAATGTTTTTGTTTTATATACTTTTATTTGAAAATAAAAAATTGATTTTTTATATTTGTAGAATCTGAAAACACGCTTGGTAGTAAAAACTGAAAACAATATTCTGAAAAATAAAATAAAATAATAATATTATAATATGCATTTAGTGTAATTGTTTTGAAAATATATTTTTAACATGTTGTAGGAGTAAAATCAATATAGTGTGTTGTTAAATTAATTTAAATTGGTTTTTTAATTAAAAAGAATATATATATATATATATATATATATATTCCTTCAATTTTTAATTAATAAAATAAATTTGGCTCAGTGTAAGCTCCTCATACCTACATCCAATAAGAGGTTGTAGGTTTGAGCCGTGTCCCCTCCCCGGTTCCCCCAATTTGAAATATTGTTATAGTTAAAAAAAAATTAATAAAATTAATTGGTTACTTTTCACGTTCTGTGTGGTAAAATGTTAAGAGATAAATGAATATATATATATATTTATCTCATTTCCATTTTTTTTTTAATCTCATATCCATTTCTCTTAATAGATAAATTTAAAATTATAATTTTACATAAAAGAAAAATAAAATAATTAATAACATAACTAGTTGGCTCCATGAAAATAAAAACAAAACATCGAAAATGTCATCCAGCTCAGTAATTTCATCTTTCAAGACTTTAAATTAAAATATCGTTACGTATTTTGGTTTTTATTTTTTTGAAAATGTTTGCCGAACAGGTTTTCAGTATTTTTTGTACTCTAAAAACATAAAACAATGTTTTAGAAACGTCGCCAAACACCTGGTGTTCTATTAAGCGATAGGTGCTAATCGGGCGGAGACCCAGCGTCTAGCGCCTAAGCCATTGACGTAACTAGGATTTATCGCTAGAGGGAGCTAGAATAAATCTTCTTAATAAACCTCTATGGAATGAGGAATTTTTAATAATTGAAAAATCAAGATGCACCTAGTAGTTAACAAAGGTAAATTTGAAATAAAAATGTATACATTTTAAAATATACATGTTCAGTGTAAGACTACCAATAATGTACCAAAGAATTTTTTGAAAAGTTTTAACTCAACTTTAACTCAACTCAAGTTTGATATTAAAATAAATTTAGAGGAGATGAGGTTGGTTCGGTGGTATACCTCTCACACCTACACCACGAGGTTGTGGGTTCGAATCTCCTCCTAAAAAAAAACCCCGAATTTATGTAATACTTCAAGAAAAAAAAAATCGAAATAAATTCCTCATTTGTTAACTCAGGTCAAACCAAAACAACATCAACAAGATTTTTACTAAACAATGTATTAAATAGTTGTATTTTCATTTGATGTTGCACTCAATTTTTATATCAATACTTCGTAATTTTGAAAGTAGATTAACCCTAAAATTTCAAAACAAAACAAAATATTTAATTTTATATAATTCACAAAACATAAATGGTTTGAACACTAAATTTTTTATTTTGACAAAGAGATTAAGCCATGTATGATTAAGGAACTGAATATCGAAAGATATACCGAATATCCGTATTTTGGAGGGACCGATATCGAAATAGGTAAATATCCAATATCCTGCAGAATTTCTGATGTTCTCGAAATATTCATAAAAAATTTCCGATGTTCTCGAAATATACCGATATTCCTGAAATATTGTGAATTTCAACCCGAAAGTCCATGGATATTTTGAATATTATTAAAATAATGTTTTTAATCCTAAACAATTAAATTATTGTTAAAATAATTTAGATTAAAAATTATTTTAGAAGAAGCATTAACAAATTTATAAAAATTTCCAACATAATAGTCAATAGTAGAATTATTGAAGACTTGAAGTAAAATTGGACAAAGTACTAAAGAGTGAACGTGTGATGAAAGATGCAGTAAAACAACAAAGAGGAAATAAATGTATTCTAAACATTTTACAAGACCAGTTGGATAAAATGCTTAATCACTTACAACATGTTGCAGGTAAATTTTATTTTGGATTGTTTGTCATTCATAATTAAAATTTAGTATAGTATTTATACTAAAATTATTCTTTTTTTTTTTCTTCTAGCTTACTATTTGAACCCAAAGTACTAATATAGAGGAAACATTGGGGATAATTCAGATCTCCTGAAAGCCGTATATAATGTCTATGAACAATTAGACCCTGAAGCTAAATGAATTGCTAATTTTAGAAATAAGGTAAAAAGTTACGATTTACAACCAATTTTATAATTCCATGATTATAAATTCTTTGCATGGAAGTACCGTGTCATATTAATAAATATTATTTACATATTGATCTCATGAATGTAGCTCATATACTTTAATGATGGAAGGAAAAGTTCTGGTGAACGAGCAGCCATTACAGCTAAAAGCAAAATGCAACCGGGTATATAACTTTTATTATAAAAATTTACGTATTAATAATAAATAATAATATTATTGAAATAATATTCATACTTATAAAGTTATAATACTTAATAATTTTTATTGCAGCTAATTGGTGGGTAATGTATGGAAAATGTGCTCTATCAATGCGTGCAATAACAGTTCTCATGCTATCACAACATCATCATCTTTTGTATGTGAAAGAAATTGGTCCATGTTTGCTATAATCCACACAAAACAAAGGAACTGTCTTGCCTATTTTAAGCTTGAACAACTTGTTTATTATTATTATAATATGAAGTTGAAACTCAGGGATATGGTCGCTGAAAAAGATAAAGTAAATGAAACTGATTTTATAGATCTACTTCAAGTAGTTGCTGAAGCAGGGGACGATAATGATAATCCTATTTTTTACTGGGTTAGACCTACCTCCTTGGATGATGAAGAAGGAATTCCTGATCCACATATTGCCTCTCATGCTCGAGACATGGGAAGAAATATTGAACAAGTGATTAGAGAAGAAGTTGGTGTAGATCGTAGAGTTATTGTTACAAGCTCTTTCGATGACCAACATACCTTTGATAGAAATAGTGGAGGAAAAGATGATAGAGATGATGGGGATGGTGGGGATGGTGGGGATGGTGGCAAGAGGTTGGGATTCTAGTGCAAGAAGTTTGAATGCTGGTGCAACAAGTTAAGATGTTTGTGCCGGAGGTTAGGATGTTGGAGTAACAGGTTGGAATGCTAGTGCAGTAGGTTGGGATGCTCATATAGGTAATTTTGATAAAAATCGTGGTAGAAAACAAGGAGGAATGAGTCAAATTAATGAAGATTCTTTGAATATGACTCTCTCCTCAATGAGTATAGACATATAAAATAGTTCTTTGGGTGATTCGCAGACAAGGTCAGTTTCTCACGTACCATATTATGGTAGTTATGGTAGCTGCAATATATTTGATTATCTTTCTCCACAAATGCCATATACAATACCTATGCATGTAGATCAGCAATATCTACTAAGTTGGGTAAATCCAAATTACCCAATTCATGGATCAATCGGAAGAGATCAAACAACATACGCATGACATATTAATAACTACATTTAAAACTATGCAAGCATGTTTTCCTGGGAAAATTATTGTTCAAATCAAGATGGAAATGTATCTTACGTATTTGAACCAGTAAGGAATTCATTTTGGTTTTAAATTTTAGACATGCTGACTATCTCTCTTTAGTGAGTGACTCTCGCAATAGCACGAGGTCGGAGAGTAGTGTAACAATGAATAAGAATTCGTTCTCACAGGGATTGAGTAACCGATTACCGAAATTGATTAGTTCCAAAGCTATTTAAACAACCGATTATGAAAGTTTCCAATCTAAGTGAATTAACTAAATTAATCTAAATGATTAATTCTAATGCAATAATGAAATAACAAGAAAGTAAACTCGAATGTGATAAAATATAGAGAGATATGCTAGAATTTGAATCCACCCCACCCAACGTTTAATGCCCAATTAAGACTCAATTACTCCAAAACATACTCATGCAAATTTGTAGACTCATGCACCCTATCATTAACCTACAATCTTTGTCAAGCAAAGTAAGTTACACCCAAATTCATACCCAAGCCTATCTTTCGATTACCCGGAATATATGAATGAATTCATTTATACTTATTGGTGCACTAAATGAGTCCTATACGCTAGCCTAAGTAGGTCTACTTTTCTAGACATGCATAGAGGGCATTTTATCGAACACGTGGTATGCGTCACCGGTCGGTACGTAACACACCACAATAAATCATTCAAAATGGTGGCCAATCACTTGAAAGCATTGTAAGCATACAAAAACACCCATACAAATCGCACTTGCATATAATAGATAAATAAGAGTCAATACATAATCCAATTCATGGGTGGGGTTTCAATCAAATCCTAGCACTAGAAGTTTAGCTCATCATATTACACATAATAGCCATACAATAGATTATTTCAAATAAAGACATGGCTATGCAAAAGAGTAAAAGAGAAAGGGTTTAGAGAAAACTAATGGAGAGCTTCTCTTCTTCCTTAGGTCTTCTTCTCCTTAAATCTTTCTTCAACTATCTCCTGCCCAAAAGATGGATTGATGGTGGATGTAGGAAAAGTGAGGGTGAACTTGTGTTTGGATGGTAAAAAGGGAGTGATCTTTGTGGGTTACAAAGGATGGGATTGGTGATGCAGGTAAATGGGAAAAGATGTGTTCTTGATTTAATTTGGGAGAGAATGTTGGTAAAAATTTCAGAACAAGGGCTGCAGAATAAATAGTTCAGCAAATTAGGGCAAGGGCAAGAGAGTAAAATCCTGGTTGAAAAGCACATTCTGGGTGAAGGGCGAGCTCGGGGCGAGCTCGGTGAGCTCGCCCTGGGGTCGCCTAAGGGGGCGAGCACTATCTGGACCAGAGAGCTTAGCGAGCTCAGGGCGATCTGCTTGGGCTCGCCTTGGGCTCGCTTTGGACTTGTGCTGAAAAATCCCGAGAGCTTAGCGGGCTTGGGGCGAGCTGCTTGGGCGTGCTGCTTGGGGCGACCTTGGGGCGATCTTCTTGAGCTCGCCTTGGGGTCGCCTTGGTTCAGGAAGTTCTGCTCTTTGCTTCTTTTTGGCTCCTTTTTAGTGAATGGCTAACATAATATCTTGCCCCTGCACAACTCATTTAAAGAGTCAAAACCACGGCTTTTACTCGAGAATCGAACACAAAACGATAAGAAATTGGGGCTACACTATGTGTAGAACTAAAGCAATCACATGCACTGTATTATTATGTATGAATTATAATTTATGATAAAATCTTGAAAGTATGGAACTATATATTTTTTTTAATGAAAATTTTGTTTATTAAATATTTATACTCTTTATATTGTATATAAATATATAATATTGTAAAAGTGAAACACAATATTATTCTATTAAATACTTGTAATGGCAAAAAACCGGCCTACGGCCTAGTAATCGAGCCCGCCATTGAACAAAGGCCAAAACGCGGCCCAAGTCCACTAGCCCATTGTCAAAAGGACCAAAAAGGGCCAAAGTCAGCCAATCTGATAAAACAAAGGCCTGCTTAAGGTAGGCTCATAGTCTAACTCGGCCCATTGTAGCAATAAACTAGCTTCAAACATAAATCAAAGGCATGATAAATAGCCTTTAAAATGCTCTTTAAACCTTGGTCGAACGTTACACAAATCGTAACTCCCGACAAGCAATCAAGCGCCATTATTGCCCGATTCAATGCGAATCAAAACAGGCAATAAAGAGCCCAAGACCCATGCCCTCACATAAAGAGGTTGAGCGGTGAAGGCTCCAGGCCTTCACTATAAATATCAAATCCCTTTTTAGAGAAAGGGGTCCGATTTTCTCCACTTCTTACACAAACTCTCCAAGTTGAGCTCTTTAAACTTTAGAGCAAACAATGATCTCCACAATTCTCTCCCAGCATCAATTGTTGTTCCACAATCTAGCAAAGACCGACCCTGTCATTCTCAAAAACCGGTCGACATAATCATCAATCGACCCACGTCGAATATAGGGACCCTTACCTAGACATCGATTCTTAGAGTCGACCCATCAACTCCATCGATCCCCATAGTCGATCCATCGACATAACGACATCATTGATATCTAATATCGACCCAACTATATCAACCTGTAGCTCGACTCGATCCATCGAGCAACACAGTTTGTCATTCTTTACTGTTCCTTCTACTTTATCAAAATAATATTCTAACTTGAGCGTCAAAGAGTCCCCCAAAGGGACCATCCTCTTTTGTGACTCAACGATCGCTCATTTTTTGTCTGCTCTACAGGTTGCTAGTGCCCACCTCGACGACCCAAATTAATTTTGGATTTTTCTGTGTCTACAATACTCAATTTTAAAAATTATAACATTTATGTTATAATTTTTAACAAGCTCATAACTATGCTAATTTATCGTTGAAATATGATTCATTTGATGTATAATTACTTGTTTAGATAAAGAGTTTGTTATAAGTGAATTTCAGTCTAAGGTCGACACGCCATCAAAGTCAGTAAAGGAACGGAAAATGCATGCCTAACTAGCAAAGCTGACCAAGGACTCATTGCCTGAGTGAAATTCCCATTGAAAAAACATGTCTCTAAGAAGACGGCTCAGGCATAATGAGGCCTTGCCAAGTATCCTAGTCGACTAGAGGATTCGCTCTGCCAGACTTGCTCGCCCGAGTCGGGACTCAACTCATCATTTATTGTCGAATGAATCTTGCCTGGAATTTAGGGTTAACAACTAAACTCCCACTAGGAATCAATCACCAGGAATCAGAGCTCAAATCAAGTACGATTGTCAATCACGTCAAATCAGGACATGATTGAAACAAACACGAAGACTCAAATGGGAAGAATCACACAAGGATTTTACAGGTAAACTACCTATACATCAGGGCTAGGTTAATTAAATGCATGTATATATAGTGTACATTTTTTTTTTTTTTCATATAAACGATATAGGCAAGCAACAAATTAAGAAAAAGAAAGCAAGACCAGCATTGTAACACCATTCTTTATAGAGAAGTATTCTAGCTGGTACCGGCAATTGTGGTTTTTTCCTTCCGATTATGGTTTTCCACGTAAATCTTGTTCTTCTACATTCCATAAATATTTCCAAACACTTACAAATTGCAAACGACTCCACCTCCCCCCCAGTTTGTTGTAATTCCAATTGATGAAAAAACACCATCAACAGTTGACACTAGAAGAAGGGGGTGGCGAATTTCAACTCAACTCCGGCGAACACTTGTGAACAAATCATAGAGTTTTGGCATGGATCCTCGAGAAAACAAAGCTGACTTAGCCATGGATGAAATTTCCCTTAATGTAGTAGTGAAATATACCTAGAGGGGGGGGGGGGGGGGGGGGGGGGGGGGTGAATAGGTATAGGCTCCAAATTCTTCCAATTAAAAATAATGCGGAAAATTACAAGGCAAATGCACACTTGATTAGATTTAGCAAATGAATTGATTTCACTAAGACAAGAGTTAATCAATTTACAAGATGTGCAATCAATGTAATATATGGAAGATAAAGGAAAGTAAAGCAAAATTGAACACAATGATTTTAACGTGGTAAAACCTCAATGAGGAAACATCCACGGGTTGATACCACAACCACTGGCGAAGCAATCCACTATGTGAAAAAGGACTTACACACTCAAGCTATCACTCATGATATCCAGCTATCAACTCCTAATCTACCCTCGGGCTAGTGAATCACCAAGCCTACTTCCTATCCGAGATGTGTCCTACACCTCTAGAAAGCAACTTCCTATCCAAGACGCTCACGTCTCTAGGAAGATTTCTTGCTTGCCTATCCGGATCCTCCTGACCCTAGACAAGACTTCCTTGCTTGATTATCTGAGTCCTCCCGACTCTAATCAAGGCTTCCTTGCTCTATCCACAAAGCTTCACTCACTTTGCTAGAGACTTCAACCTAATGCAAGGCTATGATCTAAAGTGATGCAAGTGATGCAAACACAAACAAATTAAGCTAGATGATCAATCAAGCAAAATGTACATGTTCAATGATAGTCTAGAATATTATTTCAACACACAATCACAAAATTATCTAGAAATCAAGACATGCAAATCAATAAGAACAAAGGTATCAATATTCAATTTATCACACTAAAACCTAGTTCTTAGATCATGAAATAAAACATAGAAAATAACATGAAGCACATCACACATATATTTTCTAGAATCAATTTCATGATAAATCAAGTTTAGCAAATATATGTTCAAAACAAATCACAAAACTAAAACTCAATTAAAAAATGATCAAACAACCCTAGCAAGTGATCTAACATACTTCTCAACAAATTTCATCAATCAAATAGTAAGAATCAAGAGATGATCAAAGATGAAATTGAAAAAGAAGAAGTTGAAATTCAAACACTGACCACGTACTGAAAATGCTTCAGCTGAGAAAAATGGTGAAGTCAGCTGCCTCTGGAAATGATTGGGGTTTGTAGCTCTCTTCGAGACCAACAATTTTGGTTTTTGAATCGATTGATTTCGAGTTCGTATGAGAGAGATATGATCAAAACAAGTAAATAAAAAATGTAGAATTCTAATGCGAAAATCTTCAAGTGTTCATCAAAAATTCATCAAAGTGTGGAGGGAAGGAGGTAAGCTTAAAAGGAGGGAAAGGAGAGATTTTACGAGCGAATCAGGAGCTGCCACATCACCACCCCGTGGGGGGCGCGTGGGGCCCACAGCCTCCCACACGGGCTGGCCTTGTGGCCACACGTGATTCCAACTCCTCTCGCGCGCTCTTTCGGTTCTTCAGCCCATATCTTGAGCATCCGACCTCCGATTTCGAATCCATTTTTGGATTACGAACCGTGACTCCCTCATGCACGACTATGACTACTCAACTTTGAAAAATGGTTGAGAAATCATCTCGGAATCCGATGATGAAGTCAACACAACAAATGAGAACGAAAAGTAGCATAGTCAACTTGTTTGGACTTGAAACCTTATGAATGAGTAACCGAAACGACCGGAACTCAATAAGGCATTAAATAAGAACATGTTCAAGTCCTAAACACAAAATACGGAAACAAATAAACACATATTCACACAAGCATGCCATATCAAGGAGATAGTCACAAAGCATGCAATTTCACAATGTTTGTCAATACAAGATCAATGCATGAGCATGCTATGAAGTGTGTGAATGTGTTATACCAAATGTTTGAACCACGATGCAGGGACACACATGTATGAATTGTGTGTGTGTGTGTGTATGTGCGCGCTAACGCCTTGCAAGAGGATGGAAGTCAAGATTTACCTTTGACGTTTTTCACCTCTTGAAGACGACTTTTGCACTAGACATTGCTCTTCACTCTTTAATCTTCCTTTCTTCAAATAATGTCCTAAGCAACAACTAATACAATCATAGAGTGTTTTTCAATGGAATTAAGCCAATACAAATCATAAACCTTACAATGGACGAAGAAGAAGCATACGCTGAAGCCCCAACCAAACTCGAACTCGACCCCCGGGAAGAATTCACAAAGGGTAGGAGCCAACCATAGTTATAACACTTGATAAGAGTGAGCTCGCACAAATCGTCAATCTAGGGGCACGACTAGTCGATCAAACTAAAGCTGATTTGATTAGATTGCTGAAGGAATACAAAGATGTGTTTGCATGGAAACATAAAGATATGCCCGGAATCGATAAATGGATAACCACGCACAGTTTAGCAATTGATACGGATTGCAAGCTAGTGGTGCAAAAAAGGCAGAAATTCAACCTGAAAAGAGCATAACTATAAAGGAAGAAGTCGAGAAATTACTTGTTGCCAGATCGATTAGGGAAGTAAAGTATCCCGAATGGTGGCCAATGTCGTATTGGTAAAAAAGATGAATGGAAAGTGGAAGATGTGTGTAGATTTTACTAACCTTAACAAGGCCAACCCAATGGATAGCTTCCCGTTTCCCCCCTGTTGAGAATCGATCAATTGGTGGACGCCACCATAAGCTCCTTAGCTTCATGGACATTTACTTAGGACACAACCATATCAAGATGTATGAGATCGACGAGGAGAATACGTCATTCACAATTGACCAAGGGTTGTATTGCTACACCGTCATGCCGTTCGGACTAAAGAACGCGGGTGCAACATACCAAAGGTTGGTAAATAGGATGTTTGCTCACCAGATTAGTAGAAACATGGAAGTATATGTTGATGACATGCTGACCAAAAGCATCACCACCGAAAGGCATGTCTCCGACTTACGAGAAACATTCGACGCGTTAAGAAACTACAAGATGAAGCTCAGCCCGAAAAAAATGTGTTTTCAAAATACCTTCGAGAAGGTTCCTTGGGTTCTAGGTGCATTAATGGGGCATTGAAGTTAACCCGGACAAGATCAAGGTGATCACCAATATGAAATCTCTAAAGACACTCAAAGACATCCAAAGGCTGACTGGATGTTTGGCATCGCTAAATAGGTTCACCAGCAAATCAATCGACAAATGCATCCTATTCTTTCAGGCCATTAAAAAGGGCAAAAGGGTCTAATGGAGTGAAGAGTGTGAGAAGGCATTCCAATAGATCAAAGATTACCTCGGAAAGGCCTTGATCCTGTCAAAGCCAAGGTTGGGAGAAATACTATATTTATACTTATCAGTAACTCTCGCAGCAGCAAGTTCCTTATTGGTCAGACTAGAGGAAAGCGTTCAGAGGCCGGTTTATTACACAAGCAAAACATTACTCTCAGGTGAAACCAAATATTCACCTGCGAAAAAGATGAGTTTATCATTAATTATGGCAGTAAGGAAATTAAGACTTTACTTCCAGGCTCACAAGATTAAATTTATATGAACTGCCCACTCAAACAGATTTTGCAAAAGCCGAAAGTGTTGGGTAGATTGACCAAATGGGTGATAAAGCTAAGTGAGTTTAACATCACCTACACCCCTAAAGCATTAATAAAAGGTCAGGCCGTAGCAGGCTTTATGGCCGAGTTCACTGAACCGGATGTTGAAGTAGTAAAAAGACTTCTAAGCCAATTCAAGACTTTCAAAGTCACCTAAATACCTTAGTATAAGAATGAAAAAGCAGACGCATTATCTAAATTAGCCTTGGCAACGACATGTATATGGCCGAAGACCATTCCGGTTGCTGATATGACTAGACCAAGCATCAAGGAACAATACTAGCTACTTATAGGAGAGATTGGTGTTGGAGAAATAATTGGATGACTCCCATCCGAGACTACATTAAAATAAGTATCCTCTCAGAGGACCTTAAAGAAGCAAGAGGGGTTCAGTATAAATCAACCCAGTACACGATAATTATAGGGGAACTCTATATGAAGGGATTTTGAAAGATGCTACAGAGGGGCGTTGGTCCCATAGAAGCAAACAAGATCTTGAAAAGCGTCCACATCGGAGTTTATGGAAACCACACTGGAGGTAAGAGCTTGGCACACAAGACCCTTAGGTAAGGTTTTTACTAGCCGACCTTATTTGCAAATACATAGAAAGTCACAAAGAGTTGTGAAACTTGTCAAAGGATAGCCAACGATTATTAGCAACCTCCGGAGCGACTAAAGAATCTCACATCTCCATGGTCATTTTCCATGTAGGGACTCGACATGATTGGGCCAATGCCGACTGGAACTAAGGGTGGACCAAAATACGCAATTGTAGTAGAAGATTATTTCACCAAATGGGCAGAAGCTGAATCGTTTGTGCATATAACCAAAGCTAATACAACAAATTTTGTCAAAAAGAATATTCTGTTTAGATATGGAATCCCAGACATCATCATCACCAATGATGGGACCCAGTTCGACAATCAAAACTTCTGGGATCTATGTCAAACCTACAAGATCAAGAATTACTATGTCACTCCAGCTCACCTACAGACCAACGGACAGATTGAGGCCTTGAACAAAATAATAAAGCACAACTTGAAAGCAAAGTTAATGGTCAAGAAAGGAAGCTGGGCCGACAAACTTCATGAAGTCTTATGGGCATATCGAACAATTGAGAGAATATCCACTAGAGAGACGCCATACTCGTTAGCCTTTAGCACTGAAGCGGTTATCACTATAGAAGTTGCTTTCACATCCTCAAGGGTTTAGTTACACTAACCAGAACACAACGTAGACATGCTGAGGTTAAACCTAGACGAATTGGAAGAACGAAGGGACCAAGCCCTTATAAGGAATGCGACCTACCAGCAGAGAGCGGCTAGATATTATAATTCACACGTCTAATTAAGAAAATTTCAGCTCGGTGATCTAGTATTAAAGAAAGTAACCATAGGAACTAGAGATTGGGTAGTTGATACCTTGGCCTAGAAATGGGAAGGTCCTTACCAGATAACTAGGAAGGCCAGACATAGAGCATACTACCTTGCCCGACTAGAAGGGGGAGAGCTGCCAAGGTCGTGCAACGCACAGTACCTAAAAGATTCCTACCCCTAAGGGAAAAATGCTCGGGATACTAAACTTTAACTATTTTTATTCTATCTTTCCTAATTGATTAGCGTTTTAGCATTGTTAAATTTGCACCTTTATCAATAAAAAGGAATTCGCAGCCACTAAGCCAAGAATTGTGTTCGAACATGCCTTAAGATCATCTGTGATACTAAAGAAACTCGCAGCGCTGACATCTACCATGGTGGATGAAGGTGCCCAAGAGGTTGAGAAGCTGGTGTAAACTCGGAGCGCTTATCGCACTGACCAGGTGCATATAAAGCACTGTCAGCATTCCAGCCACCCCGAAGATGTCGGCTTAGTAGAAAAAGCACTTAGGTACGCCATCGGGGAAACCTGGTGAGATGCGTTCTGCTGTGTTAGCTCAACGCTAACGATCTAACCATACCAACAAATAGCTCGACTAGGAACTCACCCCGCTCGACGTCGACCTATAAGATCAATCAATAACCAGTGACAATCCAACCATACCAACAAATAGCTCGACTCAAGATATCGAGCGCAACGGTTTGTCTTACCAAACTCTTATTTCATTTGTTTAATTGAACGATTTACAGACTTGAGCGTCGAAGAGTCCCCCCAAGGGAACACACCCTTATGTGGTCCGCCATCACTCCCTTTTTTCACTTGTTTCAGGTTGCCAGTGTGCATCTCGACGATTCAAATTAATTGTAGATCCGATCAACTATAAACCCCTCCTTAGAGGAATGGGTCATGTTTTTCTCAACTCTCACGTGAAAGATCTCTATATTTTGCTATGCAATTCTCACTCTCTATTAATTGTTGTTCCCACGACACTGCGTGTAGAACAACCTTCCTTTTCTACCTAGTCGAACCAAGCCTTGTGCAAACGCAAGTCGCTTTGGTCTTGCATAATTTCCAGTAAACTCTCACACCAGAAGTCCTTCGACAACCATCGTCAACCTTCGTGCAACTTCCAACCTCATCGACAAACCACGTCGAACTCACAGTTTGCTCATATTTGCCTTTTATATTCCTTACTCGGCTCATTTTGTATAATATACGAACTTGAGCATCAAAGAGTGTTTGGTTGGCACCATTTCGATTGTCCAAGCACCCGGTCGATCTCTTCTTTTTGGTTTTGCAGGTTGCTTGTGCCTAGCTTGACGTTAATTATAGATCCGATCAACCACAATGTATTTTGGCCTAAAACAAAAACAAAGGGTCGTTTTGGCCAATGATACAAATTGGAGGGTGATTTTAGATAATATCTCATAATTTAATGTCACTCATAGACTTTGGTAGTTGTGTACTTTCTTTTTATTTTTTATTTTTATTTTTTATATATTTTTTATGATGGTATTTTGAGTCTTGTGTTTTCTCTTTGGTTTATACGAGTAGACTGATATTCAAGTTACATTATGTTTGCTCATCGTTAGCGTAATCATAAGTCAATGAGCTTGTTTGAATTGATGTAAAGACCAAATTGAATGGGTCGAGACCAAAAAAGTGCGAGAAGTATTTTCATTATTTTGTGTTGGTAGGCTAATATTTGAGTCACACTAGATTAATGTTTGTTGATCTCTAGTAGTGGTGTTAGAGCGGCTATGCCCGACCCTCAAATTAAGGCACATGTTTAAGCCTTTTGATTGGGTAGAGAACGCTTGATTTTTGAGGGCAGTGTTGAGCTTGAAGAATGAAAAAAATCTACAAGTTTACATTCAAAATATGTTAAATCTCGACGGGACACCTAAGCTCGCACGAGCAAGTTTACTTTAAGGGGAGTGTCGGGCCAAGCAAAATATTGAAGGTCGGCCAATACCCAGCCCCCAAACCCGATTTGACCCTTTTTACTAGGGAAACTGTAAATCAATTGAGCTCTATTTGGCCCGATTTAGAGCCCAAATAAAACCCCACATTAAATCTTGGAAAAGTCAATCGAAAATTCTTTTTTCAAAATGGACACCAAACATAACTACAAGCCCCTCGAAATCCACCTGGTCGACTCAACCGAGTCGCCCGAGTTCCACCATCTAACCCGGGCCCTGGCTCGGTCCTCACTCATCGGACTCGACGCCGAGTGGAAGCCCCTCCGCTCCCACCAGTCCCAATTCCCCACCGTCTCTCTCCTCCAACTTGCCTGCCAACTCGGTTCTCGACTCAGCTCCGAGTCGGACGAGTCGGTTATTTTCTTGCTCGACCTGTCCTCGATTCCTCTGTCTTCAATCTGGGAATTGTTGAGAGACGTGTTTGTTTCACCGGACGTGTTGAAATTAGGGTTCAAATTCAAGCAAGATTTGATTTACTTGTCTTCTACATTTTGCTCACAAAAATGTGAACTAGGGTTTGATAGGGTAAGTGTTGAATTTTCAATCTCAATCTCAATTTTTGATTTTGAATTTGTGGAGATGGTTTATTTGAATTGGGTTATTGATATTCCAGCTTAAAAATGGTTTATTTATTTTAGTTTGTTTCACCTATGGACACTGACTTGTTCCTTATTTTTCGAGTTTCGATAGTTATATTCTAATTCTAATGTGTAATGTGCTTTTATGAATTTGTTCAGCATCAAATTTTGTAATGAATGATAAGTTAAACATTTGGTATATAGTTTATCTTGTTGTAATTGTGAATTTCTATATGATATTCAATGAAGGGTTGTAGTAAGTAGTCGAATAAGTGTTAATGTTCTGTCCAAGATTGTCAGTCATATTTCCTTGTGTAGTGAAGAGGTGAATGTTGACTCGATGTTTTTCGAGATAGCTGACTGTAAAGGTTCGAATTTTTGGTTTCCTATTAAGTTTAAGAGGTTCATAACAAATTTTTTAAGGTATTGGTATTAATTAGGAATTCAATGTGGCTACATTTTATGAGATGATTGGGAAAGGTTCTGTAATTATGAAATTGTCTGCTTTTGTTCTGATTTTCTATTACTTTAATACTTATTCAATGTTGTCGGTATAAAAGAATTAAAAGTCATATACAGTTGGAGTACCTGTCTACCCTCTTCTTATGAATTGTGATAGTACATTATGACCAATAATTTGGTAGCGGTTAGATTCCTATATACAGCTATATGGAAAAATAAACTATAATAGCTGATCCTTAGTGATTGTGATTATAACGACTCCATTAAATTGGTTTTACTTGAAGTGATCTTTTTTGTTTTTGAAATGTAAATTTTCATCAGTTGTTAACATTTTGTTTATAATTATGCATTAGAGTGTCACCTGTTCATAAAACGTTTTAATAAAACAGTGCTCATTTTATCGAAGCAATGGTGGATAGGTGGAGCCCTATTTGGACATCACAAGCTTATATAACTATCTTCAATATAAGCAACATGGGAGGAAGTTACCGAAGGAAAACAAGAGTTTGGCTACTATATGCAAAGAAGTATTGGGTATTTCTCTTTCTAAGGTATGGTCTTCAAGCACCCAGTTCAGGTTTACATGTTGTTTCAGTGTATCCAGCAAAATGTCAGTTGAATATAAGTAATTGAAATTCTTCATGAGATTTGTTATTTCACCTCATTTCTCAGTATATATCCATAAGTTTTTGATGTATACACATTTTAACAAAACTACTGCTGTTATGATTGCACCAGTTGTGGGACCCACATGAGATTTGTGGTGGGGCAGACTGAAACTGCAATCCCAAGGGTGATGTATGGTGCAACTGTTTGCTGAAAAATAATTCCTTTGGTATTAAATGGTTTAACACGCTGGTGCCTTTAACCAAGCTAGAATATTTCCTTTTGATGCTGCATAAAAATTAAATGAAATTGATGCCTTGGAGGCATGGAGGCTGCATAAATTGAAGAGTTATTAAGAAGAAAAATTCTTGTCAATATATATAGCAGTTGAAGAATCAAATAATTATTAAGAATCAAAATATTAAGTAATCTTTAGGAACTTTTTCATCACCTGCAAACTGCTTCAATCTTCTGGCTCATTAAATATTATTTTCCAGTTTCCACTAACTCTGTAGGAATTGTAGCTCACTTTGGAGATTTGTAGTTTTCCAGTATTGATTGACGTGCTAAATTATTCTCCTCAGATGTTATTGTATGGAGGTGTATATAGAAAAACATGTTGGATTTTTCTATGGGTTATGGCACATGCTCAAGTAAAGTAAAGAAATAGCACATTTCCTTGGTACACAATCCTGATTTTGGATAAGTTTTGAATTGGTTTAGCCTGTTTAGAGTTACTAAGGGATATCTAGCCAGTACCTTATAGAGGGTTGGATGTTGGACTATGTTGTTTAAGATGCTAAACAATGCTGTATCTTCTTTAGGAACATCAATGTAGTGATTGGTCACATCGTCCTCTTACAGAAGAGCAGAAAACCTATGCAGCCAGAGATGCCCACTGCTTGCTCGAAATATTTAATTGCTTCCAGACCAAGGTTTCCCAAGAAGGTTTGTGTTGGTGAAGATATGAAATGTGTAAATTTAAAATTTGTAGAACTTATTTGGGATCTGTCATGCAAACTGTAACTTTATAAAATTACTTGGTGATTGGTGCGTCTGTATGTTGTATTTTCTTGTGCTGAATGCTCGACAATTTAGTATTTTGCTTTATAGAATGGATTGGAAGAATACTTTGTCTAAGAGTGTGCTGTCTGACATGTTATAGGGCTTTAGCTAGTGTGTCTTTAAATGTTTTTTTGTCCGAGAATTTTATTTAGTATTTTGCTTTATAATATGGATTGGATGAATTTCTCTAAAAATAAATAAATAAATAAATAAAAAATGGATTGGATTCATATTTGTCTTGTGTGCTGTCTGAAATGTTAGAGAGGTTTAGCTAGCGTGTCTTTAATTTTTTTGGTGTGAGAATTTATAAGTTTTTGAGTTGCTCTCGACATATGCATCATATGTTATGTCTACATATAAAATTTTGTAGAACAAGACAATTGTTATTTGATTTTTTTGTGATTCTTGAAAATTCAAAATTTGCATGTTCTTATTGGTTATTGCTATGAACCATTTCAATGCGTCTGCTGTTTGAAATTGTGTCAAACCAATTGTCATTGTTGAGCCTATTTGTCTCATAATTACCCAAAGTTTCAAGAATGGACAGAGGGAAATGTCTATGAGATATTAAATCTATATTCATGAGATACTTTATTGGCATTCTTACCCATTTTGATATAATATGGCCAATTTCTGTTTGATTGGAAATAATTTCATTATGATGCATTATGCATATTGAGTTTGTAGTATATTTGATCCCTGTTTATATGCTGAAAGGTTGATAAAAAAAAAATTGAGCAGTGCGTTCCCAGAGACTTTCGGTTGCTTCAATGGCTGGTCAGACATCTAATTGGACGTTTTTGGCTGAAACATTGTCGAAGCAATTTAAATGTGAAATGTTTTGGCACCCACCTTCCTAAAACTTGATTTACAATTATGTTGAACAAGTTTACATACGACATGCTACCCATCCTCCCATCTTGCTTTTCACACAGAATTATGCCAATATGATGAGCATTTCTTCATCCTATGGTCCAATTTTCAATTTTGCTTACATTATTTCCTTTGGATGTATAGTGCTTTGCCATAATAAAATCTATTATGCTCGGAAGCAGAGCATATCTGAGCATTTCTGTTAATTGAACATGTGGTATTCTCAAAGCTGTGAATTTCTTTGCCATAAAAATATAATGTAGTTTTTATTGCAGGGAATTCTTGCATCGACAACTCCAGACTGCATCCGTCTAATGTGGATCTTGGGTTGAAGGAAATTCTTGAGAAGCCTGATACTGACAATAAAGTTATTAGGAACAAATTTTCTGAAGCTCTGGATATAGTCCGAGCTACTGCTGCTTCTCAGTATACTCAGAACATAGGCAAGAGAGTAGTTTCCAGAATGTCATGCATAAATACAATGCCTATGGAAGAATCCCTCTTGAAGATAGTAAGAAAGTATGGTGAAGTAATTTTGTTGAAAGAATCTGATAAAACACCAAAAACGTCCAAAAGGAAAGGGAAAAGACAATCCTCTGTGGCTGTGGTTTGTAGAGAAAAGCAGTTAGAGAATGATGGTGATTGGCAAGGCCCCCCACCATGGGATTTGTCCTCAGGAGGTGACGAATGCCCAAAATTTCTTTGTGATGTGATGGTAAATACATAATATACATTAGCTCATTTTTGCATTATCTCCCTTCTCTGGAAGATGACCTTAAGCTTTAAAACATGGTTTCTCTCCCACCTTCCTCTCAAAAGAAAAGTAGATAAATAAATTATAAAAATGAAAATAAATTGATGCTTCAAATGCTCATGCTTGCAAATGCCCACCAGAAATTATTCACCTTTTCATCCTCTTTCTATTAGGATTGTTTTAGACAACAGTTACTTTGAGTTTTTACCGAAGTGTAGTGTAAAGTTTATAAATCATGTTTGGTTATTAAGTTTGATGCTGATATAATTTTACTCAGGTTGAAGGCTTGGCAAAACATTTGCGGTGTGTCGGGATAGATGCTGCAATACCACGATCGAAAAAGCCAGAATCTAGGTATTCCTCTCATGTTTAATTGATGTGCATGCATGTGTTACTACAGAGTTATTACAAAGATGTTTGCTTTATGTGTATTGGCTTTGAGAAGTCTACCACTTTCTTGTTGTGTTAGGGAGTTAATAGATCAAGCATCCAAGGAAAATAGAGTACTTTTGACTCGAGATGCCAAGCTATTGAGACACCAGTATCTGATAAAGAATAATGTATATAGGGTGAAGAGTCTTCTGAAAAACGAACAGTTACTTGAGGTATGCTTGCTATCATATATTTATATGCAAAAGGAGATTCATTGTGTGCTATTTGGTGAAAGAAAAATTGGTTTTGCAAGTGATGTTAGATCATCTTAAACTACAAGAAAATTCCAATTTAGCAAAACTTTAAACATTTTTTTGACCATAAGGAAACATGTAAGTAATGGCAAAAGGGTTTCAGTTCAAAGAACTGTATATAGCTGTCGAGAGTGTATGGTGAAGATCGTCATGGAGGGACCTAGGACTGATGTTTCATCAGACTAGGGGTTATTTTTATTTTTTATAGTATCAGAAAAGACAAGTATTGATATCTGCACCTCTTTCTGCACCTCTTTATATCAATACTTGTCTTTTTTTTTCCTTGCATTTTTTATCTGTTCTCTTTTATTAGGTTCTCTCTGTATCTATATTACATGGAAGTCATTGATCTACACTTTCGCCTGAATAATGACTCATTGACATGAGAGTCAAATGCAGATCAAGAGACTAAAATTGAATCGCTTTTTCAGGTTATTGAAACATTTGAATTGAAAATCAGTGAGGATCAGCTGATGACAAGGTGTACCAAATGCAATGGGAGGTTTATTCACAAACCCCTCTCAACGGAAGAGGCTGTTGAAGCTGCAAAAGGTTTCCAAAAAATACCCAACTGCTTGTTTGACAAGAATTTAGAGTTCTGGCAATGCATGGATTGCCACCAACTTTATTGGGAGGTAACTGTCTATTAACTTGGTTGTTTTTTTGCTTCTTTTCCTTACGTTCTGAAGATGACCACGTCACTTAAATAGTTAAAACACCAGTTTTCAGCACTTGTGATAATCCATCTGATAATTTTGCAGCATGCCGTTTGACAAGCGTCATTTGCTTTTTTCTTATTTCATATTTGTATATAATTTCAAAGGGCATGAAGGCTCTCTCTGCGTGTAAAAATGTTTTACATGTCAATGTGATGATAAAGTTACTGGCTCATGGCCTGAAATGAGAAGCCCAATTTACTCAAACCGTAATTCTATGGTCAGCCTGGATGACCATTTTAGGTACCATTTTGGTGGTAGAGGACATATGTTTGTATTTGATGTTTGTGTGGAGGCAACAGGCACAGTTTCAGTATTCTTTTTGCTTGGATGCAATGGAGTTGTGTTCATGAGCATAAACATATATCGATATTACTTCAAATATGTGAGATAATTTAAGTACGTAATGTTTGTCAATGTTGCAGGGAACTCAATACCACAATGCGGTACAGAAGTTCATCGATATTTGCAAGCTGAACGAGTGACTTGAAGATCACCTATATTTGCAATTTGAACGAGTGACTTAATATCGATGAGCATGGTTTTCCGACACTATATACATTGTTGAATGTCACTTGTATTTTTGCCTGTGCCTGCATTTCCATCATCGAAGTAATAAGGTAGTGTAATTGGTTGATTGATTTGTTGTAACTTATAAAACTTACAATCATAGTCGATTATATGATATATATCTACTTAAGATACATTGTTTTATTGGATAGGTGTACGGTTATAATGCAAGTCTTCCATGAACTAGATAACCCACATATGTGATGGGGACATTGGGTGCCATATTCAAAATTTCTTTTACTAAATACAAATTCTAAAGAGTCCACAAAATTTCTAGCACTCTTTAAAGAGGCTCTTTTGGGATTGACACCATTTATAATTTGAGTTTAAATAACACCAAAATATGGTTCCCTATAATAATGCCCTGATTTTTATTTAAATTATTGTTTCTATTATTATTATTTTTTTCCTTTGAATTTTGCTTTTCAAAAATCTTCATTGATGGAAAACCTCTATCAATGGAAGTCGATGAAGAAAAAAAAAAAATCTTAAAAAATTCTTATTTTGTCCAATAAGTTTGGAATTTGTAAAAATGCCTAATAAGTCTTGGAAAAAAAAAATCTCAATACTAGACTTGTATCTAGAAATTTTCTTGATCTTTTTTTATTTTTAGTTTTTTAGCACTTACAAACTCGAACGAAGGGTATCTACCTTTTTAGAGAAATGGACTTCGATTTTAGAAAAAAATTAAAGTGTTAAAAAAAAAAAAAAAAAAGTAAAGAAGGGTATTTTTAAAAGTCACTTACTTTAATGTTATATAAACTCAAGTTAATAAGCGAGTGTTATTCTCAAAAGTCATCAAATAAAAAGATGTCATTTAGGCCTATTCCCACAATTCAATTGTCCATCGCATTCGATAGAGAGAATGCAACCTCCTTGAAAATAATTTTCTCAAATACTTACATTTTAAAAAAAACCCTAGCAATAAACATGTAAAAATGTACACTATATACTATTTAGTATGACTTGTTATGTTTGCAATGCTAATTTGTTGGGTGCTTGTTATGTACTTATGTTTGCGATGCTAATTTGTTGGGTCGAGTCTTAATGTCATTTTACTTATTTATTTATTAAAAAAATAAAAAATAAATAACTTTGGAGCTAAGTCATAGAAGCTCTTTAGCTCTATATACATGAATTGACTATCAATTGACAAATCAAGGTAAAGACTAAAGAGAGAGAAGCTTCACAGAAATGATGAAGATTGGTCCAAGATAGGAAGCTTCAAGCTTGAAAAATCATGACCAATTAATAATTAACAAGCATTACTTGATTTTAAATATCTTTTGGGTCCCATTCACTCAGACTTTTAGCCTCAAGAAAAGATGCCTTCTTCATTAAGCTAAACAAACCCATTTGATCTACTTCTTTTTTTGGATAATGAAAGCTCGGATCTCTCTGGATTTTAGGTGTTTGTATGAATTATGATTGATTACTATTCCAACATTCTCCAAGAACCCATGACCTAATTAAGTCAAATTTTAGGTAGGATGTTATTCGATTTGTTTGTCAAATCAGACGACTTTGTTTAGTTTCTTTTCTCTTTTCATTTTTAATTGTTACAAATTTAAATTTTTTTAGAGAATGAAGATTCGAATCAATAATTCAACTTCACAATACGGGTGTGAGGGATTTACTATCGGACCACCTTAATTTATGTTGAAATTAGAATACTTTGTTGTAGGCTTTTAATGGGCTTTAAAAAAAAAAAAAAAAGGGTTTATTTCCTTTTTATTCTCATTTTGTTAACGGTCGATCACTAGAATAAAAAAATGAACTCAAATAGAGGAACTCAATTAATTAAATGAGAATCCAAATTCTTAGTAGTGACTAGTCACTTTATATGAATTTTGAGTGTTATAACATTATGATTGAGATATTTGAATTTTTTTTTTTTCCCTTAAAAATAAAGGAAATGCAATGTTAAAGAAATATTTTCATTGAAACCATAGTTTCACATCATCCATGTCCGTATGCTAATCTAATAAGAAGCTTTCACTTTAGAAATTTATCTTCAAAACCTATTCACTTAATCATCTTAACCACATCAAAATCAGTAGAGGTATGTCCGTTTTATTGAAGATTTAGTCTTTTTTTTAAAAAAAAAATATGTGAAAATTTGCTCTTGAAGAGAAAGAATTTTAATAATGAAATTATAAGGTAAGTTTGGGTTGCATAAAAACCTATCTATGTCTAACTCATAAGTAGATGAAAAATTAATGATGATAATCATTACTTAATTGATCCTTGATAGGAATTGAGGATCGTCTTTGCAGTTGCCCTTTAGGAGGTTGTTTTCTCGACTTTCTAGCGACATGTTTCTACCGATACTTGGTAATCTTTCTTCTTGTAGGCCATGTCAGTTTCCTTTAGTGAGTAGGTTAGGATTTTATGGAAGGTGGCTATCCATGCAGTGATTTTGGAGGTGCGGACAGCCCGTAATCAGTGGATTTTTGAAGGGAAGTCGGTGAACTTTCGATCCATCCTTTCTCTGGTTTGGCATGCGATTTATAAGGCTAATTGTTTGAAGATTGGGTGTATGCGTAATTGTATGGATGACCTTTTGATTCTCATTTGGGTCTTCAATAGTGTGGTTTGGTTGCCTCCGGCTCCTAGTTGGATCAAAGTGAATACAGATGGTGCTGCTATGAGCTCTCCGGGGGTTGGTGGTTGTAGTGGCATCTTTCGGAACTGTAGAGCCTTTGTGAAGGGTTGCTTTGTTATTCCTCTTGGCTAGGTTTTTACGTTCGAGGCTAAGCTTCTGGCAGCCTTGTTGGCCATTAATTTTGCTTGGAAGTATGGGTGGCATCAGATCTGGCTTGAGAGCGACTCTTCTTATGTGGTTCAACTTCTTTCTTCTCGTTCTAAGATGGTTCCTTGGAGGGTTCATCTGGCATGGCAGCGCTGCATCTTCCAGATATTGCAGATGGATTTTCAGGTTTCCCATATTTTTAGGGAGGGGAATCAGGTGTTTTGTTTTTCTTGATACTTTCTTTTTCTTTTTGATGTGGCCTGCGTGCTTCTTTTGTTTGGGGTTGTTTTCCCCCTGGTTCTTTGTGCTTTGTCGCTTTTTGTCACTCTTTTCTTTTCTTTTATGTTTTTTATATATGGTTACTGCCTAGGGGTTTTTCAGCATATAATCGCTTGTGATGCTTTTTCCCTTTAGGTCAATCCAATTTTATTAAAAAAAGAAGAACCTTAATAGGAATTGATTTTACTTTTAATTATATGATATTTATTCTATCTCTCTAACATGATTAAATTAACTTGATCAATCACCATTAGTTTATTAACCATGTTATTAGGATATTTTTAACCAAAATAAATTCTCACAAAATTATAATTAAAACCAACTTAAACTAGTTAAAGCAATATTTCATATGTAAGGATTCCCGTTGTTTTTTAATTGGCTTATTTCGTGATCAAACCATAAATGGGGATACTTTGTAAGGGTAGTTTAGATGATGTTGTTAGTGCATTAGGCCCTTTGAAGACCTCATTATTGACAAGCACCAAAGGTAATATTCTAAGTGCTTTCTTGTCTTGAAGAGATAGTTGCACACACTCACAACTCATGCATATGTTTAATCTTTGTATGTTGTGTTTCTTTTTGTTGTGCATCAATGCTTATTTACATCTCTTCTTGCTTATTTTTATGATTGCATCTTGTGTTGAAAACATCATAGCATTTAGGCTTTTAGGATGCATCTTGTTTGACTTTGTACCCCTTGCATGATTGCTTGTGGGGTGCAAATTTGGGCTGTGCGCTGGTCCACCAGCGCCGGTCGACCAGCGCCGCTCACCGGCGCAAATCACCCAGTGGAGCGCCGCTGGTCGTGCGCTGGTGTGGACCAGCGCCGGCCACCAGCGCCGACCACCCAGTTTGGCGCCGCTGGACTGGCGCTGGTGGCAGCGCCTGACGTCCAGCGCTCAAGCCAAAATTGGCTTGTGCGCTGGTCCTGCGCTGGTCCACCAGCGCACAGAGTGTTTTTCTGGCGAAATTTCAAAACGACCTCACTTCACTTATGGCCTCTATATATATGCTAACTTGATTTTAGGTCATTTACAAGAGTTCTTATTCATGCTTCATACTTTGGATATTTTTCAAGAGAAGAAAAATACACAAAGAACTCATTTTTAATTACTCATACACAATTTCATGATCATCAATCATCATCTAGCATCATCATAGATCATCTAGATGTCATCTTGCATGGAATCTTCATCATACTTTGCTTGGTAAGCTTTTCACTAATATCTTACATATTTTGTGTTTAATTTATCTAGCAATCTCAATTAATTACTTGATTGTTATTTTGTATGCTTTAGATACAAAATTGAGATTAGTATGATGTATGTTTGAGAAGTTGCATTGTGCTAGCATATTAGGTTTTGTGCTTGATATTGATTAGCTTAACTAATTGACATGTCATTTAGTTTTGATATCTAGGATTGTTCTTAATTGCATATTAATCATCTTAGATAAGCATATAGGGTTTCCCTTGCTCTATGTTGCATTTTGGATATTTTCACATATTCACTTAGGGTTGTATTCTCTTCAAGAGAAGGTAAGTCTTGTGTGTAGCAATCGGGATTAGGTTGCTTAGATCACAAGCAAATTGGACTAGGTTCACTCATACCGGGATTAGGTAGGTGTGTGATTACTTCCGGGATTAGGTTGTAATCGTTTGCACATTTAGTGGATTCGAGGTTCGAGTGTGGCTTACTTACATAGCCCGTGGTTTTTCCCGTGAGGGTTTCCACGTAAAAATCAAGTGTTGATTTAAATTTCCGCACCATATTACACTTGCTTGTTTATATTATCTTGAGGGTAAATTCGTAATTTTGACTAACACGAAAAATTGGGTAAAAAGCGTAAAATCTATTCACCCCCCCCTCTAGATAGCTTTATACACACTGTGCTATATTTAGTTTCATCATATATACTCGACCATACTCGGCCGTAACGGTCTAACGAGTATGAAATTTTCACATTCATATCCGCCCGCGTACCCGAACAACAATATTCATTCTTAGGGAATTCGTAGAATGATCATTTCAAAACACAAACCTTAAGGCCCTGTTTGGCACATCAGATTGGCTTGAGATTGGACAATTTTAGTCATTATTTCACGATTGGTGATGTTTTGGAACATGGGATTAGTAATCCCAAAAACAAAATAGTCCCATGTTAATGGGATAAAATAAACCCATCTCCCTCTATCTTTAATAATCCATGAATATTTTTACACCTGGGCCTCCCTCATTTAAATCATCACACCAAATTCAAAAATGCATTAGTTTCATACACATGAAACTATAATTGTTTTACAAATGTACTAGTTTCATACACATGAAACTAGTTTCGTTTTATAGATGCACTAGTTTCATACACGTGAAGTTAGAATTGTTTTACAAATACACTAGTTTCATACACGTAAAACTAGTATTATTTTACAAATGCACTAGTTTCATAAGCGTGAAATTAGAATTGTTTTATAAATACACTAGTTTCATCCACGTGAAGCTAGTATCGTTTAAATACTTTAATGAAAAACAAGTTCGCATTTGGTTTCCCTAAATGAAAATTGAATCTTATTCCATATCATTTGATCAAGAAGTAACTTAAATCTTTGTTGCATGAAATAAAAATAGAGCTTGAATATAATTGTAATTCATTTTCTTCATAATATAACATTTTCCACATAAGTTCTATTAGTTGAAAATTGTTAGTACGTAAAAATTAGGTAGAAAATTAAAAATGTTATTGAAATAGTATTTGTTAAAATTTAGTTGAAGAATGAAATTATATAAAAATAATTATTGAAAAAAGTAAAAAATAATATGAAAATATAAATTATTCATCATATTATTTTAACTCAATTTCATCAATATAAATATAAGATTGGACTATTTTAATCATATCTCTTGTTACACCAAATAATAGAAAGAATTATATTTAATCTTATCTAATTCAGTCCAATCACAATCTAATCAAATCCTATAAAATGGTTCAATCCAATCTTTCGTACCAAACGGGGCCTAATATTATTGGGAGATTGGATGCATTTTAATTAAATATTTGAGTTGACCGATAGTTGATAGTTAATAGTTAGGACAATGATCCTCTCTTTACCTCACTTCATCCTCACCTCACTTAATCTTATGACACATAAGCATTGCAATGAATGAATGGTGAGGATGTAATTGACACTTTATGAACAACCAATCATATGCTTTAAAAAGGTGAGGAAAATATGAGGATGTGATGATGTGAGGAGAGGATCCTTGTCCAATAGTTGATGTTATGTGTAAATATTTGTTAAAGATGTGCATGCCACGTGGCTCATATATTCTTGTTCATCCATCCAAAGCTATCACAGGCCATCATTTCATTTCATGGGTCCCATCTCATGCATGACTTCAGATTGTATATAACTCTCTATTAATTAATTAATTGGGAGATCGAACGTATAATCTATACAATTTAAATACAACTGATCAGTGCATGCAAAGTTACTAGTTGATTGGCATAAAAAAAAAAAAAAATTATATACTATTTGCGGATATAACGACCCGAACATGAGATGTTGTTGAATTTGAGATATTTTTTGGTTTACAACCATCCAGTTTCCGGGTGGGGTGGATCCACCATACGGTGCAATCAGCCCAGACCACACCCCAATTAATCCGGACTTGCACCAGGTCAGCCCACTAAGGGGTAAAGTGCTCCCAATATGTGTAGCTTCATTCACAAGGGGAGTTGAACTTGAGATATTGTTAGACTGAATGAGAGATCAATACCAGCAAATCATATTTAAACAATGGTGATTGATTTGTATAATTGCTTACTTGATTTGTAGAAATTAAATGTACATCTATGTATACGTAGCTAAATATATAATTAATATGTGAAATTTAAACCTAAATCCGTGTATGGTAAATCACGTGTTGCTTTAATAGCACATTATATGCTGTAAAGGAGTAATGCTTGAGAATTTCAAAATTGTAACTCCAAATCCATATTAAGGATGTGTTTGGTATAACTTTTTAAATAGAGCTTCTAACAAAAAAAACAAAAAAACAAAAAAACTTTTGATTGTATAAATTACAAAAAAAAAGATATTGACAATGTATTTATAATGAAAAAGTTGTATGATGGAATATCTAAAATTTATAAGGATAGTTGAGACAATTCATATGTTTAAAAAAAAAAAAAAAAAAGCTCAAAAAAAGCTTTTAGGAAAACCCAAATTTTAGGCTTCTTCTAGTAGACATAAAATAACTTTATAAAGGGTAGTTGAGACAATTCATATATTAAAAAGGCTGTTTTGAGTTTTACTAAACAAAAAAAAAAAAAAACTTCAAAACATCTTATAACATTTAAAAAACGCTTTTGATCCTTACAAAAGCCGTACCAAACACACGTTAAATGATGTGACATAAGTTATTATTTTAATGTATACAAATGGGATGATGCAATGAATAATGAAGTAGCTTACAAATCACATAGGTTTGAATCAAAATATACAAATCACATAGGTTTGAATCAAAATATGGAATAAATAGTATCCAAGTTAAACATTAAATCTGTATATTTTAATAATTTTATTTTATTTTATTTTTTTTTGTTAGAATGCTATTAAAATTAATCTTAGAATATATATCGCTCAGTATCCTAACATGTTCCATCGTGTTATCGCATTGAGTTCATATATAATCGGACATGAGTTCGAATATCATATTATTGTATTGAATTCGTTGACAATGGATAATGTTTCAGTCTGATAATCTTTTAGATTCGAATCGCCACCACTACAATATATATATATATATATATATATATATGTAGAGAGAGAGAGAGAGGTAATTTTCCAATGAGGACTTTTTACAATGCACATTTTAAACACCTTTACGAAATTGTTTGGAATATATTGAATCTTAATTTGATTTTTTGTATGGATGGTGAAAACATTGAAATACATTTATGAAAAAAAAAATTAAAAAAATTCGGGTGTAAGAACTAATTTTTATCAAATGTGTATTTTAATTTTCTTAGGATGTATACAAAAAATCAAATCAAGATTCAATATATTCCATGCAATTTCATTAAAAGTGCTTAAAGTGTGCATTATAAAATTCCTCATTGGAAAATTACTCTATATATATATACATACGGTTTTTCTATTATCAGTTCGAACTGACAAAAGATATATCAGTTCCTTACATGTGGACCATTGGATTTAAATACTTTGAGTTGGCTACATGCACTTGTCAAAGCATCTTTTAAATCCAATGACCCTCATGCAAGGAACTGATATATTTTATATCAGTTCGAACTGATAATAGAAAGACTATATATATATATATATATAACTTCCAAAAATTAAAAAAAATAAATACTTATTTACTAAGGCAAAACAAATAAAATAAAGACATAAAAAAATGTATAAGAGGACATTAGGTCCTCATATTTTTCCTAAATGCCAAATGGGTTCATGAATTTTTAGAAACATCAAATTGGTTATTGTTGTGGCAGCCAAAAATGGCCCATAGGCCCAAACGCTTGAAGGCCCACACCTTTTTCAATATTAGATCTTATCCAGGCCCACATACAGCGGGTCGATCCAATATTTCTATGGGTTGAAAGCTGCATGATGACTCGGTCTCATGTTCAGTTGGAAGTAATAGACGTGGTAGCAACCGAATTTGAATGAGAATAAATCTCTCCTAGAAATTTGGCCATAATTAAGACCTGCAGTTGATGAACGTTGAAGGTAGTACTTGGCCTATAAATACTAGAGTTCAATCACATTGAACTCTCTCTGAAATCTCTCCTATCCAAAGCTCTCTAAGGCGTACCGAAATTCTACATATATATATTCTGGTCACCGGAACCTGATCAAAACATTGATCACTATTGATCATCATCCATTGCTCAGCCTAAGCACACCTAATGCTAAGAAATCTAAACCCATCTTCATCATTTTGTTTGTGTTTTTCTTCTATTTTAATTATATTTGCAGGTTCAACAAGGTACCCATCCTAGGTCGATAGACACCATCTTGCAGGTTCAACGAGAAAACGACATCATTAATTCTATGAGTTCGAACGAGTTAATTTGGGCCTAATACAACCCGACCTGATTCACATTATACGTAGATCGACTATCTATAGTTTGACGTGCACCGTAGGGCCCATCGTAACTTTACAAACTTAGTCAAATCGCTTGAAGTGACCAGTTAACATGTCTGGAGATGGAACTGTCTCAACCGTCGAAGAGCAAATCGTTGCATTAACTGCTCAGATGACTGCAAACGCTGAGAAACTGCGGGCACTAAAAGCGGATAATGCAGCGATCTGAGCGATGAATGAGGAATTAATAGCTTTGGTCGACGGAGTAGCACCTGATTCAGCAACGTCGGAGCATCCAGTCTTAGCTCCAAACGGTGAACAGGTTGTCGATCGAACAACTCTAAGAGCACCAGGCAACCCCATCAGACCAGATATGAATCTAGGCGACCAATAGAATCAACTGAAGCCTCAAACGGCTCGAGTCGAAATCGACCTCAACAACATGCCAATTCGGAATGAGATGCTGAACGAGCAAGATCCAGCAATGGATCTACAGCCTGACATCGTCCAAATGACACCAGTGTCACTCTAGTCGACTCTCGAATTGGTAAAACTCGGATTTGACTTACATTTGTCTACTAATTTGGAATTCTCTCGTAGGTTTACAAAAATGGAAGCTCTTATTCAAAGAATTCCAGGAGTTTCAGCTCCAATAAAGAAAAGTACAGCTAACAACTTCGCCGATTCACCATTCGTCGACGCGATTGCTCTCACCGAAATGCCCAGAAAATTCAACTTCCCAAACATGAAGCAGTACGAAGGGACGACAGATCCGGACGACCACAACAGTACAAATAAAGGATGTTCACTGCTGCAATTCCACGCGACCTGAGAGAAGCGTACATGTACAAAGCCTTCGGGTCTAGCCTTAACGACCCAGCTTTACAATGGTATACGAATTTACCTAACAATCCTATCAATTCTTTTGCGCAGCTGACAGATACATTCATGGAGCAATTTGCAAGCAGCCGTAAGCTAGAGAAACAGTCGGACGACCTGTTTACAATAACGCAAAGACCTGGTGAAAATTTGAGAACATATGTCGGACTCTTCAACAAAGAGAAAGTACAGATCCCACATTGCAATCAAGCGATCGCCATCTATGCCTTCAGGAACAGGTTTGATTTTGACTTATATAAAGAACTCACTAAATATCCATGCAGGACAATGGAAGACATACTGGCAAAAGTGTGGGCCCAAATCAAATGGGAGGAAGACAAAGCAAATTTTGTTGGAAAAACCAACAGTTATAGAAGTCGACGAAATGATCGAGTCGACAGAAGGTCAGAACCTTATCCGACAAACGACAAGAAAAATATTCAGCCGCGACACGAAGGTTCCAGTAGACCTGACAAGGTTCCAGTTTGAACCGTGGAACCAAAGGGGAACCGAAGCCGAAATTGAAACCGAAAAAAACCAGAACTGGAACCGGAACCAGAACCGGATTTCACACCAATTTCCTCTCAATTCTCTCTATTCTCTAATTCTAATTTCTCCAACTCTCCAACACTCTCAATCTCCAAGTTTCCAAGGTTTTTAATATTTATTTCATTTTGCAATTGTTTATTTGAAATTAATTTTATTTGCATTTTGCAATTTATTTTATTTCCAACTAATTTTATTTCCAATATATTTTATTTGCAATTTATCTTATTTCCAATTTATTTAACTTCTAATTAGTCAATTACTAAGTTTCCAATTTAATTTATTTGCAATTACTAGTTTACTACCTACTATTATTCTTCTAAGTTTCCAATTCTCTCACAAATTTATTTTTAAATGGCAAGTGGTGGAAATGGAAGGGGTCACGGCCATGACGGTCCTAAGCGTTTGATTTCGATGAAAGGTAAGGGCACTATGATCGATAATCTCGATCGTAACGACTCCACATATCACGACTATCTGCAACGCCGGTCATATGTTGAAGGCCTAGGCCTAAATTGTTCTACTCCCCCTCTAATAATTTCAGAACTCGATCCCAATGAAGCCCCACCGCCCACCACCCCCCCCCCCCCCCCCCCCCCCCAATTTAACAAGCTAGTCAGAAAATATGTCTGATATTGATACACCTTCTGATTTTGATTTTGATACGGTCCTAAGCGTTTGATTTCAATGAAAGGTAAGGGTACTATGATCGATAATCTCGATCATAACGACTCCACATATCATGACTATCTGCAACGCCGGTCCTATGCTGAAGACCTAAGCCTAAATTGGTCTACTCCCCCTCTAACAATTTCAGAACTTGATCCCAATGAACCAGGCCCCCCCCCCCCCCCCCCCCCCCCCCCCACCCAATTTGACAAGCCAGTCAGAAAATATGTCTGATATTGATACACCTTCGGATTTTGATTTTGATCCACTGGAAGTGGAACTAGAAGAGGAGGAAGATCTGATACAGAAGCAGAGCAAATCTGATATCTTCGTCAAACATATGAAGAAAGTTAGGAAAGAAGATGGAAGCTATGTAGCGGCTTGAAATTACTGCACCAAAGTATATAAGTGGGAGCAAATCCGGAGGATATGGCACTTATCGGAAGCATATTTCAACCAAACATCCAGAAGTAAAGACTAGAACGAGGTCACAAACACAAATTCCCAGGTACGCTATTCCTAACCAACAATTATTTCGTTATATTGATGAATAAAATAGAAAAGAATTAGCTAGGATGGTAGCAGTAGAACACTTATCATTCAGTTTTGGTAAAAGGGTTGGTTTTATTAATTATTGTCGATGAGCATTAAACCCTGTTGCATGCCGTGTCCCTAGAGCCATGCTCACACATACACTTGAAAAGATTTATTTAAAAGAAAAAAAAGATAGAAAAATATTTTAAAAAATATAATGGTTGTGTTACCATATGTGCCGACATATGGACTGACCATTGGCAATCGCATTCATATTTGGGTGTCACTTGCCATTTTATGGATGATGCATGGACTATCCAGAAAAGAATTCTTGCATTTAGAGTTTTGATGATGCACACACTGCTCAGAATATTTTTAGATAGCTTAGAATTATTTTTTCAGATTATAAAATTGAAAACAAAATTTTTGCAATTGGTTTTGATAATGCTTCTGCCAATACCATTGCTATTCTATCTTTAATTGATTTATGCAAACCTTATCTTGGTAGTACATTTTTTCATCAAAGGTGTGCATGCCATGTTTTAAATATATGTGTTCAAAAAGGATTAGAAACTCTTGAACATTTTATTCTACCTATTAAAAAAGCCCTAATATTTTTATGGAGACATTTTTCTACAATGAAAGCATGGGCAACATATTGTAAACAAAATGGTAGACGTGTCGTTAAATTTTCTCATGATGTTCCAACACGTTGGAATTCTACTTATAAATTGCTTGCTCAAAGTTATGAGTATAGGGATTTATTAGTTTCTTTTATTCAATTTCATATTACTCACATTGAACTTTATCAAGCTCATTGAGATGCTTGTTACAATGTTTTCAATTTGTTAAAAGTCTTTTATAATGCTACAAATAATTTACTGGTGTTTATTATCCTACAACACATTTATTTGTTATTGAGAGTCTTAATATTGCTGGTGCATTTGCTCATTATGAATCCGACATAGCAATAGCAGAAGCCGTTAATGCTATGAAGGTAAAATGGTTAAATTATTATAAGGAGTTTCCAAATATTTATTTGATTGCCATGGTTTTTGATCCACGTTGTAAATTAGAACATTTGTGTTATTATCTAAAATGTTATTATGGCATCAAAGGTTTAAATATTGAATATGATGTTGATGCGTGTTATGAAAGAGTTAAGAAATTATTGTACGATTTATATGATGAATATGTTATAGTTTATGGATCCTCACTGAACTTAGATGTTACACGAACACAAACTGCATCTCAGCCCTTATCATTCTCCTCCGGATTTTTGAATTTAGGGTATAGTATGTTATAAAAAAAAAACCAAAAAACCTAGATGTTCTTCTTCATCAAGCTCCGACAGGTATTCCGAGCTTGAATCTTATCTAAATGCTTCTTTTGAGTTTATAGAAGATATGCTAGGGAAAAAAATTTGATATCTTACAATATTGGAAAGAGTACGCAAAGTACTATCCAATCATGACTATGATAACCAAAAATATTTTTTCAACACCAGTTTCTACAGTAGCGGTGGAACGAGAGTTCAGCACCGGGGGGAATATCCTGGATGAAAAGCGTTCGTACTTGACTTCGAAAACACTACAGATACAGGTTTATGTAGATGACTGGACGAATGCGCAATATAGACAACAAGAAATCGAGTAGGAGCCAGACAATGCGGTCTAATTCCCAAAATCATGTGAAATCTTGTGACAAATGTCAATGATTTACACCAGTGTCGCACCTCCCCTCAGGTATGTTAAATTCAATTTCAGCCCCTTGGCCTTTTATGAAATGGGGAATGGATATTTTAGGTAAATGTCCTGCAGCACCAGGAGGTGTCATCTACATGTTAATTTTAACAGATTACTTCACCAAATGGGTTGAAATCGGAGCGTACCAGTAAGTATGCGACATTAAGGTACGCGATTTCGTATGGAAAAACATAATTTGTATGTTTGGAGTGCCATGGGAAATAGTGACCGACAATGTATCCCAATTCATTTCGTACGACTTCAAAAACTTTTGTGATAAGTATGGGATAAAACTAAGCTTCTTAACACCATGTTATCCTCAAGCCAATGAGCAAGTAGAATCGACCAATAAAACCATTGTCAACACACTAAAGAAACGATTGGAAGTAGAGAAAAACGAATGGGCGGAAAAACTCCCAAAAATATTATGGTCGTATAGAACCACTTCACGTCGGTCGACTGGAGAAACTCCTTTCTCACTTGTCTACAACTCCGAGGCGGTAATCCCAATAGAGACCCGACTGGCAACCGCTCGTAGTGAAAACTCCAATGAGGAGCAAAACAATTTGGAGCTTGCCTTCAAATTAGATCATCTGGATGAACGTCGAGATCGTGCATCCCTACGGATACAGTCGTACCAACAATAAGTCACATGACATTATAACAAAAAAGTACGGACTAGAGTTTTCAAAATCAATGACTGGGTACTACGATGAGTCTTCCAAAACACAAGGGAAGAAGGAACGGGAAAGTTAGGACCGATATGGGAAGGCCCATATCAAATAACAGATGTTGTCAGATGAGGAGACAAATTACGGGGACTCAACGGTCGGGAACTACACAACAGCTGGAACACTCTACGTTTGAAACAGTACCAATTCTAAACTCTTATTTCTAAATATTGTTTATTTTTGTTCATTTTAATCAACATTCAACACTAACAAGTTGACCAACAAGGAGCAATGATGAAAACTTAGTGCAAAACTGAGCTCACAAACAAAAATAATCTCTTGATCTATACAAGCTGTCGACTTCAACAAGCAATATATTTCTCTTACAGATACGGCACGACATCTATGAATTGACATCTACAAAATCAACTCTTAATATCCTCATTCGATAAATGCATATTAAGAGTGGGGGAATAGCAATGGGGACAAACGTCGACTCAAATAACAAATGTCAACTCAAACAAACGCATGTATGCGAAAAATTCTATGTAAAAGGTCTTGACGACTCAATAACGCATGTACGCTAAAAATTCTATATGAAAGGTCTTATCGACCCAATAACGCATGTACGTGAGAAATTCTATGTAAAAGGTCTTGTTGACCCAATAACGCATGTACACAAAAAATTCTATGTAATAAAGGTCTCGTCGACCAATAACCAATATACGTGAAATTTTCTTTATAATGAAGGTCGTATCGACTATAAATTTCATATATAATACACATACACACGATTTCCAATGAATAAAGGTCGTGTCGACCATGAATTTCCAATATACTACATGTGTACGCGATTTCCAATGAATACAAGTCATAACGACCATGAAATAACTATATACAATGCATGTATGTGATTTCCATTTTATGATAAGATCATGTCAAATAAATAATGTTGATCAACTTGTGTATGAGCATGAGTTTACATGCTTATCTCATTCAATTAAAAATTACAATTGTGCAAACCCCATTATATGATGGTTATATCGTTTTCACAATATCGAAACAAAATAACACACATGAAGTCGATTCAAAAATAAAATAAAGGATCAAAGTCATAAATATAGGTTGAATCGACCAAATCAGCCATAATTACAGATCAAATTGAAAACTATATAAAAAAAATAATGATGAAAAATGAGATAAGAGTCAAACAAAAGAAACGATCAAGCCTCCTTCTGGGTCGAATCAACATCAGTAGCAGTTGGGCCTTCAACATTGTCGAGGTTCTCTTCAAGGCCCTTGTTGCCATCTCCCTACATCAATCTCTTCATCTACTCCCTCTAGAGATCCCTTAAGTTTAAGACGCTCCATCTCTTCATAAGCGTCGACCTCTTCCTACATCTCTTTAGAATCCCAATTTGCATGTGCATCAGCCAAGTATTCCTTGAAAAGCTCCGCCCTTGCCTTGCACATTGCGTCAGTCGCCATCGACATCAGTCGTTTTTTCAAGTCCTCGACCAGCTTCTCCTGCTCCTTAACAGCCTCCTTGACTTTGGTCGACTCAGCAAGATGTCGATCTCTCTCCTCTTTCACACCCTTCAACTCCTCCTCTAGAGCTAAGTTCCTCTCTTTCATTTATTTCATTGCCTTGTCAAGCTTAGCGTTGTCTGCCTTAAGGGTGTCGTTCGCCTTCCGCAGCTTCGCGCACTTATCAGTAATAGTTTTATACCTATCGTGCAGATGCAAGTGCACTTGCAAAGCCTACAAAAAAGAAATGTCGTATTAATAAGAAAGATAGATAATCGAGAAAGAAACTTATTAGGAATAAACAAACTTACCTGGAACGCCGAAAGGATACCCATATTGAAAACCTCCTCTGTTTTCTTACCCTTCAAATACAATTCATCAACAGAGAGAAGGAATTTGTTCGACCTATCAAGAGACCCAGTCGGCTCCTTAAATGACGAAATCCCAGAAGAGAGAAGCATCATCGACGAGTCTGGTTCCAAAGTAGTTGCCACCGACATCTCCTTCGAACTAGATTCCGTCTTCTTTCCACGGTCGACAACAAAGTCTCTTTTCTGCCTTTTCATTAATAGACTCAATTCAGGCGATGATTGATAGACATGTTCTGGTGTTGCAGGCGCATTTTCCTTCGACTTCTCAGTAGCTTGCTTCTTTTTCGCTGCTGCTGCCACCCCGCTTTTTGACAAGATCCTCCCTATAAAGCCTCATAGCTTCAACTTTGTCTGGCATGTTGATCTGTGCACTCGCCATCGACGTTACTGCGAAACAACTTTTAAAATCAGTAAAAGGCAACAAAAATTTCATATCATACTGAAGAATTTCAAAACTCCTCATAATCAAAACATATGACAAGAAATCCTTCATGTGGGGATACGGAGCTTGCGATCTATTTAACGTCGACCACCTCCATAGACTGTTAGGCCTAAGTTTACCTTATGTAAGCAGTACTTTACAACTCCTATGTTCGACAGAAATATCTAACATATCCTTAGTACGTGCAGGTGCCACGTCGCATGACAGTTTACTATCTGCACCTTTCGTTTCTACAAAAGCAATGATTCATCAATACGAGTTGCATAAAAAAAAAAAAAAAAAAAAACCAAACAACAATTGGTAGACGACACTCACCATACCGATTCCAGATTCATCGGTACTGATACTACGACTCTCTCCATGTACTGTTGATCGGAGGACCTTTCGTAAAAAAGAAGGTATCCTTCCAATGTTGATCGTTTGTCGTAATATCAACAATAAGTTAATGCTCTTTATTTCTGGGTACCAACATGTAACGACCTTGGTCGCTCACATGCTCCTTCAAGTAATAATTGTGAAGTAGGTATCCTAACCCAAACTTCACATTGTATCTCTCACTAAGGACGCCCAAACTCAACAATATTCTCCAAGTATTTGGCATCAATTGGCTAGGAGCAAAGTCATAGTATACCAACATTCATCGAACCAGTTAGGGAACTAGAAATTTGAACCCTAAACGAAGGGTATATTCATAAAAGCACGTCTACCCAAGTATGTCCCAATCCATTAGTTCATGTTCCTCCGACGCACGTAGTTTGACATCATTAGGGATATCATAAATCACCTATAAACTACGCAAGTTTTCTTCCGTAACTACGCTAGCTGGACTACCACTTAGAATACCTAGAGGGCGACCAAAAGTAGATGCCTCTGCAACCTTTACATGTTCCGGGTATTCGACCATCGTTGTAATAGTGCACAACGCCTTGCTCTAACATACCCTTCGTATTTATAGTAACTACTTTCGACGAATCTTTTATTGATACCAGTCGATCGTCACTTCTCACTCTACTGTCGACTGCTAAGTCATCCTCGCCCTCCGAATTGCTAGGAGTCCAAGTATAGTGCGGGTCTGAGATTGTATCGTTGCCCAACATGATATCTCCAAAAGCTGACAAATGCAAAAAATGCATAAGTCAAGCAAAAACTAAACGTTATAATCACAACCTAAGGATTCTAGATCAAAACCTAGGGTTTCTTACAAATATATATATATATATATATATATCATCATCATCATCAATCCCTAAAGTTCAACCTAGCCTTAAATAGCTTTGCCTACCTATGGTCGAGTGGTTACTCGAATCTAAACGACTACTCTCGACGTAACGACATACGAGTAGACCAAAAACAACACGTTATATGAACAAAACCAACATGGCAACGAATCAAAAGCATAAAAAACGATCAAGAACACGTTCAAGAATAGTGCTCAAATTTAATACATCTGACGTAAGCCTAGAACATTGAAACGTTTCAATCCCATCGATGTGACTTCCAAGCTTCACTCGATTTGACTTCTAGACATCACTCTAGACGTATTCGTCGAGCGATGAATTATCTTCAAAAATCAACTTTGTCAATTCGACGATCAGAGTAGCCACTCAAATGGTATCCAAAAAGTAGTGATTTGACTCGACAAAGAAGGCGGTCAACGAAACTAGTGGTCGACTCAATGAAAATCACTCTCTAACTCAGCGAACCCTTCTTTAGAGAGTGGGGGACACACTGTGGTAGCCAAAAATGGCCCATAGGCCCAAACGCTTGAAGGCCTACACCTTTTTCAATATTAGATCTTATCCAGGCCCATATACAGCGGGTCAATCCAATATTTCTATGGGTTGAAAGCTGCATGATGACTTAGTCTCACTTTCAGTTGGAACTAGCAGACGTGGTAGCAACCGAATTTGAATGAGAGTAAATCTCTCCTAGAAATCCGGCCATAATCAAAACCTACAGTTGATGAACGTTGAAGGTAGTACTTGGCCTATAAATACTAGAGTTCAATCACATTGAACTCTCTTTGAAATCTCTCCTATCCAAAGCTCTCTAAGGCGTACCAAAATTCTGCATATATATATTCCGGTCATCGGAACCTGATCAAAACTTCGTTCATTATTGATCATCATCCATTGCTCAGCTCAAGCAAACCTAAGGCTAATAAATCTAAACCCATCTTCATCATTTTGTTTGTGTTTTTCTTCTATTTTAATTATATTTGTAGGTTCAACAAGGTACCCATCCTAGGTTGATAGACACCATCCTGCAGGTTCAACGAGGAAACGACATCATTAATTCTACGAGTTCGAATGAGTTACTTTGGGCCTAATACAACCCAACCTGATTCACATTATACGTAGATCAACTATCTACAATTGTTAACAATTAATTTAGACGTTCAACTTTGACTGAAGTTGTGAAATTACTTTAATACCCCTATTTAAAAATTAAAAATTAAAACATCCCTAGATCATGGAGACTCCATAACATGGGTTTTCATATTGCATAGGACCTTCGCGATCTGAACCCATATTGCTCGTGTATGAATCCTCCATAATATGGGTTTTCCATATCATGGAGCAAAGGATGCCTCATCCACGTCTCAACATATTCTGATTATGCTGACATTTTCATCTTTCAAGGTCTCCATGATTTCCATCTTAATTGATTCCCTGGATTGGAAATTGACAAACAAAGCTGACGAAGGTTTTTCAATGGAAATGGATGAGCCTAGTGAGACACAATTGATCAAATCGTCTATAGGGGTGCGTTTGGTATACGGAACGGGACGGGACAACATCAGACAATTTCCTTTTGTCCTACGTTTGGCGTGTCTTTAACATGGGACTGGACGGGACAATGTGGAACAAAAAATATATAATAATAATAATAATAATATAACAGTTTTTCTATTGTCAGTTCGTCCTGATATAAAATATATCAGGACGAAGAATGTAGACCATTAGATTTACATACTTTGACTCAAAGTGTATGCACTTGTCAAAATTTATCCATAATCTATGGTTTATATTTTTCGTCATGATATATTTTATATCAAGACGAACTAACAGTAGAAAGACTGTATAATATAATAATATAATAATTGTAATATTATTTGTATGTACATATATTATTGCATAAATGCTTTGAGTTCGAGTTGAAAGTAAATTATTCTTGAATATATATATATATATATATATATATAAGAGGGGCACTCTGGTCATTTGAATAACTTGTCTCGTCTTGTCATAGCTATACCAAATGTATAACAGTATAATTAATAGTTTTGTCTCAGACATTCCAAACACAATACGAAATAACTGTTCTATCCTGTCCCGTCCCGTCTCGTCCAATCCCACCATGTCTTGTCTCGTCCCCGTACCAAATGCACCATAGCTTCCTCTTCAATGAGATTTGAAATAGCCCTAATCTTCCTGTGTAAAAGGCCTGGATTTATATAAAACTCATAAACTACTTGGATTTATCGTCCTTAAAAAACAATTTCAAAATTAACTTAAATTAATTGAATTTCATCAATGCATCACAGATCCCTTGGTCAAAACATTTAAATCCAATGACGCACATATAAAGAATTGATATATATTGGTTTGAACTGACATTAGAAAGAATTTATATATATATATATATATATATATACAATTTTTCTATTATCAGTTCGAACTGATAAAAGATATATCAGTTCCTTACCTGTGGACCATTAGATTTAAATACTTTAACTTGACTGCATGTACTTGTCAAAATATCTTTTAAATCCAATGATCCACATATAAGGAACTTATATATTTTATATCAGTTCGAATTGATAATAGAAAGACTATATATATATATATATATATATATATATATATATATATATATAGAAGGAAGTCATCAAGTGAATATCAATAATATTCCCTTACAGTAAATAAATAACATCCGTGATATTATCGTAAAGTTGGACCAATTACTGATATTTATTTTGTGGATGTAAATGAAGAAAAACAAAAATTCCCATTTATAACGACATTTTGATGCGACACCATCATCATTCATCAGCCGTCGACGCCACATCACCATTCCAATGACAAGATGGTCTCTTCTGAATTCTGATAATTTCAGTCTTTCATCAGACGGTTCAAGGCAGATTCCATGACAGTGAGCACGTGCACGCATGCTCTATCGAAAATCTACTTGACACGTTTCGATATCTCTATAGTTCGAGATTTGCTCGCTGCTTTCTCGCCACGTGTCCGACCGACTCTTCGGAGTTCGAGCTCACTTGCCGCCGCCACCACTGCCGTTGCTGCTGCACAGGAATATTATATTCGCCCTGCATTTTCCCATATTCTCCATTTCCTCCTTCACTTTTATTAATGGCCAAAATTTCCCCTATTATATACCATATTCCTCATTATCCTCCTCCAGTTTCATTAATTGCCAAAATCGTCCAATTGTTTGCCATATTCCTCGTTTTCATCCTCTACCGTTAAATAATTTGTTATACATTTTAGGGATATTATTAAAAACAATCCTCTAGTTTGAATTATTAGCCATAAATCATCCTCTAGTTTCATTACTAACCAAAAATCACTCTGTTTTTTAATTTATTATCCGAAATACACTCTCTCAGTTTTCCATTAAAAATTTAAATTTGATTATAGGTTCTAAGGCTAAAATAGTAGAGCAATTAATGAATTAAAAATTATTAAATAATATTAAAAATATTTAACAAACTAATATTATAATTATATACAATTAACTAAAAAATAAATAAAAACACTTCGGGATCGTTTATTTTTTCACTTAAAACTTAATGGGTCTGAATTTAAATTATTAAGTTGTTTTGTTTATTTTTTTAAGTGGTCAAACAACTTAAAAATACCAACAAACAACTTAAAATAAAAAGTAAGAAATACTGACTTTTAACTTAATTTTAAGTTACTGGATTACATTTAATATATTTTCTTCCAAGATTATCCTACTAAAGATAACATACTTTCAATTTTTTCACAATTTTATATTATACAAATTTATTTCTTTTAACCTATTAGTTATGGTAAACATCTCCAAAAATAAAAAATAAAAATAAAATAAAATACATTAATCACATTGTAACTTTCAACACAATCGCTAAGCCTTTAATTTTTATTTATTTATTATTATTTTTAAATCAAAACCATTTCAAAATCATTATTTACCCCCCCCCCCCCCCCCCCCCCAAAAAAAAAAATATATATATATATATATATATATATATTTATCATATCTTAATCACGGATAATCTATTGCAATTATTACATAAAAATGGTTTAAGATTTGTTAAATTATTTTTATTTAGTTATTTGTATCATATAAAATGAAAATACATAACAATTAATAATAATAAGGGTATAAATGTCAAATTACTTGTTTTAAAAACCATTTTATATTTAAAAAAAACAAGCAAGTTAACATTCTATTCAGAGATAAAAAAATAATAATAAATAAATAAATAAATAAAAACATGTCATTCAGATTCATGTTTCAGTCATGTTTTAGTTTTCAGTAAAATTTAGGACTATTCAGTCTACAGACAAAAAAACAAACAATTCTTCATCAATTTTTTTTTTTTTAATCATAAAACAGAAAATTTAAAAAAAAAAAAAAATCACATTCAATATTCAATAATCTATTGAGGATGATCCATTTACCCTCTCCTTTGGCCTGTTTCAAACTATTACAATCAATTGAAGACAAGATTGAAGATGATGCTCCGTTAGAATATTAAAAGATAGAAGACAAAATTTTAGGGTCTAGTAAAAGAGAGTAGTAGAGAAGAAGATAACCTCCAAACTGAATTCAAACAAAGCATACATAAATCAAACTTCATATCCTTAAATTTTTTTTTTTAGTAAATCGAAATCCAAACAGAAAATGAATTTAAAATTCCCAAACACAAACACAAACCCACAGCCACAACCATAACCATAACTATACCCAAACCCAACCCAACCCGTATTGAAATATATTATTACACACAATAATCAATCGTGTAAGATATCATAATATTTATCTCTAAATTTGTATTCCAACTATGACATTGGTCGTGATTCCTCGCTCAACATATGTTAGTTGAATTCAAGTACACTATCACATATAAGTTGAGATATGAATTAAAATTTCTATCATGATTGTACGAAAATAATTGTGCATGACTCACACTATTATAAATTATTCATTAAATGCCATTATAGTGATTTGGAGTAGGACAGATAGGAAACCTTGGCCTATATTTCCGGACACACAAAGATGCAAGCGGGTAAATCAGAACTCACCTTTGCTTAGGTAGGATTCGAACCGCTGACTTGGGAGTTACCTGTGCCCTAAGCCCGTCCTTCTACCAGCTAAGCTAGCGCCCTGATGGCTGGTCACAATATAATTGCCAAGAGTAGAACCAAGGATTTGAGATTTTCATCCCAAGCCTTGGACCACCAAGGTAACCATCTCGTGGTTAACATGACCATTACTTTTAGACAGTCTGTTGCACAGTTATTTTTTAAGTTAACTCAGTAAACATTTAAAACTGACATTAATTTTTCATATATTGTTGGTAAGAAAATAAAATAAAATAAAAATATATATAAAAAATGGACATGTCATTAAAAAAATTGTGTTTTAGACAGAAGCATTGGAGACTAAATTTTGAATTGATTATCTATCAAGTCTATTTTTATACCATATTGGAAGTAAATCTCTTGACATTGTTACCATATCAATGATTATTTATATGCAAACCACTTTTGCATTGGAGATGCTCTAACTAGAGAAAGACAATACAATAGAATTTGTTTGTTTGTTTGTTTGTTTTTTTTTTTTTTCAAAAAACACAACATAATTTTATCCGTGGTAATATATTACTATTTAAAACATACTTTTTATTTTTTTTATTTTTATACATATACAATTAAAACCTACTTGAGTCATAGATAGAGGAAAGCATGCATTTTAAATGAGGTATATATATTAAACTTCAAGATCTTCAACTTGTATTTTTTTTTTTTTCTCTTATAAAGTAAAGAAAGCCACTCAAGTTCATCTCTTCTACAGTGCGTACACAAAAAGACACCCAGAGAGAACATTAATACTGAGAGTCACTGACCGACTAGTGAATACCAGGAACATGTTTTATGCAAAAAAATTTCAACAGATACTGATTTGATTCGTACAAATTCTTTCGTGTCTTTCATTGAATTCATTTATGCTTCTTTATACAAAAGATTATTATTTATTTTCTTTTTACAAAATAATTCACTAAAAGATGAAAGTCTTTAGAGCAACTCCAATGGAGAGCACTAAAATTTACATCAAATTAATGTAAAAAGAGCATATTTTGAGAATATTCTTACACTAAATGGTTCACAGCAAATTTTACACTAAAAGAGCATCTTCAAAAAATTATTCTTCTAATAAATCTTTAAATTATTATAAAAGTTTAAATGTCTAATTAATAAGTAATTTAAATAAATTAATATGTATATCAATATTGGTGTCATTTTAGATCTTTTCAATTGTATATTTTGTGAAATAAATATTGTTGTAATTAAGCATAAGAGGATTAAATTAGAAAATTTAATAAATATAAAGTAAAGATGTGACTGATAAAAAAAATAATAAAAAAGAAAAGAAAAATATTTAGTGTGATGAACGAGAGATGCTTCGGTATCTTAGGTTTAAAACTTGATGTGGCACGCTTATGCATTAAAATTTCGACACCTCATTATATTTTAAAAACCCCCACAATATAATTATCAATGCCACAATATAAAACATCTACCAAATCGAGAAAATCTTCAATGCACTGGGTGCATCAGTTGAGTGGTGCATTTGGCCACTAATATGCTGATACATAAGTATGTTTTTTTATTTTTTTTATTTTCACTTTCCTATCATTATTTAATTCCTTTCTCTTTCATCCCATTAATTCTTTTATTATTATTTTACCAGACACATGCTTACTTGTCGGTATATCAGTGGCCGAGTGCACCACTCAGCTGGTGCACCGAAGATTTTCTCCTACAAAGTCATACAAAACTTGTTAAGTCACATATTCTTAAACCTAATTCTAATCTTAAACCTAAAATTCTCAACTCATCAGCCCATTTGCATATTCTCCATTAAGGACTTCACTGCAACCAAATTTTCTCCACTCATCAGTACTTCACTTTGTTTTTTTCTTTAATTTTTTTTTTTTAACAGCTCCAAATTTCATACACACAATCTCTTCTCTTCTCCAACTCCAACAATTGCGAAAATTGGGTCTCTCATATACCAAAAATCATATGAAAATTGAGTCTCCATTTATATACCCAAATAAATGAAAATCAAGATTCCGTGAGATGAAGAGTCTGCCATTAGAATGAAAGTGAGAGAGGTCGTGAAATTGAGAGTTTTATTATTATTATTATTATTATTTTTTACAGAACGTGAAATTGAGAGTTGGAGAAGCTATTTGAGAAAAAATATAATTGGTTACAGAGGATTCCTGAATGAAGAAAACGCATAGAAGCTGATGAGTTCGTTACTGAGAAAATTTTAAACAAGTGTGAGGAAAAAAAAAATGGTTGCAGACAAGTGGTTAGTGGAGAAGAGACAGAGGAGCTGATGGGATGAGAAAATTTTAGAATTAAAGTTATATTTAGGTTTAACTATTTAAGTATATCTGACTTGGCAAGTTTTGTATAACTTGGGTAAATTTTTTATGATGTGATATTGATTGTTACGAGGTTTTTAAAATATGGTAAGCCAGTAAGGTGTCAAAATTAATGTTAGTGGATAGACGTGTCGAAATGGTAAGTCAGTAAGGTGTTTGAGGCACTGAAGTATCTCTCGTTATGAACAGTGTTGAACCAAATTGGAACAGTAACACCGTTCATTATACCAAATATCTGGCCTCGGGGAGTTGTAATTTGGTGTTTTTACACTGATTTGGTGTCCCATTAGAGTTGGTCTTATACTCTTATAGATACACAAACAAAAATAGACAGAATAGTAGTGGTATGATGATGCAAGAGTAGCAAATGAAAAGACAAAAGCACCCCTTGCTTTCTCGCACAGTGATGATATAGTTGGCCAGCACATGTCCATGCATGGAACCACCACAATATATACCATCTCTCTCTCTCTCTCTCTCTCTCTAACTCTCTATCTCCCAAAGTGCTTTTCATCTTTTCTGCTTTTTCTTCTCTTTCAAGACTTCCATCATCTTTTTCCTCTCTCTTTTTCTCCATCTCTCTCCCTTTATCAATCCATGGACACCACTGCTCAGTGGCCTCAGGTAAATTAAATTAACTAACTACAACACCCCATTTTCCTTTTCAGTTCTCAACTTTAAATCATCATTATATCTTCTCTTCTTTTGATTGAGTTGGGATTTTCAAGATCAATTAGCATATAATTTTACTACTCTTTTCTTTTTAACAGAATTTTCTTGTGCATATATAAGATCTTTTTCTCTTTCTTTAATTTTTTCTACTTTTTCAACCATGTATATGTCTCATAAAGTACCCAGAAGAAAGAAAAGAAAAAAGAGAAAGTTATTATAATTTGTTTTTATTGATGTTGTTGTGCATATACATATATATGTAATCATCAAAGTCCCTTTGGTTTCTTTTTGGGTTGTTTGTTTCCTTTTCACTTTATTATACTGTCCTTTGATCTTGAAACTTTATGGAATTTTTTTTTTCTTGTCTAATTACTTCTATTATTTGTTTATTTTTATTTTTTATTTTTTATTTTTTATTTTTTATTATTTTATTTTATTTTTTTGTGGTGAATTTTAGGGGATTGGGTTGATAAATAAACCCATGGAAGCAATAAGTTCAAGGGGATCATCAGTAGGGTTAGAGAGAAGGGGTACATCATCATCATCATCAACAAGGGCACACAATAAGGATCAAATCTTGAACTGTCCAAGGTGCAATTCTATTAACACCAAGTTTTGTTACTACAACAACTACAGTCTCTCTCAGCCAAGGTACTTTTGCAAGACTTGTAGAAGGTACTGGACTCAAGGTGGCTCTTTGAGGAATGTTCCTGTAGGTGGAGGCTCAAGGAAGCACAACAAGAGATCATCATCAACAACAACATCAACATCAACATCAACATCATCACCAACAACATCATCACAAGCCTTAGCAAAGATGATCATGATCAATAATGGAGGTCAGGATCTTAACCTAGCTTACCACCCAGCTGCTCCAACTCTTCATGATCATCATCAGAATTATGATAGTACTACTACTAGCAATAATATAAACATGATCTCTAACTCTTCAAGGGGGTTGATTAGTTCATTGATCATGCCACAACCTGTGGTACCGGGTTCGGATTTGAATACATTATACCCAACTGGGTTAATGTTTCCTTTGCAAGATTTCAAACCAACCCTCAATTTTTCTCTAGATCATCATTATCAACATCAACAACAACATCATGGGTATGGATCATCAAGTCTACAACAAGATCAAGTGCAAGGTGGGACAAGTAGTACTAGTGCAAGACTTTTGTTTCCTGTTAATGACTTGTTAAAAGAGAAGGTTCAAAGTTCTAGCACTGATTTTAATGAACATAAAAATATAGGGCAAGAGGAGAGGGATTCAAGTACTACAAGTGGGTATAACTGGAATAATAATAATAATAATAGCAACAATGGAATGTTGAGTGGAGGGTCATGGTGATGAAGTGGGCAAGAAGAAGAACTTCAGGTGTTTAATCTTTAGTAGTGTGTGAATTTTAATAGAAAGTTGAATGTGATCATCAGTATCTAACAGATTGCAAAACATTTAGGGCACGTTTGGGTATTGTTTTTCAAATAGAGTTTTCGTAAACCATTTAAAAAAACTTAGTTTCACTCCCTCTTAGGTTTGCCTTTTTCTTCTACTTCTGATCTTTTAAGCCCTTTTGATGATTAATGTGGGTGTTTTGTTTGGATTTGGAAGCTGATTTTTGGCTTGTAATTAATTGGCTTCAAATTAGGGTGTGTTAAAATTGATGTACTAAGAGAGGAGAAATATTACTATATATGTTGTTGATGATTTTGGTTTCTTCTTTTGTCATAGCAAGTGTGATCAAAGGACAGTGTAGTGTTTTTATGATCATGTTGATGATCTTGGTGGGAATAATTAATGTTGTTATGTTCTTATTGGGCTGTTAGAGAAGTTATTATAATTAAGTAGTTTAAGTAATTAACCAGTTTGATTATAATCAAAATTACTTTGTTTTCATTTATTTATTTGTTTTTCAAGTTCTAGTAACATTGTGGGAAAATTCTAATACTCACTTACATGCATGTACGAAAATTCTCAAGTGCATATGATCTAATACTTTGTTAAATTCGAATTCATTCGTATCGTTTTAGTGTTTCTGGTGTTTAATGTAACAAGTTAAAAAGAATTTAGGAAACAAATAAAATAATTCATTTCACTCAATTATATATGAGATTTCATTTAGTAATAATTAGTTATATATTCTTATTGATGAAAATTTTAAATATAATACAGATTTTCATACTAGAGAAGAGAAAGTGTACTTAATTATGGAATTTGAATTAATTGTTTATTTTTTTGAAGATCACGAAAGTGAGTTGGAGTGATGGCTGTCAATAGTATCCTTTACAGCAAAACTTTCCTTTCACTTTCTCTTTTCTTTTTCTTTTTCTTTTGGGGTTGCCATACAGGTCAGAAGTGTCAGGGCGCTTGTTAACTACACCACCATCTGGGGGTTCTTGAGATTCTTCTCTCCCTCCATCTAAGCAAAAGTAGGATGTGAATATGTTTATAAAATCTTCATTTCTCTGAAACAAGAATATATATATATATATATATATATATATATATATATGATCAGAGAAATAAGACCCTCCATGGCTCCATCAACCACACCTTTTTCACGTGGCATGCCACTTTTACCAGTAATCGAATGCAGCCTTTACGTGTATTTAAATAATGATAGATAAAACGTATATATAATTATCAGGTATAAGATCCCACGTACGTTCCTAATATTGTTAGAGATATTTGATATATATGATCTCAAGCACCACATAAGCACACAAAAATGTGTGGAGTCATGATCCGAAAGTTAATATATATAGATTTTGAGTATTAACGCTGGACACTCCACCTCATATCTGGAACGGAAGTATGATATAAAGGTGGGATGTCTAGCATTACTTGTAGATTTTATCTCCACATGACTGTCCATTGATTATGAACAAGTTGATTTGTTTAACAATTCATAACTAAGGAATTGAAGTTAACAAGGTTAGTTTGTTCTAAGTAGAAAAAGATTATATATATATATTTTTAATTAATAAGGACTTTTTAAAATGTGGATTTTAAGTTTGTCGAGAACAGTATTCAATTATATATACATATGAAAATTATCAGGTGCGGGTTCCGAACTATTTTTTGTGTGTGGGATGCAATTGCACACATATTTGTGTAATAATTACATAATGTTGTACGTAGAAATATTACACTGTTTCGTGTAATTGACTCGTACGAAAAAATATGCACGATTTCCATACTCAAACACATCGACTTTAATGAATTTTAATCTGATTTTTTTTTTTTGTGGATGATGATTTCAATGAAATCTACATATGAACAAAATTTGAGAATTTTCCGAATATTAGAACTATTTATCCAAATTTTGTTAATTATGAAGGCATCGGAAAATAGGTGAAATATAGGAAAATTCAAGAAAAATAATTCTAGTATTTGAAAAATTCTCAAATTTTGTTCAAAGGTAGATTACAATGAAATCATCATCCACAAAAAAATTCAGCTTAAAATTCATTAAAATCGATGTATTTTCATCAAGGTTCTTATCGAAATTAAAATAAGGGATCACTCATGAGAGATTCACTATATATATATATATATATATGTATAACTCTAATTATCCGGGTGCAAACCCTGTTATGTGGTTTTTATCTATTAATAAATTTGGCGTGCTTCATATTCATTACAAGTAACAAAAAATCAATTACAATTGAAGCTCTCAAAATTCACTGCAAAATATAAAACTGTAAAATAGTGTACCGCTAGATAAACATATATAAACATATGTTTTCTTTTTTCACTTTGCAGCAATTTTTTATGAGCAAGAGGTTGGATGGAAGATAACAATCTTTATTATTTTATGCATTATATTTAGTCAAGATTCAATTGGATTGATTAGGTTATCTTTCTGTCAAATTTACATTTCTTCGTGTAAAGACATATTAAAATGGTTTGATATTTAATTATAATTGCGTAATACTATATTGTCCAAATTATTTGTCTAAAATTATGCCCAAATAATATGGTAAATGAGCTGTAATTAACACATTATTCAACACATCATCTCTGGATTCACTGTCCATCTTAGATATGGACAATGGAGATCATTTAGAAAAACATATTTGAAAAAAAAGAAAAAGAAAAATTAGATGGGGAGATCCAATCTGGAGGTATATATGTGAACCCTTTGCAACAGCTCAAGCCCGCAAAGTAAATATCGTTTGTTTTGGGCTTCACACATTTATCCTGCACCCTCACGAATTTGCTTTGGATCATTGGCTTCACATAATCGTCCTTCCCCAATGACCCAAAACATATGTAGTTAGTTAAGAAAGACTAATGATTATGGGTGGGGATATTGCCACCAAAAGATCTTATTTCCACACCTATATCTTATTAACCAGATTTACTACTTACAATCCTTTTTTTTTTCCCACAATATTTTTCTGAAGACACACCATTTTAACAAATTAAAACTTTAAAATTTCTAAAGACAATTCAATTCCATTATAAAAAAGAATTCCGGCTCAGCCCCGGAAAGCCGAATTCTTCGTTTTTCGCTCGTGTTTCATTGCTCTAAAATACCCTTTTTATCTTTGTCCACTTATTCATTCTAAAAATAAAATAAAATAAAATAATTATCTAAAACATTTTATTTTATTCTAAAATTATTATTATTTTTTTTTAATACCCATTTTCTTTTCATAGAAGTTCTTAATCTCAGCATTAAAGTTTTGGGTGAAGCAATATGGTATACGTTAAGATTCATAAACCCTCTTCCTTCTTATGTCAACTCCTAAACTATATTCTTCTTCAAAAAAAAAAAAAAAAAAATAAGCCCAAGTTATATTAGAAAAAAACAATGGTATGAATATATATATTCCATGTCATAATTCATAATCAATTGCAATACTCTATATCTACATTAATGGTTTAGGCAAGACATCTAAAACCTCCCAAACCTAGCAGCTATGAATAATTTAAATAAATATATATTTTTTAATAGAAGTTAATATTAAACTCAAAAGAAAAATACTAATGGTCGGTATTACAAATAAATATGAGAGGGAAAAATAAATGATGACAACATATGCAGATTGATTGATGGCACATAGAAATTACAAATATATATAATTTGGAGTCTAATGTTAGGTTTTGGTTTATATTCTCGAATGAACCCAATTGAACCACAATTGAACCAAACGAAGTAGGAATGGTTTTGTTTGAGGGAGGTTTGAAGAATAGAAGAACGGAAGAATGAAGCAAACCACTGTGGGTTGCGTTGTGGCTTTGATAGCGGTTCCCACAGCGGTATGGCGTTGTGCTTTGCGCTGTGTGGTTTTGATAGCGGTGATGACAACAGTCTTTATTCCAGAAGTTAGCGCTGTGGAAAATGTTGTGGCTTAAACAATGGCAGTGACAACGGTCGGAATCGTTTCAGCGTATGGATCACGGTTTTCTAAGCGATGTAATTTCCAATAACTGTAACGGTGTAGGGTGCAGCTGGCCAGCGTATGACCCGAACCTTAGTCAATTATAAGCATACGTGAAACGGGAAATCTTCAGCGGAAAAGGAAAGTGTTCTTTTGGGAAGTTCTTGTGCTTAAAGGACAAGAATACTCTTTACAAGAAAACTTGTCATAAAAGGAAATAGTATTTATGTGAAACAAGTAAGTTTTGTACGTTTAAGAGTAGGATTTCCTTTTATCTAAAACTCTCTGTAACTAGTATAAATAGACCTTGTAATTAGGTTATTTTGAGTAGAGCAAAAAGAACACCATGTCACATCAGAGAGAGTGTGGTGAGATTCGGGGGACACCCCGAGGAATATTCAAGGAGGGATTCGGGGAATATCACTAGATCACGTTAGAGATTCATGAGTGATATTCAAGGGAGACCTAAGGGATATTAGGGGGTTCTTGGTGAGGATCTTATGAGCATTATGAGCTGAGAGTCATGATGTAAAGCTCGGTTGTAAGCTTGGGGACATAGTGAAGCTCTATGGTTTGGGGTTGAGGTGTGAGAGAGAATCTTGAAGTATATGGTTGTAACAATTTATCATATAGTGGAACTTTTTCTGTCGTATGACGGCCCGTGGTTTTTTCCTTGATTTAGGGTTTTCCACGTATGTCTTGTGTTGTGTGATTGTTTATTATCTTTCATCCTATTTTTCTGCTATAGACATTAATTGCTATGAGTTATAGGCGAATATTAGGCATGTCACTTCCGCGTTCATCGGTTCAAATCCCCAACATCTAATTCCTTAAGCCAACTCACTTTGGCTTAACCAACTATTGCATTCTCCAAGCATTTTAGTTTCAAATTAAATTGATCACCTAAAAACAAACTCTTATGATATTGAAATATATATATATATATATAGTATCATTCTTCGGTGCAACATGATACGATATTGTTGGAAACAGACAATCAATCAATATACAGAAAATAGCAGAACCAAAAAAAAATACAGAACAAGAAGAATGTGATGTTTATGAATATATAAATATATATATATATATATATATATAGAATATTTGCAAACCGTTTATAAATAAAAAAGTTAATTAATAAACTGACTTGGTAATCTGGAGATAAAGGCTTGCAGTGATTTGCAATGTCCTAAGATAGAATTTCTCCCCTTCCGGTGCTTGAAGAACGAATGGAGACTGCCCCCAGGATTCAACTATCTATTTTCTGTGTTGAAGCACTCAACCCAGAAGTCTAGCAAACTACAGTGTTTTTTTTTTTTTTTTTTTTTTTCTCTCTCTCAAAATTTGGAAGACAGACAGATAAAAGAAAAGTAAGTAAGTTTCAAAGTAACTTGTTTCTCTATTTAAAGACATGAGATGTCTGTTTAGAACAAATACAACTTTTGAAAGAAAGTAACGTTTATTAAAAAAAGAGTTACAACTTCTTCTTGACAAACTTGAATTTTGAATTTAAAAAATTATTTTTTAAGAAACAAAACTAGATGTCCTTTGGGCCAAGGCCCTCCAAGGCCCAGGCACCACCCGAAGGCATCCCGAGCCCAAGAGCCCATAGTCCATATTTCATCTATTTGTGGGAGCTCCAACAAGTTTGGGCCCAAATCCAAGCATGTTGGCCATTCGAATTGTAGTAATCCCATAATCACTTATATATAAGGAAAAGACTTTGGTTTTTGTCGATGTGGGATTGATGGTTTAAATTAAACCATTTCAACAATACCCCACATTTGATTAAAAAAAAAATCAAGACCACATTTAAAAACTGGAATAATCGATTCTTTGAGAGAAATTGAGTTGTCATGTTTCAGGAAAAGTGTCTCATTGACTTGAACTTACCCTAGTGAGATCATATCGGATCTACTTCGTGACGTAGTGGAATTAACAACCTTGAACTATTCACTTTGATAGTAAATCAAGACAATAAGTCTCACACACAACACAACTTTAAATACTGTAGTTTATACGTTTGTGTTCTTTTTGGTCCTGAACATATCCTGGTATTCATGATAGCTGTAGAGAATTTAGCCTTTTATTCATTATCATAAATGCGACCCCACATTTACTATCATATAGGTGACATTTAAGATATATAATATTATAATATCAATGTCATTAAATGCAAAGCATAGCCTATACTTTCTTTTATAACATACCAACTATCATAGGAATGAATATAATGTATGTTATTTTTGTTTGAGTTTTATCAAGCCAGTTTGCCTATTGAACCTAGACCATGGGATCTCCAATCTGCTAGGTTAGGTTTCCACCTGATTCGACTCATTCAATTGGCTTTAAACCCATTCCCCTCGATGTCAACTTTATTTGCTCTCTTGGTAGGCCTTTTGTCAGAGGATCTACAATATTTTCCTTTGACTTCACATATTGAATAGAAATAATTCCATTTGAGAGCAATTGTCTGATGGTATTGTGTCTACGCCTAATATGCCTTGACTTGCCATTGTATACAGTATTTTTGGCTCTAGCTTGGGCTGCCATATTATCACATAGTATACATATTGCTGTCATAGGCTTAGGCCATACTGGAATGTCCTCCAAAAAATTTCTTAACCATTCTGCTTCTTCAGTAGCCTTATCTAGCGCTATGAATTCTGATTCCATTGTTGATCATGCTATACAAGTCTGCTTGGAGGATTTCCATGAAACTGCAGCTCCACCTAATGTAAATACATATCCACTGGTTGATTTGGTTTTTGTGCTGTCAGAAATCCAATTTGCATCACTATAGCCTTCTTAAACCGGTGGATAGCTAGTATACACCAATCCATAGTTTAAAGTATATTTTAAATACCTTAACACTTTGATCAATGTTGTCCAATGATCACGTCCAGGATTGCTTGTATATCTACTAAGCCTACTTACTGAATAAGCAAGATCTGGTCTAGTAAAATTCATCAAATACATTAAGCTGCCAATTATTTGAGAATACTCCAATTGAGAAATTGCACCTTCTGTATTTTTCTTTAAATTGCAATTTACATCAAATGGTGTCACTGCAGGTTTACAATCAAATTGATTAAACCTTCTTAATATTTTTTCAACATAATGGGATTGAGTAAGGATATATACATCTTTATTTCTTTTAATTTGAATTCCTAAAATGACATCTGCTTGACCTAAGTCTTTCATGTCAAATTTTGAATTCAACATCATTTTTGTTGAATTTATAGCATCCTTACTATTTCCCATTATCATCATATCATCTACATACAAGCATACCATCACACAAGATTTTTTCATATTTTTAATGTAGACACATTTGTCACATTCATTAATTTTAAATCCTTGTGTCAGCATTGTATGATCAAATTTTTCATGCCACTATTTTGGTGCTTGTTTAAGTCCATACAGTGACTTAACAAGTCTATAGACTTTATTTTCTTGATCTTTTACCACAAATCCTTCTAGTTGTTCCATATAAATTTCTTCGTCTAATTCTCCATTTAAAAATGCTGTCTTTACATCCATTTGATGTATTTCCATTTTATATAAAGCAGCAATTGAAATTAACATCCTTATTGATGTTATTCTTGATACTGGAGAATAGGTGTCGAAATAATCCAACCCTTCTTTTTGCCGATATCCTTTAGCAACCAAGCGTGCCTTATATTTATCAATTGTTCCATCGGCTTTAAGCTTTCTCTTAAAAATCCATTTATAAATGATAGGTTTATTTCCAGGTGGCAAATCAACCAATTCCCAGGTATGATTATGCAAAATGGATTCAACTTCACTGTTAATAGCTTCCTTCCATAAAGGAGCTTCAGGTGAAGACATTGCTTCTTTATAGGTTTATGGTTCAGTTTCTGTTAGGAAACTAATAAAGTCTGGTCCAAAATTCTTTGGAATTTTTGTCATTTTTCCTCTTCTTGGTTCCACATTTTGATTTTGGACACCAGAAGTGGAGGGTTCATCTTGAGTATCATCATATACTCTCTTTTTAGATGAAATTGACCTATTTTCTTTGTAAGGAAAAATTCCTTCAAAGAATTCACCATCTATAGATTCTATAATAGTATTAACATGCATATCAGAAACTTCAGATTTAATAATTAAAAATCTATATGCTGCACTATTTTTAGCAAATCCTATAAACACACAATCTACAGCTTTAGGTCCAAGTTTTGTTCTTTTTGGTAAAGGAATTAGGACTTTTCCTAGGCAACCCCACACTTTAAGGGTTTTATAAGTCGGTAACTGTCCTTTCCATACTTCATAAGGAGATTTATTTGTCTTCTTAAATGGAATTCTATTTAATATATGGTTTGCAGTAAGTAATGCCTCTCCCCATAAATTATGTAGGAGTCCTGAGCTATTCAACATGGAATTAATCATATTTTTTAATGTTCTATTTTTTCTTTCTGCAACTCCATTTTGTTGTGGAGTATATGGTGTAGTTGTTTGATGTATAATTCCATGGTTTACACAGAAATCAGCAAAAGCAGTGGACTCATATTCTCCACCTCTATTTGATCTTATTATTTTTATTTTCTTGTGTAATTGATTTTCAACCTCAGCTTTATATGTCTTAAACATTTCAAAAGCTTCATCTTTATTTTTAATCAAATAGACATAACAAAATTTACTGCAATCGTCAATAAACATTATAAAATAATTTCTTCCACCCCTTGTAGGTATGGACTTAAAATCACAAAGATCAGTATGAATTAATCCAAGTACTTCATTTGATCTTTCTTTGACAGTTTTAAAACTTTGCCTAGCAAACTTTGATTCAACACATATTTCACATTTGTGTTTTAAATCAATATCACATTTTGGCAACAATCCTAAGAAGACCATTCTATGAATTAATTTATTATTAATATGTCATAATCTAGCATGCCATATATCAAATGAATCAGCAATATAAACAGAAGCATTATTCTTATTCATTGCATTGGAAACCATTACATTTAATTTGAACATCCCATCAGCAAGGTACCCTTTCCCAATGTACATCCTTGCCTTAGTCAATACAAACTTATCAGATTCGAAAACAAGTTTGAATCCTCTCTTACTAAGCAGTGGACCAGACACTAAATTTTTCCTAATTTTAGGAACATATAGTACATCAACCAAGGTCACTATTTTTCCAGAAGTGAATTTGAGTAGCACAGTTCCTTTTTCTTCAACAACATAAGTAGAGGAATTTCCCATATAAAGTTTTTCTCCACCAGTAATTGGTGTAAATTCAGAAAATAAATTTTTATCTCCACAAATATGCCTTGTCGCTCTTGTGTCAACCCACCAGCCCTTCACATTTGAAATCATGTTGATTTCAGATATCACAGCAACCAAATCAACATCCATTGCAATGACATTTGCTGCTTGATTATTTGGGGCAGATTTTGCAACATTTTGGGAAGCATTCTGGTCTTTGCGGTAAAGAAAATCCTGTGCTCTATGTCTAGATTTTCCACACACCCAGCAATTGCCTTTAATTTTCTTGAAATCTTTGCCCTTTGGTGCATGCAGATTGACAACCTTTTTACCAATTTTCTTGGCTTTTGACTTATGGAATTTCTGCTTTAAGGAAGTCCCTTCAACAACATTTGCCCTAGCTTCCATTTTTGGTGCATCAGCTTTGTCTCCTTTTATGTGGTCCTCTTCAACCCGAAGCCTTAGAATCAAATCCTCCATTGACATCTCCCTGCGTTTATGCTTCAAATAAATTTTGAAATCTTTCCAGGATGGAGGCAGTTTCTCTATTATTGCACCAACCTGAAAATGTTCATTAATTGAACACCCTTCTGCGTGCAATTCATGGATTAGGACTTGAATTTCTTCAACCTGCTTGATTACAGTTTTTGTATCAACCATCTCAAACTTGAGAAATTTTCCAATCACAAACTTTTCGGCACCTGCATCTTCGGTCTTATATTTCTTCTCAAGCAATTCCCAGACATTTTTTGCAATTTTACACTCTGAATAAATATCATACAGTGTGTCATCCAACCTATTCAGGATGTAGTTTCTACATAAAAAATCTGACTGTTTCCATGCCTCAATTGTCAGCATGGTCTTTTTTGTCACTGGATTTTCGTCTGTTTTGGGAACATCTTGTCTGACAATGTGAGCCAGGTTCATGGTTGTCAAGTAGTATAGCATTTTCTATTGCCATCTCTTGAAATCAAGTCCCTTGAATTTCTCAGGCTTCTCGTCATGGTTCTTAGAGATACCATCGACTGATTGTGAATCCATAAAGATTCTGTCTTAGATTGCTGGTAACAGACAATCAATCAATATACAGAAAATAGCAGAACCAAAAAAAAAATACAGAACAAGAAGAATGTGATGTTTATGAATATATATATATATATATATATATATGAATATATATATATATATATATATATAGAATATTTGCAAACCATTTATAAATAAAAAAATTAATTAATAAACTGACTTGGTAATCTGGAGATAGAGGCTTGCAGTGATTTGCAATGTCCTAAGACAGAATTTCTCCCCTTCTGGTGCTTAAAGGACGAATGGAGACTGCCCCCAGGATTCAACTATCTATCTTCTGTGTTGAAGCACTCAACCCAGAAGTCTGGCAAACTACAGTGTTTTTTTTTTTTTTTTCTCTCTCAAAATTTGGAAGACAGACAGATAAAAGAAAAGTAAGTAAGTTTCGAAGTAACTTGTTTCTCTATTTAAAGACATGAGATGTTTGTTTAGAACAAATACAACTTTTGAAAGAAAGTAACGTTTATTAAAAAAAGAGTTACAACTTCTTCCTAACAAACTTGAATTTTGATTTAAAAAAATTATTTTAAAAAAAACAAAAATAGATGTCCCTTGGGCCAAGGCCCTCCAAGGCCCAAGCACCACCCGAAGGCATCCCGAGCCCAAGAGCCCATAGTCCATGTTTCATCTAATTTGTGGGAGCTCTAACAAGCTTGGGCCCAAATCCAAGCATGTTGACCATTCCAATTGTAGTAATCCCATAATCACTTATATATAAGGAAAAGACTTTGTTTTTTGTAGATGTGGGATTGATGGTTTAAATCAAACCATTTCAACAGATACAACAGTGTGTGATCACATATGATTGCATATGATCACAAATATATAATGTCATCGCATATGAATTGCACATGATCACACAATTAAATTATTGTGATCTTATGTTAGAACATGCAATCAAATATTAGTTGATGTGGTTGTACCAAAGAAGACATGATCACATTCAAAATTTTCTATGTTGCATCATGTTTTGTTGCACCCAAGGGCAGCCCATATATATATATATAAATATATATATATATATATATATATATATATATATATATATGGGTTTGTTAAACACAAAACAGATAAAGAAATAATGTTGGAATCTAAAACTTTCTTTTATCTTTTTTAGTTATTTTAATTGAAAATGTGTCTAATGTTAGTACAATCAATCTGGGGGGGGTGTGAAACAACACTATAATAAAATCAAGTATTAAAAGGGCGAAAATTAAAAAAACACTTGATTTTTACGTGGAAACCCTCCAAATGGGAAAAACCACAAGACTAGCCTCGCTAGCCACTTGAGCCATATAAATCCACTATATGAAAAGGAAGTTACATCCTCAAGTGATACACGGACTCTCACTCTCGATAAACTCAGGCTATGGACACTACCACACGTTACTCTTGGTTCAATTCTGGTGATATCCCCCGACCTACTACTTTTAGCGTGAGCACCTTATAATCTACCCGCAAGCCTTTTACAGTGGCATTCGGCACTTGCTTGTGCAACCAACACCTTGGTCACAAGACTTTCCAATGCTTATCAATCACCACTTGTGGCTACAAGACTTGAACTCAATGAAGAGAGTTATATGTTTAAGTGAACATGTAATGAATGCTCAATACATAGAATGCAAGACAAAACAATCTATGCTTAAAAGTAGATATTAAATACCTAACAATCTTAGTTATTAAAAATGCCTAAATGAACATACATAAATGCATAATGCAAAGTATGATAGATAACATAAAGACTTAACCAGATGTAGAAAATTCAACCCAACAACTTAGTTATTAACTATCCCTCAAACAATCTCCAACTTCAAAGAATATACAATTAATATGAAGTCTAGATGGTAAAGAACCATAAATGAAATGGGGATATGTTCTTACCTAACAGTGGAGATATTTAATTAAAACCCATGAAATATTTGAACTCTTAATTGCACATGGATTTAGGGCACATAAATTGATTAACTAGATGTAGAGAATTAACTACCCAACAACCTAGTTATCAACTAACCTCAAACTATCTCCAAGCTTCTAAATATGTAATCAATGTGAAGCAAAAGAAAGTGTTAACTGCCTAAAAAGTCAAGGGTTCAAAGAAGAATTTTTCATCTTTGCCAAGATTGCTTGAAGTAGAAGGACGCTATAAGAAGTATCCAGCTACCTTGGGAAGAGGCCATGACCAGTATACCCAAGTATGCCATTTGTGAATCAATATCAAGATCGAGTTCGCCTAGATCCCCATGTACTAGGAAGCATTGCAGTCAAGGTCCAAAGGACCTTGCTACCATATGATCCCGGTTCCTTGCTACTCAGGGAATATTGGTACCACAATCTAGGACGTGCCATACCCCGATACCGCGATTTCTCCTATAACCGGTCTACCAAGCAACAAAGATTATGATATATCAGAAGAGAAGACTATCAAGGAAGGACTGGTACACCAAGGGATCAGGACCATGCTATAGGAAGGACAGTATGCGCTAACATTTGAATACAAGGAAAGTTGACTTCTCCCGCCATCTGTAAACTCCATTTTAAATGGGATTAGTCAACTCTGTCAAATTCGCCGAAAAAGGAAACAGATCACTTGATTATGGGATTACTCCTACGCCTAAATGAAGCCACTATCAACGTCCTTTTGATTGCTAAATTGATTGACTAATTATCAGAGTGATGAGCAAGAAAAGAGACCTATAAATGTTACAAGACTCTCGAAAGAGAGGGGACCGGGGGATCCAGTTTCGAATTCAATTCCCTACAATTTTTCCACTTATCAACTGTGTTTGAAACTCCATACCTAAACACTCCATAAAAACACCATTGTATCATGTCACTATATTTGATTGATCAATAAAAGAGCTATTTATTCATCTTCTTTATAAATGCATTGATCTGTCTTAATTCTTGACCACTTTTACATTTAGCTTGTTTTTACTGAGAACATACAGGTATCGGACATGATACCTTTTCAACTGTGACCTACCCTGGTCATGGTCTAAAAGTTGTTATTTGGAAATTCACCCCTCTGAGAATTTTCCATTAACAGAAAGAATAAGAACAATAGAAGATGTAGATTGTTGTTCTTACCTAACACAAGAAGACTTAATGAAGACCCATGCTTAATGATGCTTGATAATCCTTTAAACACACATGGATTTAGGGATAAAGAGTTAAAGATGCTTTCATAGAGCTTTCTCTCTCTAGAAACTCTAACCTCTCTCTAAAACCCTAAAATTTTGAGTTCCAAGTTGAATGAGAAGATAAAGATGTGTTTATATAGAGATCCTGTCAAAACGGCATCGTTTCATAAAAATAGGCTTTTTCGCTTATCGCTGTCCAGGTCAATGAGATTTGGGTAGTGAAAATCACTAATAATTTTTCGCTATCAACAACATTTGGGTAGCGACAATCACTGATAATCTTTTCATTGCCTATTTGTCGTTGTCCAGCTCAATGACACTTGGGTCGCGACAAAACGCCACAACATAACAGCTTGATTTTCAAGCGACTCAAAACATGACCAAATGATATAGTTAATACTATCTCTAATTAGTCTAATATAAGCAAAAAGAATTTGTAATCCAGCTTGAACATACAAATTTAAAACATAGCACGCACATCTTTGATGAAATAATTTACCCCCAAAATAAGGATTGCACAAATCCTGTAACATAGGAATAGATGCGGTATTGCTTACAGCATTATCAAAACCAATAGCAAAAATTTTGTTTTGGATATAATACTCTTGAAAATTTATTTTAAGAGTTGAAAAATATTTTTGAGCTAAATGTCAGTCATCGAAAACACGAAATGTAAGAATTCTTTTTTGCATGTCCCAGTCATTATAATGACATGTCACACCCATGTATGAATGACTACCAAAATTGTCGGTCCATATGTTGGCACATATGGAAACGCGACCTTAAAATTGATAAAAAATAATTTCAATTTGTTTTTTTCTCTTTTGTAAATGGTATTTAGTGTACGTGTGATGAGAATCAAGAAGCATCACCAAAGGATCCATTGCATATTCCAGTTGGGCCAATTACAAGGGCCAAGCGGATCAAAGAAGCACTTAATAGGGGCTGAGTCTGAGTTGCTGAAATCAAAGTTCAGGCCGGTTTAATCTATCTTAGTTGTTCTTCTTCTTTGATTTCGTTGATCACAAAAAAAAAAAAAAAAAAAAAATGTCTAACGATGTACAACGTGACAATGTTTTTTACACCCGATGCCATGTTAATGATAAAGTATGTAGCATGATTATTGATGGGGGGAGTTGTACTAATATGGCTAGCACTAGTTTGGTGGAAAAACTGAATTTGGCCACTTTGAAGCACCCAAAACCTTATAATCTACAATGGTTGAATGATAGTGGGGAGATAAAGGTGACTAAATAGGTGTTGGTATCTTTTTCCTTTAGGAATTACAAAGATGAAGTCTTGTGTGATGTGGTCCCAATGCATGCGACCCATATCCTTCTGGGGCGACCATGGCAGTTTGATAGGTGTGTAACTCATGATTGTTATACAAATAGATACTCCTTTGTACTCAATAAAAAACAAATCACTCTTGTACCCTTAAGCCCAATACAAGTGTATGAAGATCAAGTGAGGTTGAATAAAGAGAAAGATGTAAAAAAAGAAAGTGAGAGTTCAAAAGAAAGAGAGATCGAAACAACAAAAAGAGAAAAAAAGAGTGAAAAAGAAATAGAAATTTTTGCTAGTGAGAAAAAACTAGAAATTTTCGCTAGAGAGGAAAAAGAGAGTGAAAAAGAAACAGAAGTTCTTACTAGTGTGGAAAAAAATGAGAGAATACAAATAAACTTCTATGCAAAAAAGAGAGACCAAAAAGGCCTTGTTTTCAAATCAGCCAACTTTTTGTCCTAGTGTTCTTGTTTCTCTTTGGCAGGAATTTGATGAAGTGTCGAAGGCTATCAACAATATTTCGGTGAAGGTTCGAGGACGAATCCTTTTGAAGAGAGGGGGAATGATGAGAATCAAGAAGCTTCACCAGCCGATCCATTTCATGTTCCAGTTGGGCCAATTACAAGGGGCCAAGATGATCAAAGAAGCATTTAATGATGGGCTGATTCTGAGTTGCTGAAGTCCAAGTTCGGCCCACATTAAGACCAAATCCGGGCTGAACTTCGTGGGCCTTTATAGAGAGCATCTAAAATCGGATCATTTATTATAATATGTTTTCGGAAAGCCCAAGACGAGCCCTAAAGATGTTATGAAGACTCTATCCTCCGTAACAAATCACAATATTCCCAAATTCAGCCATCTATCTTGTTGCGCGAAGACTTGAGCTGAGGAGTCCGAATTTCAACATATTTCCTAGTAAAGAGCTGACTTGGGCATGAGGAACAAGCTAGGGTTTGGAGGAGTCCGAATTTTTGGATATTTCCTAATTTTCATTTATTTCCCCAAATAAAGAGTTGATTTGTTTCCCAAAAAATAAATGGCTGATTTGTTTCCCAAATTCAGCTTTCCAAATAAGGAGCAAATCAACTAGTTGCTAGTTTTAATCTTTATTTATTTCCTAAATTTGTTTGCATTTATTTTCCTGATTGTAAGGCATTAATTGCCAAAAATTTATTTCCTTTTTAGGTTTTAGGGTTTCAGTTTATAAGGATCCGGATGGATGTAATTTGGGGAGACTTGATTTGAATGAAATTTGAGAGAATTTTCTCTTTTGTTCTTTGAGAACTAATTGGAACTTATCAGATTTCTCTGTGGCATTCCTCCTTGACTTATCAATCGAGTATTCCATCCTTGATTGTGGCGTCTTCCTTTATACCAAGGTTCACATCTCGATATAGGTGTTGGGTCGCGGTTTCCATCCGAACCAGAGGTTAGAACGATCTTAGGTGTCAATCTTGATACAATCGACAAGGTTCGTATCATTAATGATGAGAATCAAGAAGCTTCACCAGCGGATCCATTTCATGTTCCAGTTGGGCCAATTACAAGGGGCCAACATGATCAAAGAAGTATTTAATGATGGGCTGATTCTGAGTTCCTGAAGTCCAAGTTCGGCCCACATGAAGACCAAATCCGGGCTGAACTTCGTGGGCCTCTACAGAGAGCATCTGAAGTCGGATCATCTGTTATAATATGTTTTCGAAAAGCCCAAGACGAGCCCTAAAGATATTATGAAGACTCCGTCTCCGTAACAGATCACAACATTCCCAAATTCGGCCATCTATCTTGTTGCGCGAAGACTTGAGCTGAGGAGTCCGAATTTCAGCATATTTCCTAGTAAAGAGCTGACTTGGGCGTGAGGAACAAGCTAGGGTTTGGAGGAGTCCGAATTTTAGGATATTTCCTAATTTTCATTTATTTCCCCAAATAAAGAGTTGATTTGTTTCCCAAAAAAATAAATGGCTGATTTGTTTCCCAAATTCAACTTTCCAAATAAGGAGTAAATCAACTAGTTGCTAGTTTTAATCTTTATTTATTTCCTAAATTTGTTTGCATTTATTTTCCTGATTGTAAGGCATTAATTGCCAAAAATTTATTTCCTTTTCAGTTTTTAGGGTTTCAGTTTATAAGGGACTCATTGATGTATTATTGGGGATCAGACTTGATTTGAATGAAATTTGAGAGAATTTTCTCTTTTGTTCTTTGAGAACTAATTGGAACTTATCAGATTTCTCTGTGGTGTTCCTCCCTGACTTATCAATCAAGTATTCCATCTTTGATTGTGGCGTCCTCCTTTATACCAAGGTTCACATCTCGATATAGGTGTTGGGTCGCGGTTTCCATCCGAACCAAAGGTTAGAACGATCTTAGGCATCAATCTTGATACAATCGACGAGGTTTGTATCATTTGGTATCAGAGCTTCGGCCTCTAACATCAGGTTTAATCTATCTTTGTTATTCTTCTTCTTTGATTTCGTTGATCACAAAAAAATAAATAAATAAATAAATTAGACTTTGCTGAATTTTGTTTTGATCAAGTCTGAAAAAAAAAAGAAAAAGTTTGATCAGGTCTGGTTCAAAAAAAAAAAAAAAGAAGTTTTTTTCAGATCCGTTACAAAAAAAAAAAAAAAAAAAAATGTTTGACGATGTACAACGTGACACTGTTTTTTACACCCGATGTCATGTTAATGATAAGGTATATAGCATGATTATTGATGGTGGTAGTTTTACTAACGTTGCAAGCACAATCATGGTTAACAAATTAGGATTGCCAACGATGCTGCATTCTAAGCCGTATAAATTGCAATGGTTGAATGATAGTGGTGAGGTGAGGGTGACTAAACAGGTGTTAGTGGCGTTCCGGATCGGTAAATATGAAGATGAAGTATTGTGTGATGTGGTACCAATGCATGCGACCCATATCCTTTTGGGGCGACCATGGCAGTTTGATAGGCGTGCAACTCATGATGGTTATACAAATAGATACTCTTTTGTACTCAATAAAAAACGAATCACTCTTGTACCCTTAACCCCAATACAAGTATATGAAGATCAAGTGAGGTTAAAAGAACAAAGAGATGTAAAAAAGGAGAGTGAGAGTTCAAAAGAAAGAGAGATTGAAACAGCAAAAAAAGAAAAAAAAAGTGAAAAAGAAACAGAAAATTATGCTATTGAGGAAAAAAAGAGCGAAAAAGAAACAAGAACTTTTGTGAGTGAGGAAAAAAAGAGTGAAAAAGAAACAGAATTTTTTGCTCATGAGGAAAAAAAGAGTGAAAAGGAAATAGAAATTTTCGCTAGTGAGGAAAAAAAAAGGGAGATCAAAAAGGCATTGTTTTCAAATCAGCCAACTTCTTGGCCTAGTGTTCTTGTTTCTCTTTTGCAGTGTTTTGATGAAATGTCACAAGCTATCAACAACATTACGGTGAAGATTTGAGGAAGAATCATTTTGAAGAGAGGGGGAATGATGAGAATCAAGAAGCATCACAAAAGGATCCATTGCATATTCCAGTTGGGCCAATTACAAGGGCCAAGAGGATCAAAGAAGCACTTAATAGGGGCTGAGTCTGAGTTGCTGAAATCCAAGTTCGGCCCACATGAAGACCAAATCCGGGCTGAACTTCGTGGGCCTCTACAGAGTGCATATAAGTTCAGATTTTCTATTATAATATGTTTTCGGAAAGCCCAAGATGATCCCTACAGATGTCAAGAAGACTCTGTCATCCGTAACAAATCAAAACCGGCCCAAATTCGGTAATCTAGTTTGTTGTGCGAAGACTTGAGCTGAGGAGTCCGAATTTCGGTTTTCCTTATTGGTTTCTAAAGAATAAAGAGTTGATTTGTTTCCCAAATTAAGGGGCTGATTTGTTTCCATTTTTAGCCTTCCAAATAGGGAGCAAGTCAATAGTTTCTTGTTTTAGTTTTTATTTTCTTTCCCATTTGTAAGGCAATTATTGCTTATTTTAGTTTCCTGATTGTAAAGCCTTAATTGCCAAATATTTATTTCCTTTTAGGTTTTAGGGTTTCAGTCTATAAGGGACTCATTGATGTATTATTGGGGATCAGACTTGATTTGAATGAAATTTGAGAGAATTTTCTCTTTTGTTCTTTGAGAACTAATTGGATCTTATCAGATTTCTCTGTGGTGTTCCTCCTTGACTTATCAATCGAGTATTCCATCCTTGATTGTGGCGTCCTCCTTTACACCAAGGTTCACATCTCGATATAGGTGTTGGGTCGCGGTTTCCATCCGAACCAGAGGTTAGAACGCTCTTAGGCATCAATCTTGATACAATCGACGAGGTTCGTATCAACGTGTGAGAGTGGATCTAGGAACACGTTGCATTGCAGGATTTAATGCATTTTGATAATAATTAACAAAACCTACTTTCTCACCAAAACCAAAAGGTAATTGTTCAACTGCAACCATTAATGCTAATTCATCCCTATTTTTTTTTTTTTTTCAGACGTATAATGAAATAATTGATTAGAAAGGGTTTCGTATCTGGAGATTTGGGCTTGGTTACTAGCCTTCTCGTATTCGGATAGGTGACTTTTTTTGATATGGATCCAGTACGTGCCATATCCGAAGGATTTAGTAGTCTTGTATGATTTGGGGCAGTAATTGCACTGGATTTTGATAAACCCACCATCTAACTTAGTTCTCTTCATATGCACTCTGAAGAGTTCGGACTTCATCGGCTTTTCTTCTTCACTTTCACTTGCAAAAAATTCATCTGAAGGGGGTGGGGGGTCAGATAGATTTTCATTAGTATTGAGGGTATTGGGATTGGGGTCAAGTCCGTTGAACTTGGGAATTATTAGAGGGAGATTAGGACTAGAAGGGTGATCAGATCAAATCGATTTTGAAGGAATTCGTGGTAAGCTTAGTCGTCGTAAGTGACATCACCACCAACGTGTTCCAACAAGTTTTGCATTGGACCCTTTCCTTTGTTCAAATTTCTTGAACCATTGAAAGTATACAAACGTAGTTAAATTTCTTAAAGCATACCTAGAGAGGAGGAGGAGGGGGGGGGGGGGGGGGGGGTGGTTTAAACAAGTTTTTACGCCTTTTTCAATCCCTTGAAACAAACTCATGTTTGTCCCTTAAGGTAGCTTTACATACAACATATAAATCAAACATTCATACATAGATAAGATAATCATGTAATCATTTAAGTATTGTCTATATATATCAAGGAGTTGCATGAGGAAGAATAACATAAAATCTCAACAACAAAGAATACTTGCATTCTAATATTGTTCAATGTATTACAAGTATAACCAAATATAACTATATACAAATATAACAATATACAAAAGAATTATATTTATAATTATGATCAAAATGAATTAGCTTATAAATCACACTTTACAAAATCTTGTTCCAATAAACATCACAAGTGAATAATATTCAACAAGATTAAAACATATACTAAAACAAATAAGAAAGAGAGAGATAGAAAGAATTGACACATGAGATTTTTTAACGTGGTAAAACCTCCAAGGAGGAAACATCCACGGGTTGAACTACAACCATTGGTACTATATATATTGGATGATAGATTAGAAATTCCTCAAAAGTGACCAACCTTGATCTACTTCCTATTGGAGTCTATGTCTATCCAATCCCTATTGGAAGATACAAAATCCTTCAATGATGCGAAGCCACCATATATTGGAGTCCATACCAAACCAACATCGTTGGAAGATTATAAATTCCTCAAAAGCCAATGCACATCCCATGCAACACTTTCTATTGGAATCTATGTCTAACCAAACGCTCAGGCCTACCAATAATGTAACTAACTCTCTATCCAAGGCACTCATGCCTCTAGAGAGCCTCCCATGCATAGCTACCCAGACCTTCCCATCCTAGCCATGACTTCTTGCTTGGTTATCTGGACCTCTTGTCCTAACCAAGTCTTCCTTCCTTGACTATCTGGACACCTTGTCCTAGTCAAGACTTCATGCTTTTTACAAGAACTTCCTAGTGTGATCATGTGAATACAAATTATGCAAACAAGCAATTCAACATAGAACATGTGATCAATACATTCCATAGAACAACTAGACCTAAACATGTGAGAACACAATTTATAATAGTCTAGATGCAAAACTTGAATTAAACCTAGAGCATGTGAAAAACACCTAACACAAATAGCTCTTAGTTTCATTCACACATATAACGCTTGAATAGATCATAAACATGAAGCACATATTCAAAATGTTATAAACATACACAAAAATGTTAGAATCACAAAATGTATTCAATGAATATTCTAACCAAAGATTTAGAGCAATGATATAATGATAAATCAATTAAATCCTAGATAGCTCTAAAAACACATACACATGTATTAATCCTAGATTTTATCAATCAAAGGATCAAAAAAAATTTCAAGGATTATTAATCATAAAATGATTCAATCAAGTCACAAATAATCCTAGATATCAAACTAATCACAATACAACTCTCAATCATGTGAAAAACCTAGAATCCAAGAAACTAGTTCACATATGTCTCTTATTAGACTTTTGATTAGGTTTAATTATGAAGCTATCTTTCTCAATAGCATTCACCATACATACACATACATATAGAAGAATAAACCCCAAGCAAATTGAAGGTTATAAAAGAAGAAATCACAAAGATATGAACATTACCTCAAGATCACGAGCTGGTTCGTATTTCTAGGTAGAACCACTAGAAAAGTCGATCAAACAGCTAGAAGACCAGTTGGAAAAGGTATATGACTCGATTATGAACAATCTCCAACTTGAATCACTCAATTCCGACTTGGTATGAGAAAGTTATGGTATTTGGAAGGTGATAAAAAGTTGAGAGAAAATTCTGCACATAAGGATTTCTATTTTTTCTTCTTAAAATGAATTGGGAGGGAATGTAGGATTTTAAAAGAGATGAAAGAGAGGGATAAAGAGCTAATCACAAGCTGCTACCTTAGCAACCCCATGAGGGGCGCATGAAGCTCACAGGGGCAGAGGGCTTGCCTAGCTGTGAGGCTCATGGCCACCTCATGCTTGGCCATTAGCCAAGCTTGCTCCTCTTGCGTTCTGCTCGCGTTTTTCGACCGTATCCGACCTCTGAACTCCGATTTTGAATCCGTCTTCAGATTACGAATCGTGACTCCCTCATGCATAATGAAGACTACAAACTTTAACAAAAGGTTGAGAATTCATCTTGAAAAATGACGACGAAGACAACTCAATGAATGAGAACGAAAAGTAGTGTAACTACATCATTTGGATTCAAAACCTAATGAATGAGTAACCGAAATGACCGGGACTCAATAAGGAATAAAATGATATATAGATATATGTAAAGAAAATATTGTTGGAATAATAGTGGTAACAAGGTTTAAAAAAAAAAATAGATGATTGAAAAAAAATATATTGTTGGAATAATAGTGGTAAGTTGGTAACACTTACAAAAAAAAAATAGATGATTGAAAAAAAATATATATATTGTTGAAATAATAGTGGTGAATTTTTTTTTTTTATGATAGTAAAAAATAGAAGAAATAAATATTGTAAATAAATTTAATGATTGAAAAAATAGATGATAGTAAAAAATAGAAGAAATAATTTATATGTGAAATGAGAATTAAAGAAATTTGTAGAATGTAGAGAGAATTGAGAATTTGAGATTAAGAGAAATTGAGAGAATGAGAGTGGTGTGAAGAATAATGAAGTGTAGGATTATGGTGGAGAGGTGTAGCTTTGCAATTTATATGTGAAATGAGAATTAAGAAAATTGTAAGAGAATGAGAGTGGTGTGAAGGATAATGAACTGTTTGGGGGGGGGGGGGGGGGGGGGGGGGGGGGGGGGGGGTGGTGTGGGGAATTGGTTTGTATTTATAGGATGATAGTGGAGAGGGGTAGCCTTGCAATTAGGAAAAATTAAGGGGAAAAAAATAGGAGTAGCTGTTGCCAGCCGTTGGGCAGCCAGGCGGCTAGCAACGGTCATCTACCCAACGGCCATTTTTTTTTTTTTTTTTTCAAATTGACTGCCACGTGGCAGCTTGTGATTCATCTAGATAATTTTTTTTATTATTAAAATTTTTTTTATTTTATAAAATCGGCAGTTTAACCACTGGTTCTAGGTGGTTTTTTTTTGTACTCCAAACCGTATCGGTTTTGGTCATGGTTTCGGTTACGGTTTGGTCCGTAAGGTTTTGGTTAAACCGCGGACAAAACCGACGGTTCAACTGTAACTGCCTGGTGGGGGCCGGGGGTTGTATTTATAGGATGATAGTGGAGAGGGGTAGCCTTGCAATTAGGAAAAATTAAGGGGAAAAAAATAGGAGTAGATGTTGCCAGCCGTTGGGCAGCCAGGCGGCTAGCAACGGTCATCTGCCCAACGGCCATTTTTTTTTTTTTTCAAATTGACTGCCACGTGGCAGCTTGTGATTCGTCTAGACAATTTTTTTTATTATTAATTTTTATTTTATTTTATAAAATCGACAGTTTAACCACTGGTTCTAGGTGGTTTTTTTTTGTACTCCAAACCGTATCGGTTTTGGTCATGGTTTCGGTTACGGTTTGGTCCGTAAGGTTTTGGTTAAACCGTCGGTTGTTAAACCGCGGACAAAACCGATGGTTTAACTGTAACTGCCTGGTGGGGGCCGGGGGTTGTATTTATAGGATGATAGTGGAGAGGGGTAGCCTTGCAATTAGGAAAAATTAAGGGGCAAAAAAATAGGAGTAGCTGTTGCCGACCGTTGGGCAGCAGGCCTGCCAGGCCAGGCGGCTAGCAACGGTCATCTGCCCAACGGCCATTTTTTTTTTTTTTTTTTCAAATTGACTGCCACGTGGCAGCTTGTGATTCGTCTAGACAATTTTTTTTTTATTATTTTTATTTTATTTTATAAAATCGGCAATTTAACCACTGGTTTTAAGTGGTTTTTTTTTGTACTCCAAACCGTATCGGTTTTGGTCATGGTTTCGGTTACGGTTTGGTCCGTAAGGTTTTGGTTAAACCGCGGACAAAACCGACTGTTTAACCGTAACTGTGGCCACCTCTACCTTTAACCCATAAACAACCAGCACAGGGGTCCCGAAATGAAAACGGAAGACGTTAACGAACTGTCCTTGTTGAATCTTGTCATTGAGGGGGGCCAAAGCCTCCCCGCCGTGAACTGGGGGAGGTATCACCTCCCCCACCATGCCTCCCCCCTTTGCGGCGGGGGTAAGATCTCCTTCCATGGAGATCTCCATGGATGTTGGTGTCTCCACCTCTCTTTCTTTCTTTTTCTTTTTTTTTCTTTTTTTTTAAAAAAAAAAAATTATTCAGTTTTTTATTTTTTTCTCTAAAAAAAAAAATTCTATTTAATCTCAAAGATGAATGGCGGAGATCCATTTAAAAAAAAAACAGTTTTTGTTTTTAATTGCTTTATCTTAAATTTTTGAATATCTTAAATATTTAATATCTGAATTTCTTCTTTATTTTTTTTTTGAATTTTTAAATTAAATTCTTATTCTCCTCCGTCCATCATTGTGATGGATGGTTGGCGATCCATTTAGATATATATATATATTTTTTGGTTAAGGATTAATGTTTACATTTTTATTTATTTTTCTCAAGAGAACCTTTTTTTATTTTATTTTAAATTTTGTGTTATGAGGGGCATTCCATCTTTTACGTTTTTTGTTTTTAAATTTTTTTAATTAAGCATTTCAAGGGTATTTTATTATTTTTAACGGTCAAACTTGGTTAATGGTTAAGTTTGACCATGTTAGACTAACAGTAGGGATGTGAATGTCAATAAATAATAAAGTTGTTTCTGGATATAAAAAGACAAACCTTAGGAGAGTTTGGTGCAATTTGCTATTGGAAAAACTTAGCGTGTATAGTTAGAAAATTTTAACATGTATAATCCAAAATAAAAATTAAAAAAAAAAAAAAATACTTAGCATGTATATGTTACGGAACTCTATAGACCTCTATTGGACTTAAACAAGTTATGTTTTTTTTTTTTTTTTTTTTTTTTTGTTGGTACATGTTACTTATATTTACAGTCTTTCTATTATCAGTTTAAACTGACAATAAATATATCAGGACAAAGAATGTGGATCATAGATTATGGAGAAGTTTTGACAAGTGCATACACTTTAAGTCAAAGTATGTAAATCTAGTGGTCCACATTCTTCGTCCTGATATATTTATTGTCAGTTCGAACTGATAATAGAAAATTTGCTTATATCTATTAGATTTATTTATTTATTTATTTATTTTGTCATATCTCTCATGATTACAGAACATCTATTCTTAAAAGAAAAAGAAAAAAAAAAAAAAAACAAAACAAAAAAAACAAAAAACTTCTATCGTTGCAGGACCCATGATAAGATTTTACAAGTTGTGAGTCGTAAGATATATAATTTCTTCATCCATCTTTTTATTTATTTATTTATTTATTTATTTATTTATTTTTGAAAGCTCTCCTGAGCAGAAACAAAGGAACCTGACCAGGCAGGAAAACAACAAACCAAACAAACCCCCCAACAGAGAAACCAGCCCAAGCTGGAAGGGGAAGCCAAAGATCATAGAATTGGAACAGTACAGGGCTGACCCTCATTGGAGTTGCATCTGCTATAGCTGCTCAAGAAATCCTTACTCCAATCCACAATAGACCGATTGTCCACCTTTGTGGAGTTAAAAAGCATAGAGTTTCTAATGTACCAATTTCTCCACAAAATGACACAAAGCAACTCAAAGTCTCGTTTACACAACCTCCTAAAGAAAGCATAGAGAAAATCCATAAAGGAGGAGAAAGAACCAGCAATGATCGGGTGCAGAACTGCCCAGTCCCTGCGGATCGGCGACAACTTCCTACAGAACCAGAGGGCATGAAGAGAAGATTCAACAGCAGAATTACAACGGGGGCACCTCTCATCCAGCTTGATACCTCTACTGGCCAGGTTCAGCCTAGTGGGAATCCAGTTGTGCCACGCTTTCCAGACAAAAATCTTGATCTTCAAGGGGATAGACAGCTTCCAAAATTTCTTCCACAAATAGAAATTGAGCTGCCATTTGAACTAGAAGCCTTCTGAGAGTTATCTAAGGACTGCCCCAACTTGTAGCCGCTCTTAACAGAGTAGTTCCCATGATCATCATAGTGCCAAATTAAGGTGTCACAGACCCCATTCGCTCCCAGGGGGATCCTCAGAATATCATCAGGATCTTCCTTGATAAAATGGTCTCTTATGCGCGTTTCATCCCACCCACCAGAACTAGAAATGAGGCAATCAACCCTCGCCTCGATACCCAGATTAGGCTGAGAGATAACCTTAAAATTCGGAGGCCGAGGAATCCAGTTATCATGATAGATGGATGTGGAGGTCCCGTTCCCTATCCGCCATCTAGTACCAGCAGTAAGAATATCTCTGCCCCAGAGAAGGCTACGCCACACGAAGGATCCAGAAGCATTTAAGGAGGCAGTCATAAACAATCCATCTCTTTCTTTATAGTGTGTGTTTAGTTTGATTTAACCAAATTAGATTTTTTTTTTGTGGCATATGTTACAGTTTTATTTATTTATTTTTGTCATCTATCAAACTTCTATTGTTGTAGGACTCATGGCAAGAAGTTACAAGTCCTTAAGGTAATTTTGTTACACATAAGAATTTAAATTTCTAAAAGTGAGTTGAGATTTGGAAACAAAATTATACACCACTATATTATAGGTTACTGTTACAGTTATATATGCTTGCAATAATTTTGAGTTTCACTTTTTTTTTTTCGTTACCAAATATTTACGTTTGAAATAATTTGATTATATAATTTGTAGTCTCATTTTTGTTTGGTACCAAATACAGATAGTGAAGCCTAAAACGTTTTCAAGTTTAAGGATACTCTATGACTTATTTATTTAAAATATTTTTTTAACAAAGAGTTTGTCGACATAGATCGGCATATCTTGATTCATCCTATTATTTTAATAATATAAATTAATTAATAAATATCTTTCCTATTTTGTTGCCATGATTGTAGGATACAAAATTAATCTCTTTCCCTCTCATGATTTTAATTTCCAATCAATAAATAATAATGATAATAAATAATTTTCTATTATTTCATACATTATTGTTTAGTCTAGTATATAATATTATTTAAGAGTTTTTTTTACGGAAATAACAATTTTTAAAGTGGTTTAATGATTTATAACCCAACTGTCTCGGTTTTTCATTTCTAACCTTTTAACTATTGCATAGACAAAAATACCCCAAACAAAGGTTTAACGTTTATGGCAATCACATGCAAATTCCCAGTATCCCTCCACCCATGCTTTGTTCTTCATCCCAACCACGCTCCAGGCCCGGCCCTAGGGGGAGCCCAGTGAGGCAACCGCCTAGGGCCCCTGATTGTAAAGGGCCCCCAAATTGTATTAAAAAAAAACGATTTTATAATATAGTCTATCTAAGATTTTAAATAAAACAGGCCCATAAATGACTTTAAAAAAGTTCCACCATACACATATAATTTTTTTTTTTTTTTTTAAAGGCCCACCAATGGAAACCCAACCCATAAATAAATTTTAAATGAGCCACTATACATATATAATTTTTTTTTTTTTTTTTTAAAGGCCCACCAATAGAAACTCATTTATTATTCTTACAACAACAACATTGGATCAAGGGTGGCAATGGGTTAAATCCTAGCAACACTCGTGTTTGTCACAAATAATCATCTTTTATATCTCTAAAAAAAACTCAATACTCTTTTTATACGAAAATTCAAAAGTCGTTGTTTTGAAGGTAATTAAATCAATACACTTCATTTTTTTTCCTTTTTCGAAAACATGTAAGCTTAATTAGTACTTTTGTTGCTAAAAATGTGAAACGAGTAAGGTTTAAATGATATATTCTTTGATGCAATTATAAAAATTTTAACTTTTTTTTTTTTTTTTTTGTTGCTATTTTGTTGTATTTTAGTTTTGAGTTTGAGTTATTATATTGATTTTTATAAGTATTTACTAGAGAAAAAAAAATCAAATAAATATACATAGAGTATCAAGGGCCTCATATTTTATAGTTTGCCTTGGGCCCCGAAAATCTCAGGGCCGGCCCTGCCACGCTCGTGGTAAAACAAAAAAAACAAAGAAAACAAAGTCATGTTCACAACACAAGCTTACAAAACACCCTGTGACCTGCAGCCAAAACACCAATTCTCATTCCCATTTTCTTCCATCCTTAAATATATACGTTTGTGTGTATATATATAATTAGTCTCAGAGAAACCAAAAAAGATGGAGTGAGAAATGAAACAAAATAAAATCCAAAAAAGAAAAAGGAAAAAAAACATGGGTTGCTTGAATTTCTCTCCTTCAAAAATGTTAGGACCCAGCTTTCTTCTTCTTCTTGTCTAGCTTGGTGTTGTTGTTTTGTATAACAAATATCGGAGAAACATACAAATAATGAATTTTGTTAATTATATGCTATGAAATTTTCAGGGTCTAGTTTCATATCATCAGCACGAACAATCATGGATTCTTCAGCGCTATGATCAAGGCACCCTATACAGCCGGAATTTGTGTCGCCTTTTACATATTTTTCTTCATATTAATTAAATCAAATAATTATCCGTTTATTTTTAATAATGTTTGAATTTTCCATGGAAAGATCAAACTTAAACTAATTGATCCTAATTAATTATTAAAACAGTCAAGATTTTTCTTCTTCTTCTTTTCTGTATCTTTAAATTAATAAAATTAAGAGGATTATTAAGTTTTTATTTACATTTTTTTAATTATAATAAAGAATGATATGTTGTATATATACGAATTGGACTTTGAGTTTCTAGGCCAATTCGAGTTTCTAGGTAACGTTGCAGGGAAGCCATTGAGGTTTCAGACAAATTTAACATTGCAGGGAAGCCATAGTGTTTACTTGTTTGAGGTATTTTTGTCCAAGCAATAGTTAAATGGTTAGAAAAGAAAAGATGAGACAATAGGATTATAAATCATTAAACCACTCTAAAAATGGCTATTCCCGTAAAATACCCATTATTTAATACATTTACCTTGCAAAAAGCCAAGTAAATATTGAAGGTATACTATCTTATAACATTTTAATTCTCAAAATTAATATATATAAATATACAATCTTTCTATTATCAGTTCGAACTGAAAATAAATATATCAAAACGAAGAATGTGGACCACAGATTATGGAGAAGTTTTGACAAGTACATACACTCTGAGTCAAAATATGTAAATCTAGTGGTCCACATTCTTCATCCTGATATATTTATTGTCAGTTCGAACTGATAATAGAAAATATGCATAAATATATATATATATATATATATACTTTATAAATATATATATATATATACAATCTTTCTATTGTCAGTTCATCCTGATAATAAATATATCAGGACGAAGAATGCGGACCATAGATTATGGAGAAGTTTTGACAAGTGCATACACTTTGAGTCAAAGTATGTAAATCTAGTGGTTCATATTCTTCGTCTTGATATATTTATTGTCAGGACGAACTGATAATAGAAAATCTGCATATATATATATATATATATATATATATATATAGTCTTTCTATTATCAGTTCGAACTGATAATAAATATATCAGTTTCTTGCATGTGGGTCATTGGATTTAAAAGATGTTTTGACAAGTGCATGTAGCTAAGTCAAAGTATTTAAATCCAATGACCCACATGCAAGGAACTGATATATCTTTTGTCAGTTCGAACTGATAATAGAAAAACTGTATATATATATATATATATATATATATATTGTAACACTCCCTTTAAGACTAAAGGGTATCACATTTTATTTTTTAACAACTTATTTCTTAAATATTAATATATTTGTCATGACATTGAATATCAATTTTTGTATTGGCCCTCCCAAAGCCAAATTTCTAGCTTCACCCCTGTACACTAGTTTATATATATACATATAAGGAATTGCTAATATATTATATGTTAAAAAAGACTGAACGAGATAAGGTTGGTCTGGTGATAAATCTCTCATACATATACTACGAGGTTGCGGGTTCGAATTCTTTCCCCTTTCAAAAAACCTCAAATTTATGTAATAGTGTAATCCTTTATACTATTAGTTGATTGTTATTTAACTTTTAGTTACCTTTATTTAAATTAAATATAACAATTTAAATAATTTATTATAAACTTAATAAAAAAAAAGGGAAAATATAATAAAAAATTATACTCATAATAATAAAATCAATTCCTTAAAAAATAACAATTTTTTTTTTAGAAGACATGCACATTAGCAAGCTGTATATGTGTGTTTGAACATCTCATCCTTATAATTTTTATATTTAAAAATAATTTATTTTAATTTTAATTTTTTAATTATTTTATTGATTTGTTATAGTATAATTTTAAATATTAAATTAAAATAATTTTTTTTTATTTTCTAACATATTTTTAGTATTTTATTATTTATTTATTATTTTTTAGTTTAATTATAGAAAAAACTAATTAAATAATCATATTATTTAATTATATTTAAATAAAATCAATTAATAGGAAGGAGTTTTTTTTACTGATTTAACATTTGATCAAACATCATGATTATTTACGATTCTCCTAAATGAAGAGCATATATTATATATACATATAAAAATAAAACATACATGGATTCGGGTTGTTATTTCCACATGAATGGTCTAAAATAATAATAATAATAAAATGAAATAAAATTTGGCACATATAAATCGATCTTAAAGACAACTCGGACTAGTTGGGATGCAAATCGGGATATAAGTTTGAACGTATTGCTTACTTTTTCAGACGTTGATGACACCCCTACAGCTCCAGCCTCCAGAGTCCAGGCATGCAATAAGACGCTCCTCTGTTGTTGTAACTTGTAAGGACGGAGTTTGAGCCAAAAATGGCTGCTCAAACTCAAATATTACTGCCCACAACTCAGCATTTAACGCCACTCCATCAACATTCTAGTTTCAATCTCAAACCCAGAAAAGTTTATCTTCAAACATCAAAAAAACCAACTCACCACCAACCCATGCACATTTCCTCACCATTCAACCACCACACCTTACTTGGGAGTCCTATAAATTCAAGCACCTATGCTTCCATTCTCCAATCCTGTAAGTTCCCAAATGTAGGCAAACAAGTACACTCTCACACCATCAAAACTGGGTTCGGTGGGCATGAATTTGTAGAGACCAAGTTGCTACAAATGTATGCAAGGTTTGGTTGTGTGGAGGATGCAAATCTGTTGTTCGATGAAATGCCGCTTAGAAACTTGTATTCTTATACAGCCATTTTTAGTTTATATGTGGATTGTGGGTTATTTGAGGAAGCTTTTGCTCTCTTCCGAGAACTGCAGTTGGAAGATATTGGCTTGGAGTTTTTCGTGTTTCCGGTGGTTTTGAAGATTTGTAGTGGGCTTGCTATGGTGGAATTAGGAAGGCAGTTACATGGGTTGGCGATGAAATGTCGATTCGTGTCGAATATTTATGTGGATAATGCTCTCATAGATATGTATGGTAAATGTGGAGGATTAGATGATGCTAAGAAAGTTTTCGAAACGATGTCTGAAAGGGATTGTGTGTCATGGAATTCTGTTGTCACGGCTTGTGCTGTTAATGGAATGGTTTTTGAGGCGCTGGAGTTTCTTGAAAGAATGTCTTCTTCCGATAACAAAAGCCCGAATCTTGTTTCTTGGAGTGCAGTTGTTGGAGGGTTTGCACAGAATGGTTACGATGAGGAAGCCATTGGGATGTTGCTTAGAATGCAGGCAGAAGGGCTCAAACCAAATGCGCAGACTCTGGCGAGTGTTCTTCCTGCTTGTGCTAGATTGCAAAAGCTAAGCCTTGGCAAGGAATTCCATGGCTATATAACTAGACATGGATTTATGGACAACCCTTTCGTTGTGAATGGTCTGGTTGATGTGTATAGGAGGTGTGCTGATATGGTAAGTGCTTTCAAGTTGTTTTCGAAGTTTTCGGAGATAAACAAGGTCTCTAGTAATACGATGATCGTTGGGTATTGTGAGAATGGTAATATTTCTGAAGCCAAGGAGCTATTCAATCAAATGGAGCGATTGGGTGTTGAGAAAGACGTAATTTCATGGAATTCCATGATATCTGGATATGTAGATAACTTCATGTTTAATGGAGCTTTGAGCATGTTTAAAGATTTGCTAATGCAGGACGATATTCAACCTAATTCCTTTACTTTTGGGAGTGCTCTCACAGCTTGTGCAGATATGGCTTCTTTGAAACTAGGGAAAGAAATACATGCCATTGCGATTATTCACGGTCTGCAAACTAATACATTCGTTGGTGGTGCTTTGGTGGAAATGTACTGTAAATGTCAAAACGTAGAGGCAGCTCAAATGGCTTTCGATGAAGTAATGACGAGGGAGACACCAACATGGAATGCTTTGATCTCTGGTTATGCCCGTTGCAATCAGATTGAAAATATTGAGCATCTTCTTCAAAAGATGATAGAAGACGGTTTTGAGCCAAATATATATACTTGGAATGGTATCATTGCTGGACATGTAGAAAATGGCCACCATGACAAGGCTATGCAGTTGTTCTCTGAAATGCAGACTTCTAATTTGATGCCTGATATATACACTGTTGGAATAATTCTATCAGCTTGCTCAAGTTTGGCAACAATAGAGCGAGGAAGGCAGGTTCATGCACATTCGGTTAGATGTGGATATGACTCAAATGTGCACATTGGAGCAGCCCTTGTTGACATGTATGCAAAATGTGGTAGTTTAAAGCATGCCCTTTTGGCTTATAAAAGGATCCTGAACCCTGATTTGGTTTCCCAGAATGCCATGCTTACAGCATACGCCATGCATGGACACGGGGAGGAGGGAATTGCACACTTTCAAAGAATGCTAGCTGATGGATTTAGACCAGACCATGTCAGTTTTCTATCTGTACTTTCTTCGTGTGTTCATGCTGGAAGCATTGATACAGGTCGAGAATTCTTCAACCTTATGGGGTATTATAATGTAAAACCCTCATTGAAACACTACACGTGTATAATTGATCTCTTAAGTCGAGCCGGACAGCTTAATGAAGCTTATGAGACTGTAAAGAAAACTCCCATGGTACCTGATTCAGTGATGTGGGGTACTCTGCTTGGAGGTTGTGTCATCCATGGGAATGTTGAGTTGGGGCAAACTGCAGCAGAGAAGCTTGTAGAGTTGGAACCAGACAACAGTGGAAACTACGTTCTGTTGGCAAATCTATATGCTTATGCTGGGAGATGGTCTGATCTAGCAAGAACAAGACAAACAATGAAACGTAGAGGAATGCATAAGAGCCCAGGATGTAGTTGGATTGAGGACAGAGATGGCATTCATAGATTTCTTGCTAGTGACAGGTCTCATGAGAGAACAGAAGAGATTTACACCACTTTGAATAGTTTAACACTCAATCTGAAATTGCTTTGCTAGCTAGACAATTTTTTTATACAAGGACAGAGTATACAAAGAGCTATTCTGAAGTTTTGTACGATTCCTCCCTAGTAATCAGAATCAGTAACAAACATATGATATATTAGTCAAGGGAGTACCAGCAATGTCGAAAGAAGTTCCAATTCTTGCTTCAGTACAAGTCAAGTGACTCCAAAACCCTGCGAGCTTGAATGTGCAGAGCTGTCAGTCTTTCTGCTGGATCAAGGGTAGAGCCGAATTGACTTGCTGCCCATATCAAAGAAGCAGATTTTTCACCAAGAAGCCGCCTTACATCTTCGTGTATGGTTGCCATGGGAGCCCTTTCCCTCCCGTTTACATGTCCAATGAGAAGCAGCAAGAATTCACCACATTTCAACCTAATATATAAAGCAAGAAAGGTAAAATGGACCCCTGTATCATCTCCGACCCAAAAGTTGTTACACAAATACTGTCAGTATCCTAAAGATCTCTAACCATTTTATACTGTTTATATCAAGTTCTATCCAAAATTTGAAGAACCAAAATCTGGCCATAAAGTTGTAATAAGGAGAAGATTTTTAAGCTGCAGAAAAACAGATAAAGAAAGGGCAAAAAAAACAAGGCTACTGTCTAGAAACCTGATATAAGTACGTTGTTTTGGAATTTCAAAGGTTACTCCACGATAAGCAATTAGAGCTTGCATGTGACAAGGCATCCCTTCTTTCATTTTCTTTTTTTTTTTTTCAATTTTTGCAATAAGTGAAAGCTCTTACCTTTTAGAAAAAAAAAAAAAAAAGATGAAGCTTCAAAGCTCAAATGCTCAATAAATTATTTATATGTCAAATGCCAAATAATCAGTCAATCAACATAAAATTCCATCAGACTATAGAGGTTAAAATGATAAAACTGTAAACCAATAGCGAACTAGCAAAGTAAAACATTAAAAAAATATCCTGGACAAAAAGTTATAAAGAATGGGATGAGAAAGAAAACCTGAGATTTTCATCCACTTGCTTGTCTTTTATGAGCTCTGCAACTTCCTCAATGCCATTACATGCTTCAAATTCCTGGTAAACAATAAGCCAAATTTTAAGCATATGTTTTAATCGTTCAAAACTCGATTACAAATACTAGAAAGCTATAACAATCTGTGTCAAGCTCAAGGAATAAAAGGATCTCTTTCTTATAATAAGTGTTGGTAATAATTAGATGAGAATTTTCAGAGAAGACCCCTTTAATGAAACAGTATAAATAAAAACTGTATAACCTCTACATAGGATCCAAAACTATAACCGAATGGCTTCAAGGCAAGTTACAGTGTCACTCAATGAAGTGATTCAGTTATATTTTTGGTTCCTACACAAGAGGTGATATGGTTTGTACTTCTATTTTTTCAATACAAGTCTTCTCCGATTTCTTCTGTGCAAACTATCGTCTACTTATTTACCAACCAATAGTTTAGGGTTAATCATATTAGACTTCCATAAATGATTCATATCCCCTTCTGAACTTTCCCGTACAATGGCAACAAATTTGGTTCTATGGAAGTTGGTTTTTGGTATGGATTTGATAAAAAAAAAAATAGGGGATGCCTCCATGATGGAAGAGGTGGGAAGACTAGGGCAAGCTTCAATGCTTTAGTGGTAAGATCTAAGGATCCCGAAAACAATTAAAAAACAGCTAGCCAACTTATTTCTCAATGATAAGGCAACTGTAATGCCAGGAAGGTATGAAGTATTATTATTATGAGAAACCTCCTTTAGGGAGGTTATTCGAGCTACATTGGGGTAAAATATGGGCAACTACTTCCTATGTGTGTATGAATTTCACACCAGCAACCATTAGATCCTAAGGTCATACAAAAGCAAGTGCAGAGTGCAGTGTCAAAATAGAATAAAAACAATTAGTACTAACAACATGTCAAATGTAAATTTAAATTGCAGTGAAATTTATTTATATAAAAATTGGTGGGTCATCAAATTTTTGCGAGAAAATCCATAAAAAGCCTGCTGCGTCAATAATAGAAAGTGGACAACAGCCAAATTAGAGATGAAATACCATTTGATTGGATGATGAATCCAACATTATTGAGACTAGAGCATCCAAACATGCCCCTTGCTCAAGCTCTCCTCGAGTTGATAAAATATTCATCAAAACCTGCAAAAGCCATGGAATCGAAATCCTCTAAGATTGCCATTCCAAATTACACGTAATAACTAAAACCGATCAAAATTTTAAGCTATTTGATTTGCTGTCACTCAAAGTTGATTCTTATTGACACCATTGTACAGTCTCTAAAACACTTGAAAGCCCAGGTGTACCCGACTATTCTCAATCAAAGTTGTTTCTTTTTTGACACCATCATACACTCAGAAAACAATTCAAACCCAATCGTCATATCTCATCTAATTAACCAAACAGCTAAATTTAGAATTTTTTTCCCTTCTATCATCGTAGAAAATCTATCTTATATTTCTTGCACAAAGAACTTACACTCATACATAATTGTCAATTGAAGATAACATTATTGGTCAACACAACAAATAATTTCACTACAAAATCATCTAAGTGTTTTAAAAACAAAACACACACACACACACACATAGATACCTGGATAGCCTTGTATTGATGAGCTAAAATGGTGCTTTCACAATGTAGCAAACAACAACCCTCCAGAACCCGAAGCGCAAGGGCGATTTCAGCATCTGTGGAGGGACTAGTTATCTTCATAGGATCAACACTGAATATATGATCTAAACTTGTCACTTTGTCCTCCATCGACTCCTCTTTAAACGAATGTTGAAACAGAACCGGAACCACTGTCACATACCCAACAATAAATAAATAATTAAAATCAATAAAGCTGTAAAAACACAATACATTAATTCAATAGAATTAGGCTTTTGATTTGAAAAGTTGAGACCTTGGAGATCGGGTTGGGATTGGGAGTGGGAGAAGAGGTGGATGGTGGAATCGGACTGGGCGACCGAGCGGAGAATCTTGAGGAGGGAGCGGAGGCCGCGCACTCTCAGGAACGAAAACTCGGCGCGGGCGTCACAGAGGCCGGCGCGGAGGCCGAGGGTGATCTCCCGGTAGACTCTCTGCTTGCTGAGCGAGTTCACCAGCTCACCGACCGCCGTCGCGGTGGCCGTCTCCGTCTCCAGTTCCTGCGGTGACGACGACGTTCCGGTCTGCTGCTTCTTCGCCGCCGCCGACGCCGATAGGCCCTCGCTCCACAGCGCCTTTTTCAAATACATCTCTCTCTGTTTTCTTTCTCTGTAATTTTGGAAGTGAAAATGGCTTCGTTTGTTTTCTTAAACGATGAAACGACGTCGTTTTCGACCAATATTTTCATATTTTGACATTTGTCACTTTGTCCTCCAAATTACATGCACGGAGTAAACCCGCTTCCTTAGTGTGGCTTTGATATGGCTTTTATAAGGTCAAAAGCGCTTTTTAAAGTTAAAGGTAGAAGCTTGCCCCTTTTTTTTTTTTCTTTCTTTCTTTCCTTCTCCTTCTTCTTTTTTTCAAAAATCCAAATAGCATTTTAATATATGAATTATTTCAATTACTCTTTATAAAAACTATTTTATATCTATTATGGGAGAAGCCCAAAATTTGGGCTTTTCTAAAAACATTTTTTTGAGCTTTGTTTAAATATATGAATTGTCTCAACTACCATTTATAAATTTTAGATATGTCACCGTACAACTCTTTCGTTATAAATACATTATCAGAACTTTTTTTTTTTTTTTTTTTTTTTAATTTACACAACCAAAAGCTATTTTTAAAAATACATTTTCAATACCTTTCGAAAATATATAATTTGTGTCTAATACAACCTTGGGAGGGGGTGAATGGATTGTTAATCGATTATTAGCAACTTTTTCGATTAGTCAATATTAACAATAAAAACCCAATTACCCAAACATACAAATAAAAAAAATCAAGTAAAGTGCGGAAATATAAAAAACACTTGATTTTTACGAGGAAACCTTCAACAATGAAAAACCATGGGACTAGCCACGCTAGCCACTTAAACCACATCAATTCACTATATGAAAAGACGGTTACACACTTACATCCTCAAGTGATTCACAGACACTCACTCTCAACAACCTCAGGCTATGGACATTATCACTCACCACTCTTGGTTCAATCCCTTGTGATATCCCCCAGTCCACTACTCTTAGCATGAGCACCTCCTAATCTACCTGTAGGCCTTTTATAGCGGTACTTGGCAATGTTTGCCAACCAACCATTAGTTGCAAGACTTTACTTGCTTGTGCAACTTCACCTATAAGCCATAAGATTTTGACTCATTGAAGAGAATTAATAGTCTAAATGAATATGATAATAATGCTCAAATGCAATAATGTGTAAAAACACACACAAAATGCAAAACTAGATGTTATAATGTAATTTAACAATTTATTTATCAAACAACGCTTACATGCTCATACATGAGGTCTCAATTAGTTGTTGAAAGATTTTAGCAACCTAATTGTCAAATACAACTCACATAAACATTCATGAACTTGATTAGTTGCACAAAGCAAACCTAATCATCAATTAATCAAACATGAATATTTATGGCTTAGCTATTTAAGAAAAACAACATAATCATGCAAGCTATCACAAACAAACTCAATCATGTTATCAAGACTCATAAATATATGCAATAAAGAGAGTCTAGGTATTTAATCAAGCAATAAATACCTAATCTAGAGTAAGAACAATAATAAATGAGATTTAATGTAGTTTTAGTTTATCTAGTCTTGAAACCAAGAAGACCCATGCTCAAATGATGATGATGATGTTAGATGCACATGGTTTTGGGTTTGGAGAGTTAAATAAACAATCTTGGTGCTTTCTCTCACTAGGGAACTCTTAATCTCTCTCTAGGGTTTTGTAGCATGAGTTCCTTCAAAATGAAATGAAAGGGAAATAGATGAATATATAGGCTAAGATCATACCCTAATGAATTCCAGGAATACCCCTTCAAAAATGACCTAAAACGGACCAAAAACGAGAGAGAAACCACGAAATTACGAACTAGGGTTTGGTTGTTCTGCGGTACACTTTGACGGAACGTATCGCGGAAAAATTCTGGGCATCCTCTGCTAAGATTCACGGTTGCACTTCCGCGGTTCCCTTTGACAATCTGAACCGCATAAAACCTTTGCTAAGTATTGCGGTACGCAACCATGACGAGCGCGGTACGCTTTGACGAATCGTACCGCGGAAATCCAAAAACCTTGAATTTACAAGGGCAATTTTGACAATCTTCCATGGACCGGACCCTTATAGCCCTAGACCGAACTTAGAGAAGAAATGGGCCTTCTCTAGAGGTCCAACATCGCGTTAAGATAAGCACACCATCATGCATGCGTGGACGTTTCCGAATAAACATCGGAAAACGAATTACATCACATAAAACCACACTTAAGTCTAAGAATGAAGTGCAAGTGTGATGGGTGTAATGGATGCACACATATAAACAATTAGAACACACATGCAAGATGATCAAAGCATGCATGAAGTGTGTGTGTGCGCATCTTAACTCTTCAAGAGGCAAAGTCAAGTGAACATACTTTCTACTCTTGAATTCATGGAGATGCTTGGAAGCTTGCTATTGAGAACCTAAGCTACCCATTGCAAAATCATCCCTAATGTGGTTTGTCATGAAATAAGTCAAATCTTAAAATAAAGGTCCTTACACCTTTTTTGTAATTTATACGACCTAAAGATTTTTTTTGTTAAAAGCTTTACTTAATAAAAGATCTACTCTAGAAGCTCTATTTGAAAAGGTATACCAAAAACACCCCTCAACATCGATGTGAAAATAAGGTGTCAGTTTAATTCATATTTAATAGAAACCAGAAACCAGGTCTAAAACTAAAAACCCTAAAAACAAGATCTAACAATGCAAAAAGTATGTATAACCCAACAAAACACAATCAATCGTTATTCAAAATCAAATCGTTGAAGTTACATACCTTGTTTTTGACCAACATCGAAATCAAAATGGAAATGGAAATTGAAAAAAAAATCGTCACCGTCTACTATTGAAATCCGGTTGGTTGGATGCTCTGAACCGTCGCACTCTCTACTCTTTCTATAAAAATGAAAAGTAAAAAAAACTCAAAATGAAACATAAGTTTTCAAACGTGGAAGTACTTTTGAGAGTATTTTTGTCCGTTCACTATAATAAATGTCTTTTAAACATAACTTATTAAAACAGTGACAGTGTTGCAAAACCACCTCCAAAAAGCAAAGAGTGACATTTAATTTTTGAACTCATCAATGAGGGGTTCCACTTTTTGGTAAATTCGAAAGATACTAATATTAAGTAATTAATTATATTAAATAATTAATTAATAAAAAAGGTGATCAATAGAAAATAAATTCTTACTTATGTAGTAAATTTGGGATCATTCTCAGACAGTCAAAGGTTGTACACACCATAAAATTGTATATTGTGTGCCTTTATTGGAATTACCCCAAATTTCAACATTGAAATACGCGGGTAGTAAATTGCACCAAAATTTCCCTAAACTACCTACTTATAAAATTGTATATTATGCGTCTTTAATGGAATTATCCAAAATTTGATACATGCCATGGTTAGCAGCCCGGTCAAAAATGATCTACCAGCATGTAGAAAGTAGAAACGGGTCGTTCTTCCTAGAGCCGCAAACATGCGTGTTTTTTTTGACGATGGAGCCGTGGAGGTAAGCTTGGGTTTGCTGGTGGGATTGGATTGGTTTTTGGATGATGATGAATCTGGATTTGGGTTTGATGATGATGAATCATCCATTGTTAATCTGGATTTGGGGTTGGATTGAATTGAATCGGTTGGTGTTTTTGTTTTTTCAGTTATTAAATTAGGGTTGGCTTGAATTAAAACCGATGGTGATGTGTGTTTTTTTTTTTTTTTTTTCCTTTCAAAAGCAATTACGAATTTTATATTTTTATATTTTAATAAAAAACTATTTTCCTATCTCAAAAATATATACATATATTTCCTTTTCAACATGTTTTTATTCTTTTTAAGTTATTAAATTATTTTAATAATTAGTTTGCATTATTTAGAGACTAAATTGATAATTCCTTTGATTTAATTAACGGTCAACTAATGCTAAGGTTTTTTTTACTGAATGTTCAAACTACAGGTTTTGATTTGGCATTTGATCAAAAGTCATGGCCTGTGTGTTATTTACAATTCTCCCAAATTAATATTATTGGGACCTACTTTAGAGCATTAATTTAGAAAAGTTATTAATTTAAAGGGTTTTATCATGTAAATTTTATCATAGAAAATACGACTGTTTATTGTCTCACGTCATTTAAACTCCTCCAACGGCTCTATAGAATTTAATCTCTTTAAAAATCTCACTTTGGTTCGTATTATCGCAATAAACTAATAAAGTAATATTCTAAAGCTCCGTTAACTCACATAAAGTTGTAGACATAATTCTGCACAAACAACTATAAAACCCAAAAACCAAACTGAATCTTTAACAAAAGCTAAGCTTACGGGTAGAACTCATTCTTAAAAACCAACTTCTAAGGAGAGGGTCCCAAATGAGTTATATAACTAATCCAATACTCGGTCAATGTGGGATCGTAACTGGGATCGTAACAAGTCTTGCTTGAAACTTTTACGCCTCTACTATGATTACTAATTACATCAATGATGCCAGCAGGTAAAGGAAAATGTTTTTTTTTTTTTTTTATTAAAAAAAAAAAAAAACAATTCTACTTTTTCTTTCATGCATTTATACTTATTACAACAAAGAGTGCATGCTATCTTGCCACATTCTCTTATAAAACCACCCTCTCAAACTATCTATCTGCAAACGGTAGAAAGGAAACCAAAAATCAGATTCAGATACAAAATGTTAGATTCAATTTAACTAATTTAAAACAAAATTAGTACTGATTACCTGACTTGGTAAATTTTGTACCACTGTTACCATCTTGTTAAAAGTTCGATAAATCAACATCAATCTGTCAACTTACCTAGAAATCAAAATTAAAATAAGTTAGTGACACCTTGAAGCTAAGGCAGAGGACTGATAACAAAAAAGTAAACAGAGTAGAAATAATTCTAGAATCAAAATGTGAAACAATTATAACTGGCATACCTGAGACAGTTCACAATTGTTGGCTTTGGTTAGCGGATGAATTTGCCATCTATCTTAACATAAGGAATGTTGGATATCTCAGACTGGTCTCGTCTTATATCCCTCAAGCAATAATCCTTCAACTGGGAACAATCAGAAATATGTAACTCGAGAAGAGAGGATAGCAGGCCCTCCTTTGGAAAGGATGTCAGCGCGGGGCACTTAGAGATCGACAAATATTCAAGAGAGGTGAGGTTTCTGAAACCCTTGGGAGATAAGCTTTCCAGCATTATAAAGTTTTCGAGAGTCAGACTAGTTAGACAAGTGGGCAAAATAATCGCCTTCATTTTCTTCTTTTCCTCCGGAAAGGACTTAGCATCTTGACATCCGCTAATGTGGAGACTTCTGAGAGAGGTGAGCTTGTGCAACCGTTTCATGACTTGATCATCGTAGAACTGGGGACTCATGATGGAAAGTGATGTTAGGCTGGAGGGAAAACCTTGTTGCGGAAAGGATGAAAGTGATGTTAGGTTGATGTTGTTTAAGATGTGTAATTCTTTAAGTGAATTGAGGGTGTGCATAAAGCTGGGTAGCGCAACAAGTTTATCACAGTACCGGATTGAAAAAATGGTTAAATTTGAGTTGGGAAGCCCATCTGTTGGGAAGGAATCAAGACTTGGACAATAAAATATATCAATCTCACGGAGGCTGCTAAGATTTTGTAGGCTGTCAGCTATGGAAATGAGACTTCCACAACTGTTAATTTTAAGGTATTTTAGTGGGAAAGGTAACTGACCTGATGACAAGCTTGTGAGTTGTGAGCAAAACTCAATGTTAAGGTATTGAAGTGATGCAGGTAAGTTGCCAGTTGATGATAAGTTCTTGATCCGACAGTCATAAATGGAAAGGTGTTCCAATGAGGCAGGTAACTGGCCTGATGATGATAAGCTGTAGAGCTTACGACAAGTCTTGGTCTTGAGGCACTTAAGTGTCTCAGCTAACTGACCTAAGGTTGTGAGCCTTGAGCAATGCTGAATCTCGAGGTGTTGTAGTGTCTCGGATAACTGGCCTCCTGATGACAAGGATTCGAGAGCAGGACACTTGAAGACGTACAAATACTCGACAAGTGATGCGTTGTTGTGGATGGTATTCACCTGCATTTGTGAATGAGCTGACGATGGAGAAGCACTGCCATCCAATAAACACTGCAGGTTTTCACAACTGCTTATCTCAAGCCTTTTTAGAGATGAAGGTAGTTGGCCTTCTGCAATTGACGTTAGCGAATCACAACCTTTGATCACCAAACGACCAAGACATGCACTGTGCTTCATTATCCCCTGTAAAGATGTCAAGGCATTGCAATCTTTAATCTCAATTGCACTCAGATTGGAAAGAAATGGAGTCTCTGGACTTGTTTGAAAGGAACATGCTTGACTGAACCGGTTTCCAAATTCTGAAATATTCAAAACGCTCATAGTGTTCAGTGACAAGGAGTCATCTATTTCTAATTTGCTGAGTGTTGGAACACTTGAAATTGAAACCACCAAGTTTGCACATTTCTGAATCACAAGCTTCTGCAATGAAGGCAGATGTGCAGGAAATCTTCCAGAAAGTTTTGGACAATTTACAATGGAAAGCTCACAAAGGCGACCGAATACCTCCTCTTGCACATTGTCTCCAATAGGCTCCCAACTAGACCATTCTTGCAAGTCTTCTAAATACAGTATCTCTAATGATTGGAAGGGCTTAGAGCAACTTCCATAAAAACCAAAATCAATCCTTGTTAGTTCAGTCATCCGGCTGATTGCGAGTTCTTTAAGCTTGCCCAATACTCCAAGTGAAGGCAAGGATGTGCATTTTACACAACCTTCCAGCCTTAGAGCCACCATGTTAGAGAATGATGGATCTTCAATCCAAGATGGAAAAGTTGAGCCGCCATAACGGTTAATCGTGAGCTTCGTTAGATTTGTATGAGGTCGTAACATGTCAAGAACATCTTTTTCATCTTCCTCATTTCCTGAGTTGTTCATCCCCCATTCTAGAATTAACACTTGTAGGTATTTCTTATCGCTTAATACAGCTTCTCCCAACTCCTGTGAATCTGTCACATTCTCCAATTGGGAAATGCGAAGTTCACCGCGGAGAAGCTTTAGATTCTTCAATTCTTTTAATTGAGATCCGGAATCTTTACCCACAATAAAATTAGACAAAGTTTCCAGATATTTCAATTCTTGCATCCCCGATGGCATCTCTCTTATGGACTTTATACCTTCAATGTCAAGATGACGAAGGCTGATCAATTTTCCCATAGCAGGAAACAACTTCGACAGACGAGAACAATTTCTTAATATCATAATTTGCAAGTTGATCAAGTCCATTATAGACTCTGGCAAACTTGCAATTTCTGTATCAGCAAGGTTGAGATACCTTAAATATCTCAATTTTCCGATTGAATTGGGTAGCTCAGTGATGTGGTATTTCCGCAAAGACAGTACCCTCAATTTCTTGAACTTGGGCAATAGATCAAAAATAACAGCATTACTTATGTAACAATCAAGATTACGAGTCAGTATCGGCAGAAATGTCCTCAACTGGTCAATCTTCACTTCATCAAAAACTTGAAATTTGTTCCTGCCATCATACTCATTGACAGTGTAGGAAGAATGACGAGCCCTTTGTAATCTTTTTAACTTCTTCTTAACCTCGAGTTCATTCTCTAACCTAAAACTTGTTTCTCCGGAAATCCACCGGACCAAATCATTGAAAAGGTTGTGCATTACAAATTTAGAAACATTGCCACTTGATTGTTGAAAAATTGACATTGACAATAAATCACGAAAATACTCACAGCCTATGTCTTCCAATGGCTTATTGTTGGCCGAGGGTAGAATCAGACCCTCTGCTATCCACAAGAGTACGAGCTCCTTCTCCTGAAATTCATAATTCTTCGGCAAAATTGAACAATAAGCGAAACATCTTTTTAAATGTGGGGGAAGATGATAATAGTTCAATTTTAACACCGGGAGTATGTTACAGTCTTTGGGTAAGTCCCAGATTCGGCTGCTGAGTATATCTTCCCATTCATCATGTCTCTGCTTAGAGCGTAATAGTCCACCTAGGGTCCTTGCTGCTAGCGGTAAGCCTCCACACTTTTGAACAACTTTGTCTCGAACTGATTCCAGATTTGGATGTACATCAATATTTCTACTTTCAAAAGCATGCATTCGAAACACAGACCAGCAGTCATCATCTGATAGAAGCTTCAGATTATAGTAATCAGACGGTCCAGATCTCATTGTCAATGCAACGTCCATGCAGCGAGTAGTCACAATTATTCTGCTGCCTCGTGCTCCAGTAACAAAGGGGGATTTGAAAGTTTCCCACAAGTCGTAGTTTTTGCTCCAAACATCATCCAAGACAAGCAAAAATCTTCGGCCAGACACTGCCAATTTGAGCTGAACTTGCACTTCATTCAAATCCTTTAGATCACAAGTTGAGTGATTGATGGACTCGAGAATTGACTTGGACATTCTGAAAACATCAAAGTCATTGGAAACACAGATCCATGCTTTTAGGTCGAAACTTGTCATCACACCAGTAGTAGTGTCATTATACACCTCCTTTGCAAGCGTTGTTTTGCCGATTCCTGCCATACCCACGATGGGTATTACACAAAAGTTTGCAGAACTTGATTCGTTATTGTTTGACATCACTTCAAGCATTCTTGTTTTGTCTTTGTCTCTCCCACAAATAGAAGGTTCAGTTGGCAGACAGGTAGAGGGTGGTCTTTGCCATATAACAGTCCCTCCAACGGTCCTCTGGATTAATCCAAGCAGATTCCTTCGTTCACAGAGTTCCTCCAACCGCTGGGTCATCCCTCTACTGTTGGACATTTTTTTAAAATTGTCCCACAATGTATTCAACTCTTCTACTGTCACAGAAATGGGGTCTCTCTGAGATTGTGCATTCAAGCTGCTCTGTAGAATTGCAGTGTTATGCTCATCCAGCATGTCTTCCAAATCGTAGGCAAGGTCTCGGAGATCGTCCAGCCACATTTTTACGGCCATATTCGTCCACTGCTTCTCTTCTGCATCTTCGAGAGCTGCCTGAATGACTGCCAGCTTTGTGACCCATTTGTTTATCTCTGAACGCACCTTCTTCTCTGTTACAACAATTTCTGGCAAACTGTGGGGAATTAATCTGTCGAATAATGCCTGAAAGAACCCTCCAAGAAGGGCACTTCCCAAGTCCAGAGGCAGAAATTTAATTGCAGACATCTTTGTTGAATGACTTCAAAACCAGAGGAATCAAGAGAAAGATAAGGGCAATAGCACGAATGGAGGAAGAAGATAAGGACCACAACTTCAAATTTACATTTCCTAGTAAAAGTCAAAAATGTATCCCCACAAATAAATAATTCAAAAAAGATAAAATAAAAAAGTTAATAATGTTGTGATTGGGCTTCCCACCACCCCACACTTCCAGCCTTCACCGCCTATATAATTGGCATGACATCATCCTTCTTCATCTTCCACTATCTCCACTTAACTTAACCATTAAGATAATGTTGCAATAGTGATGCAATAGTGATGCAATATTAGCTTAGTGTTTGCCTATATATATTTGTCTCACCATTTTTGTAAAGACTGATCAGCTGATCTAATATTAAGAGCAAATCTCTCTCTCTCTCTCTCTCTCTCTCTCTCTCTCTCTCGTGTTCTCTCATCTCTTGTTTCTCTATCATCTCTTTCTTTGTTATTTATTTCATATATTGTTCTTTATTATTTTACAACACGTTATCAGTACGATCGTATGTAAGTAAAAAGTATCTCCATATAAGTGATTTATTTACGGCTCGATATTCGTGTATATAAGTAAAAAGAATCCCCTGATGGATGATTTATTTACATCTCAATATTCTGGATCTATTTATAGTTCCGTATACAAGATGGCGTATACCGTCAACGGATCCTCTATATATAGTTCTGGATTTATTTATATTGTTTAAATATTTGCATTTATTTTTATGCACATAACAGGTGAGCTCAGCCTCCTGGAACTGTTTAAATATTCAGTATTTATTTTTTATGCAATATATGAGACTGACTTATGCTGTGTCTCGGGATTGGCTTATGCTGTGTCTCAGGATTGGTTTATGCTGTGTCTCCAGATAAACTGTTTAAATATTCAGTATTTATTTTTATGCAATATATGAGACTGGCTTATGCTGTGTCTCGGGACTAGCTTATGCTGTGTCTTAGGACTGGCTTATACTGTGTCTCCAGATAAACTGTTTAAATATTCAGTATTTATTTTTATGCAATATATGAGACTGGCTTATGCTATGTCTCGAGACTGACTTATGTTGTGTCTCAGGACTGGCTTATGCTTTTAAATATTCAGTAATTATTTTATGCAATATATGAGATTGGTTTATGCTGTGTCTCGGGACTGGCTTATGCTGTGTCTTAGGACTGGCTTTATGCTGTGTCTCCAGATAAATTGTTTAAATATTCAGCATTTATTTTTATGCAATATATGAGATTGGCTAGACCGACTAACCAGAACTTAAAGTTTCTGGAATTATGATATTTAAGTCGGCACGGTTTTGAAAACCTATGAGAACCTGGAGTTCTAAATCCAGTGTTATATACAGGAATTCCATAATTTATTATTTGGAACCTGAAGTTTCAAATCCATTCAGGATCTGGAGTTTTCTGAATTTTATATATGAACTTACAGTTCATGGTAGAACCGGAAGTTCGAAAAATGAATATGATCCATGATTTTATTTTATCTCATACATATATAAAGTGATATGCTTACATATCACTCATTTGAGAAAAAAAAAAATGATTTACACATCCAACAGGATGTTATGAGTATTATAAAAATGATTTAAAATCCTAACGTGTAATGAAACTGGAAATAATATTTTATCAATTTCATTCATGTTTGATGCTCATGAAGAGCAATATTCAAAGAAGGATCTACATATCCAACAGGATGTTATGAGTATCACAAAAGGGATTTAAGATCCTAACGTTATCCATTTCATTCAGGTTTAATGCTCATGAAGATCAATATTCAAAGAAGGATTTACACATCCAACATGATGTTGTGAGTATCATAAAATGGTTTAAAATCCTAATATCATGTATAATGAAATTGGAAATATTTTACTAGAAAAGAGAAGAAAAAAGAGGTGTGTGTGTAGAAATTGTATGAAGAACATCACTACACAATCTTGATCAAACTTTGATATCTCCCTCATCTAAGATTGGATTGAGCTGAAATTTAGTCAGCACATTATACTCTTGTAATTCTTGAATCAATATCAATTGGAATTCTCTGTAGTGATTTCTGCAGTTCCGAACAAGGCTGGGTGGAAAACAGTAAAAAAAAAAATCCAGTATTACACAGATTTCAGCGAAGAGTGATATCTCTTTGATCTATGATCCGATTTGAAATTTTGTCAGAACATTCTTCACTCGTGTTTCTACGATCTGATCGGTTAGATTGTTGATCAAAATTTTCTACAGAGAGATATACACCTCGAACAGAGCATCTGAGTTTGTACTATTCTCTCTCTTGTTTCACTTATTGATATTCCATATTTATATTAATGGTGTTATGTATATATATTTGTTGCAAAATTAAAAGCATGGATCCAGGCCATGATTGCTATATGGATGAGATAATTAAATTTATCCATGCAATGATGATAGTGCAACGATTCATACAATTCTGCGGAATTATTATCATTTCAGATGAGATATAAAATGACATTACAATTAATGTCCATAAAATTCCCAGAAGGGAAAATATATGTCTTGCCGATAGTGTAAAGACTCATACATTTCTGCGGAGTCATAAATATTTTATGAATTCAACTTTGCTGAGAGCAAATGTTATTAATATATTAGTTCCAACAGATTTGATAGAAAGCTCTGGAAGAGCCATGATGTTGTTATCAAACAATACTCAATTATATATCAATAATACTTGATATTATTCAAAGAACAACATAAAGTAATATGCTTAGTTCATAGGCATTTAAAGTTAATACCAGATCAAATCTAGCGGATTTGATGGATCTGATTAAAGGCTCTAGAAGAGCTACAATCTTATTACTAGATGGTATTAAATTGTGTATTAGTGATACTTTATGTCATTGAAGCAGAACATAAGAAATCTGCTTAGATCAAAGACATATAACTTTATTAAAGTCATTTGAGACCATGAATAATAAGAATGTTGAATATCTATGCGTGATTCAGGCCAGTAGCTGACTATAGAAAAGCTACATTCTTTATCATCCGGATTATATTGCTGATCTGAAAAGAAATGTATGTGGATATATTCATCCACCAAATAAACCATTTTATTCTAAAGTTGGTTTTGAATCCTCATCATTCAAAAGAGTATATGTGGATATATTCATCCACCAAATGAATCCTTCCATTATTTTATGATTCTAATTTATTCATCTACGAGATCATCACATGTTTATGTAATATCAAATGTCTCCAATTGAGATCGATGTTCAACATCTAGTTTTCGCATGTACTCATAATCAAAATGGATCAGCGGAATCACTTATCAAACATTTCCAAGTAATTACGAGAACTTTATTATTTCGATTCAATTACCAATTTATATATATGGGACATTCTATATTACATGTTGATGCATTCATCTATAACTCACTACCTGTAAAGATTCCCGTAGTTTTTAATTGGCTTATTTCGTGATCAAACCATATGTGGGGATCATGTAAGGGTAGCTTAGGAATGTGTTCAAGCTCAAGGCCCTTGCAAGTGTTAAGCACTCCAAAGGTATATGTTTAGTGCTTAATTTTCTATGAAGAGATTTAGTGCACACACTCACTTAGCATACTTGCATTTGTGTGCATTCTCTTCACATGTCACTCATCACACTTGCACTTCTTTGTTATATTTTTATGTGTGGATTTGTCCATAGATGAGTTCCGACCGATTCGGAGACTTGTCTATATGTTTCGGATGATTTTCGAGACATTTGGGACATTCCGTGTTTTTATCGGAAACCGAAATTCAATTCCGAGCTTAAATTGAAAGGTTATATAATTTTCCATATTTATAATTGAGTTCGGGTTAATTTTCCGAAGACGGAATTGAATTTCGAATTCTGAGTTCAGAACTGGACTGAAGGCTTTGTGTGTCATGATTGCAACACAAAGAGAGGTGGCGTGTGATGGAATGTGTGTGGCAATTTTAGCTTTTTGCCCCGTTGGCCACGCAACACCCACTCCCAATTCTTCTCTCTGCCCGCGTTGCTTGCACGGGTTCACACACGGCCCTGTTTGTTTTTTTTTCTTCTTATTTTGATTGCTTGTTTGTTTGTTTGTATGTTAAAAAATATATATATATATATAATAACGAGTTCTGATATGTATATAATATATATATATGTTTGCTTTTATTGTTTTTTGTCTTTTGCATACATTATATATTATATATATATTTGTTCACGTGCTGCACCTAACTTTTGACTTTTGCATAATATATATATATATATATATATATATATATATATTAACGTTTTATATATATTTTTGTTAAAAACGATGGCGTTTCTTTTCTCTTTTGTTTCTTGACCTGATTCATATTTGTATATATATATATTTTCTTCTTCATTTTTTTCAACAAGGAAAACATACACACTTTGAGAGAGCAAAAATATCTTCAAGAGAAAAACCCCCAAGAACTTGTCTTTAACTCTCAAAACCCATTTTCATATGCATCAAAATATCATCTAAGCATTTTCTAGCATAGTTAGGATGTTTACTTGCATGGGTCTTGGTCAACACACTTCCCTTGGTATGTTCTTCACTATTATCATTTATAATTAGTGTTTTATTTATCAAGGCATCTCTTTTATTATTTGCTTGTTCTTAGATTAAAATCTAATATTCAAAATAGAGATTGTTGTGTTGACATGATTGAGTGTTGTATTGTGATAGCTAATTAGGTTTTGTGCTTAATCTTGATTAGCTAAACTATTTGATTGAACATGTCATTTAGTTTTTAATATCTAGGATTGTTCTAATTGCATATTAATCATCTTAGATAAGCATATAGGGTTTCCCTTGCTCTATGTTGCATTTTGGATATTCACATATATTCACTTAGGGTTGTATTCTCTTCATAGAGAAAGTAAGTCTTGTGTGTGGCTTCCGGAATTAGGTTGCTTAGATCGCAAGCAAATTGGACTAGGTTCACTCATACCGGGATTAGGTAGGTGCGTGATTACTTCCGGGATTAGGTTGTAATCGTTTACACATTTAGTGGATTCGAGGTTCGAGTGTGGCTTACTTACTAGCCCGTGGTTTTTCCCATGAGGGTTTCCACGTAAAAATCAAGTGTTATTTAATTTCCGCATATTTTACTTGATTTATTGCTTTATCTATTTAGGGGTAATTTCGTAATTTTGACTAACACGAAAAATTGGGTAAAAAGCGTAAAATCTATTCACCCCCCTCTAGATAGTTTTATACACACCGTGCTATAATTAGTTTCAATTGGTATCAGAGCGGGTTTCTAGACATACATAGGTGATCCTTGCTTATTTTGGTGTGTTTTGCATTTTGTGTGATTTTTGATCATTCATACATTTGCATTTAATTCATTCATTCATAAACACTATGAGTGGAAATGGTGGCAACTATGAGGGGGCTTCTAGCACGAGAGCTCCTCTCCTCACCGGATTGAACTATTCCCAATGGAAAGGGAAGATGGAATCTTATATATGCCAAATTCATGACCGAGCATGGATGTCGGTTGAAGATGGATATGATCTCCCTATGATGACTCCCGCGGGTGGAGGACAAGATGTTCTGAAGCCTAAGGCGTAATAGAACGCGCAAGAGTTTGAGGCTTCAAAGTGGAATAGGAAGGCGATGCATGCCATCATGTGTGCAATGGATGAGAATCAGTACAAGCTTATTCAGAATACTCAGATTGCAAAAGCGGCATGGGACATCCTTCAAGTTGCACATGAGGGAACCGAGGTGGTGAAGGAGTCCAAGCTTCAAGTCCTCTAAACTCAATTTGAGTTACTTAGGATGGGAGAGGATGAATGCTTCAATGACTTCGAAATCAAATTGATGGACATTGTAAATCAAAGCCATCAACTCGGAGACCCGTATTCGGATAGGAGAGTTAAGCAAAAAATTATGAGATCTCTCCCCGATAGGTTTGAATCAAAGGTGACGGCCATAGAAGAAAATAGTGGCTACATGGATATGAAGCCAAGTGAGGTGATTGGACGTCTCCTTGCATATGAGTCTAGGAAGGCTCCTAGCACCACTACTCCTCCTAAGAAGTCTAAAGGAATAGCTTTGAAAGCATCTAAGGATGCAAAGGAGGCAAAGCATGAATCGGATGAAGACCTTGCCTTATTTGTGAAAAGGTTTAATAAGGTTATAGGGTTCAAGAAGAAGAAGGGATTTGGGTAAAGAGGACAAGACTTGAAGAAAAAAGGTTCCTTCAAGAAGTTTGAGACTAGACAAGAAAGGACCGAAAGGAAAGGGGTCCGGTGCTTTGAATGTGGTGGGATTGGTCACTTTGCCCCCGAATGTGCTAATCACAATGAAAAGAAGAAGGGCAAAGTGATGGCCGCCACTTGGAGTGGGAGTAGTGATGACTCCAATGAGGAAGATGAGTCTTCAAGTGAAGAAGAACTCATGGCTAACCTCCTAGCTTTTGCCTCCTCACATAAGAGCAAAAGTGGTAGTGAGAGAGAGGAAATGAGTCAAGAGGAAAATGACTCAAGTGAAGTAGAAAGTGACTCCTCTTCTATTTCCATAAAGAAATTTGTGGAGCAGAAGGTGCTTGTTAAATACCATGCCGAGTTCAATGATTTAGCAATTAAAAGCACAAGAAAGATTGAGAGGTTGAGAGAAGAGAACCTTGAACTTTCGGCTCACAATGACCACTTAAGTGAACAAGTGGAAAGATTGAAGAGGAGAGAGGATAAGTTAATTGAGGAGTTAGACTTATCCAAGAGAAGTGAAGAAGGCTTGAAGAGGGAACTTGTAGAAGTTAAAGGGTCCTTGGCTAGGATAGATTCTAGCACCAAGAAGCTTGACCATATGCTTGGTGTTGGAAAGAGTCCATGTGAGAAGAGGGGTCTTGGGTATGAAGATGACAAGAAGATCTCTACCTCTAACAAGACCGTGTTTGTCAAGAGTTTGAGGAACGAAGAAACCTCATTTGTGCAAATTCCTAGGAAGAAATTAGAAGTAGGACAATGCTCTAATGCACAAGTGAAGATGGGGCCAAGAAGGCAACCTCAAGCTCAACCCCCTAGGGTCCCTCAAGCCAACACTCCTCCACACTTGGCTCACAAAGGAAAGAGACCAATCATGCAACCTCAAGCTAGGAAGCAACCTAGACCGGTTCAACAACGAAGATGGATTGAACCCATTCATCCACAAAGACAAGGACAAGGTATGATTCCTTATTTTACTCCTATATGTCACTTTTGTGGATTTGATGGTCATATTAGACCACATTGCTTTCGATATATAAAAATGTGTAGAACACGAAGCATGATTGAAAAGAGAAAGAATAGAGCCAAGATGCATGTTCTTAGGAATGATAATATTGATTTGCATGATTCTAGGAATAGTAGAGCACATGTACCAAAGACCACTAAGAAAGCTAAAATTGTTGCTAAGTGGATTAGAAAGAATGAAAATGTTTGCCATGTTGCACAAATAGCCTTGAAGGCAAATTCTTCTAATTTTTGGTATTTGGATAGTGGGTGCTCTAGGCACATGACGGGAAACAAGAGTTTCTTCGAGACTCTTGTTATGGAGGAAGGTGGAAATGTCACTTTTGTTGATGGATCCAAAAGAAATGTTGTAGGGAAAGGAACCATTTCTGTTCCCGGATTACCCTCCTTATCCAAAGCTTTATTGGTTGATGGCTTGAAAGCCAATTTAATAAGCATTTCACATCTTAGTGATGAAGGATATTCCGTCTTGTTTTCTAAAGATTATTGCTCTATCCTAAAACCCGATGGACAAACCTTGTTGAAGGACATGAGATCTAGCGACAATTGTTATTGTCTTGAAGCTAGTATTGTATCTAATCATGTGTCCATGGATGAGCAAATTAAGTTGTGGCATGAAAGACTTGGCCACATGAACTTTAGGGATCTACGGACCCTTGGAAAGTTCGAGTGTGTGCGTGGCCTCCCTAAGCTTGGGAAGAAAGCCAATGGTGTTTGTGGACCTTGCCAACAAGGAAAGCAAACTAAAAGCATGCACAAAAAGGGTAATTATCTCACCACCAAGGAGCCTCTTGAGCTTCTCCACATGGACCTCATGGGTCCCATGCAAACCGAAAGTTTGGGTGGAAAGAGATACATTTTTGTTTGTGTTGATGATTTCTCTAGGTTCACATGGACATATTTTCTTAGAGAAAAATCCGAAACTTTTGATAAGTTTAAAATGCTTTGTAATAAAATACAAAATGAGATGAACTCTAATATTAAAAGCATAAAACAGATTAGAAGTGACCATGGGAGGGAATTTGAGAATGCTACCTTTGAAACCTTTTGTAATGGTTTAGGTATCTCCCATGAGTTTTCGGCTCCTAGGACACCTCAACAAAATGGAGTTGTTGAGAGGCAAAAATAGGGTCCTTCAAGAGATGGCCCATGTGATGTTGCTTAGCAACAATGTCCCTAGGAACCTATGGGCCGAAGCCATCAATACGGCTTGCTATATAGGAAATAGAGTTTTCCTAAGGCCCAGTACTAGAAACACCTCCTATGAGTTATGGAAAGGCAAGAGGCCAAATGTTAGCTACTTCCACACTTTTGGAAGCAAATGCTACATTTTGAATGACCGTGATCAACTTGGCAAATTCGATGCTAAGAGTGATGAGGGTATTTTTATTGGCTATGCCTTGAATAGTAGAGCTTATAGAGTTTTCAATTTAAAAACTCTAAGTGTTATGGAATCATCCAATGTCGTATTTGATGATACTAGGCTCAAGTCTAATGATCATGAGGAGGAGGTTATTTTTAGTGATGTTTCTCCTTTGGAGAAGGTTGTGGTGTCTCCTAATGTTGGGACATCTAATGTCAACAATGATGACACACAACCTATTGATAGAGTTCCTCCCTTGGACTCTAAAGAACCCGTTCCATGGGTTAGAAAACTCCATGATAAAGAAGATATCATTGGAGAGGTTAATGAGGGTGTTAGGACTAGACGTCAACTTGCTAATCTTATTAGCTACACTTGCTACACCTCTCAAATTGAACCCAAAAAGGTTGAAGAATCCTTAAATGATGAGTTTTGGGTTCTTGCCATGCAAGAAGAGCTAAACCAATTCGAAAGGAATGAGGTTTGGACTCTAGTTCCTAGGCCTAAGACCATTAATGTCATAGGCATTAAATGGATATTTAGGAACAAATCCGATGAGGATGGCAACATAGTGCGGAATAAGGCTAGACTTGTAGCACAAGGGTACTCTCAAATTGAGGGTATCGACTTTGAGGAGACTTTTGCTCCCGTTGCCCGTTTAGAGTCCATTAGGCTTCTCTTGTCCATTTCTTGTGTGCACAAGTTCAAATTGCACCAAATGGATGTCAAGAGTGCCTTCCTCAATGGTTTCTTGCAAGAGGAAGTGTTTGTTGAACAACCCAAGGGGTTTGTGGATGCTCACCACTCCAACCATGTCTATCGCCTCAAGAAGGCTCTATATGGGTTGAAACAAGCACCGAGGGCTTGGTATGAGCGCCTCACTAAATTTCTTGTTGACAATAACTACACAAGAGGTAGTGTTGACAAGACACTATTCATCAAAAGAGACAATGATGAGCTTTTCATAGCTCAAATATATGTTGATGACATAGTGTTTGGCTCCACCAACAACACCAAGGTCTAACAATTTGTTGATGTCATGTCTCATGAATTTGAGATGAGTCTTGTTGGTGAGCTTAGTTACTTCATAGGTTTGCAAATTAGGCAACTAGATGATGGGATTTTCATAACCCAAGCCAAATATGCCAAAAACCTAGTGAAGAAGTTTGGTCTTGAAAAAGCCAAACATTGTGACACTCCTATGAGCACCACTTTGAAGCTAAGCAAGGATGCTAGCGGTAAAAGTGTGGACCAAACCTTATATCGTGGCATGATAGGGAGCTTGCTCTATTTGACCGCAAGTAGGCCCGATATATCATTTAGTGTAGGAGTTTGTGCTAGGTACCAATCCGATCCCAAGGAGTCCCATCTCTCTTCGGTTAAGAGAGTCATTCGCTTTGTGAATGGGACTTCCAACTATGGGATTTGGTACTCATTTGACACTAATCCTAGTCTTGTAGGATATAGTGATGCGGATTGGGCAGGAAATTGTGATGATAGGAAGAGCACATCGGGCGGTTGCTTCTTTCTAGGCAACAACTTGGTGTCTTGGTTTTGCAAGAAGCAAAACTCGATTTCCTTATCCACGGCGGAAGCCGAATACATAGCCACGAGGAGTGGATGCACTCAACTTATATGGATGAAGCAAATGCTAGTAGACTACGGATTCAACCAAGGTACTCTCACTCTCTTTTGTGATAATATGAGTACAATTAATATTTCCAAGAATCCGGTGCAACATTCTAGAACTAAGCATATTGACATCCGTCATCACTTCATTAGAGAGCTTGTTGAAAATAAATGCATAGTACTTGAACATGTAGGTACTAATGATCAACTTGCGGACCTATTTACTAAACCCTTAGATGCTACTCGATTTAAAACTCTTAGTAGATCTATTGGGATATGTCTTGTGGAGTGATGTGTTCTATGATTGACCCCATATGGGGAACTCAAGCAAAGAGAGCTATTTTGCATTCTTGTATCTTGCAAAAAATTTGAAATATCTTATGCCTCTTCTTTTGATTGCTTGAGTAAGCTTGGTTGTACATATGTATATATGTTTTCAAATTCTATAAGTGTGAACCTTGCTTGTTTACAATCCATGTCATATTTATGTTCAAATATGCATTTGGACTAGGAGATTTACATAAGAAGTATGATGTGAATGACCTATAGTTATCTCCATGACATGATGATTCTTATTAATAACATGCTAATGCCAAATGAAAAAGCATGAAATTCATATAACATGCTCACATGAAAAACATGAATTGATGATTGCATATTCTTAAAATGCAAATCTTGTGTGAAAGCTTATGAGACTCAAAATGAATAAAGGATCTTGTATCCGTTCAAAGGAATTCTAATTCCAAATGTCTCTCTTTCTTTATTGGTTGAACATGGCTACTATCATACGGATATCTTATCTGAAAAAATCAAATAGGGTGTAAAGTCGCTCATGCCATGTTTCGCTTATAAAGTTGGATATAGTTACTTATATATTAAAATCAAAAACTCTATATCCTTGCTTTTCTCATGACATTGGTGAAATTGGTTTGAATTCTAATTAGAAACCTTTGTCATTTGCTTTGCCAAATACCATTGTATTTTGGACTTGAATGCTATATGTCTTGTATGCAAAGCATGTTGGATTCACACATTTTCTCAAATAAATCTCCTTGTTTCTCTTCAATTAATTGAAGTGCATAAAGTGACTTATATGTTGTTAGGTTGATAATTAGTGTTGGCATTAATTCCATATCAAAACATGTTTAACTTGTAATGTTTAGTGGTTAGTAATTGAAGAATTTCGAAGACGAAGGACGTCTCAACCATTATTCATTCAAGTTGCCGGCTTTTAAGAGTTTCGGACATTATCGGTCTACAAAGGTATTCAAAGACCTCTTATCTCTTACAAGGCTAGGCACACACTCACACATATCATTCTTGTGTGTCCCTTCATGATTTTATTTCATTTACATTTCACTTTCACACACTTGGCAAAATATGCTCATGCATTTACATTTAGTTAATAAACTTTGTGTTTTGTATTTTCTAGGACTATGTCCGGAAACTAGCATATGTGTGTGTATTTGTGTTTGTATGTTTCCATATTTTGTATTTAGGACTTGACCATGTTCTTATTCAATGCCTTATTGAGTTCCGGTCGTTTCGGTTACTCATTCATAAGGTTTCGAGTCCAAACAAGTTGACTATGCCACTTTACGTTCTCTTTCGTTGAGTTGACTTCATCGATGATTTCCGAGATGATTTCTCAACCGTTTTTCAAAGTTGTATAGTTTTCGTCGTGCATGAGAGAGTCACGGTTCGTAATCTGAAAACGGATTTGAATTCAGAGTTCAGACGCCCGAGATACGGGCCGATGAACCGAGGGAGCGCGCGAGAGGACAGCCCAGGCCGTGGGCCACATGGGCTGGCCGTGGTTGAGGCCGTGGGCCCCACGGCCTGGAGCAGCCTCTGCTCCCATGTGGGCCACGCGCCCCCCACGGCCAGGGGGTGACGTGGCACCACCTGGTTGGCCGGAATCTTCCCTCTCTCTCTCCTATTTCTTCCCTCTCTCTCTCCATTTTGAAAATTCAAGAAGAAAAATTTCAGTTTCCCGTAATACATCCTCTCCAATTTTTCCAAACTTCAAAACACCATATCTTCCTCATCCGGAGTCGGATTTGAGTGATTCAAGTTGGAGAGTGTTCGTATTTGAGTCCTATAACATCTCCAAGTGGTTTGGTGGCTGTTTGATCGTGATTTCAAGTGGTTGGACACTGATTTCCGAACCAGCTGCAGAATCCGAGGTATGAGTCTCAACTTTGGGATTTCTTATTATTTGACCTTCCATTTGCTTGGGGTTTCTTCTTCTATATCTATGTTATTGTTTGGTAAAAGCTATTTGGAAAGATAGCTTGATTATCATTCTAATTGAAACTCAATTTGTGGACTAATGTTGACTAGATTCTATGATTCTAGGTTTTACATATGTTTGTGAGTTGTATTGTGATTAGAATGGCATCTTAGGTTGTTTGATACTTAATTGAATTAATTTTGTGTTAAAATGACTTTGAGATTTGATTTGATCCTTTGATTATTAAAATCTAGGATTTGTGTATTTGTTTGTGATTTAGAGAATATAGGTTTTGATTGATGTAAATCTCAAAACCTTGCTCTATATTTTTAACTAGTATATTGATTGATTTTAATCTCATATATCTAGCTTTTAATTGTATATTGATAGCATCTTGAATTTGTATTTCATGAACATTTTGTGATTCAAGTGTTATGTGTGTGAATGAGACTTTGAGTATATGTGTTAGGTGTTTCACATGCTTAGGTTTCTATTCATGTACTTTTGCATCTAGACTTGATTATTTGTGATTTCACATGTTTAGGTCTATTTATGCCATAGAATGTATTGATCACATGCTCTATGTTTTATTGAATGTTTGCATCATTTGCATTCACATGATCACACTAGAAAGTCCTTGTAAAAGGCATGAAGTCTTGGTTAGAGTCGGGGTGACTCGGATAGCCAAGCAAGAAGTCTTGCCTAGAGTCGGGATGACTCGGATAGGTAAGCAAGGAGTCATGGCTAGAGTCGGGAGGACTCGGATAGTCATGCATGGGAGGCTCCCTAGAGGCAAGAGTGCCTTGGATAGGGAGTTGGCTATTGTATTGGTAGGCCTAGGCGTATGGTTAGACATAGAGTCCGATGGAGCGGGGGTACACGGGAGGTGTATGCACTCTTGAGGAATTTCTAATCTACCATCGATGTTGGTTGTGTGTGTTGTCCAATATATGGTGGTTCCGCATCATTGAGGGATTTCACACTTTCCAATAGGGTTGGGTAGGCTTAGACTTCACTAGGTTGGGTGAGCTAAAGATTGGTCACTTTGTGAATGTTCTATGTTTGCTTTCCAATAATATAGTACCCAATGGTTGTAGTTCAACCCGTGGATGTTTCCTCCTTGGAGGTTTTACCACGTTAAAAAATTCCTTGTGTTAATTCTTCCTATCTCTTTCTCCTATATTTTAATTGTATATTTTATTGTCTTGATTCATAATATCCACATGTGATATATTGTGAAGCAAGTCTTTGTATAGTGTGATTAGTATATTCATTCCTTAGATCAATTTTTGTATCTTTGATTCTTTTATATATTGTAATTTTTGTATAGTGACATTTTGATCACTCTTGTAACACATTGAACATCTTATGAAATACAAGCTTATTTTGTTGTGTTGTTTATGTGCTATTTTACCTCACATAACTTGTTGATATACTTAGACGTTGCTCTTATGATTGTATTATCGTATTGTCTATGTATGTCTTCCTTGGCTTATTGTGTTGTGTGTAAGGCTACCTTGAGGGATAAACGAATGTTTGTTCAAGGGTTTGAAAAAGGTGTAAAAACCTATTCACCCCCCCTCTAGGTATGCTTTAAGCAATTTAACTTCGTTTGTGTACATTCATATGTATATGCAAATAACTTGCATGCTTCTACCTCTCGTTGCTATGAGTGACCCGGTTGGGGACTACTCCTTTGCCTATATCATGACAAAAAGGGGGAGTAGGATATGGTAAGGGGAGATGCAAATTGGTGCTGCAATTGTGCACTTTGGGGAGATAACGCATTGCGGGGGAGTAACCCTTTGAGGGGGAGCATTGCATTTATCATACATTGCATATATTTTGTAATGTTGTGCCTAAATTCTAAAGATGCAAATGCTTGTTTTGATGTCACTTGATTAATCTCACATATACTTTTTGGAAAAATATAGAAACTTTGTTTTGTAGGGTTGGTTGTTCTACAAGAGATTGGAGCATTGAAGATTTTATTTTGTTTATTATCTCTTTGTATTGTAGAAGATCTATGTTATCCCGTTGTTTCTATTTTTATGTGAGGAATCAATGTGAGTGGTGGTTTTGTCACGAAATAGCCAAAGGGGGAGATTGTAAGGATTCCCGTAGTTTTTAATTGGCTTATTTCGTGATCAAACCATATGTGGGGATCATGTAAGGGTAGCTTAGGAATGTGTTCAAGCTCAAGGCCCTTGCAAGTGTTAAGCACTCCAAAGGTATATGTTTAGTGCTTAATTTTCTATGAAGAGATTTAGTGCACACACTCACTTAGCATACTTGCATTTGTGTGCATTCTCTTCACATGTCACTTATCACACTTGCACTTCTTTGTTATATTTTTATGTGTGGATTTGTCCATAGATGAGTTCCGAGCGATTCAGAGACTTATCTATATGTTTCGGATGATTTCCGAGACATTTGGGACATTCCGTGTTTTTATCGGAAACCGAAATTCAATTCCGAGCTTAAATTGAAAGGTTATATAATTTTCCATATTTATAATTGAGTTCGGGTTAATTTTCCGAAGACGGAATTGAATTCCGAATTCCGAGTTCAGAACTGGACTGAAGGCTTTGTGTGTCATGATTGCAACACAAAGAGAGGTGGCATGTGATGGCATGTGTGTGGCAATTTTAGCTTTTTGCCCCGTTGGCCACGCCACACCCACGCCCAATTCTTCTCTCTGCCCGCGTTGCTTGCACGAGGTCACACACGGCCCTGTTTGTTTTTTTTTCTTCTTTATTTTGATTGCTTGTTTGTTTGTTTGTATGTTAAAAAATATATATATATATAATAACGAGTTCTGATATGTATATAATACATATATATGTTTGCTTTTATTGTTTTTTGTCTTTTGCATACATTATATATTATATATATATTTGTTCACGTGCTGCACCTAACTTTTGACTTTTGCATAATATATATATATATATATATATATTAACGTTTTATATATATTTTTGTTAAAAACGATGGCGTTTCTTTTCTCTTTTGTTTCTTGACCTGATTCGTATTCGTATATATATATATTTTCTTCTTCATTTTTTTCAACAAGGAAAACATACACACTTTGAGAGAGCAAAAATATCTTCAAGAGAAAAACCCCCAAGAACTTGTCTTTAACTCTCAAAACCCATTTTCATATGCATCAAAATATCATCTAAGCATTTTCTAGCATAGTTAGGATGTTTACTTGCATGGGTCTTGGTCAACACACTTCCCTTGGTATGTTCTTCACTATTATCATTTATAATTAGTGTTTTATTTATCAAGGCATCTCTTTTATTATTTGCTTGTTCTTAGATTAAAATCTAATATTCAAAATAGAGATTGTTGTGCTGACATGATTGAGTGTTGTATTGTGATAGCTAATTAGGTTTTGTGCGTAATCTTGATTAGCTAAACTATTTGATTGAACATGTCATTTAGTTTTTAATATCTAGGATTGTTCTAATTGCATATTAATCATCTTAGATAAGCATATAGGGTTTCCCTTGCTCTATGTTGCATTTTGGATATTCACATATATTCACTTAGGGTTGTATTCTCTTCATAGAGAAAGTAAGTCTTGTGTGTAGCTTTCGGGATTAGGTTGCTTAGATCGCAAGCAAATTGGACTAGGTTCACTCATGCCGGGATTAGGTAGGTGTGTGATTACTTCCGGGATTAGGTTGTAATCGTTTACACATTTAGTGGATTCGAGGTTCGAGTGTAGCTTACTTACTAGCCCGTGGTTTTTCCCATGAGGGTTTCCACGTAAAAATCAAGTGTTATTTAATTTCCGCATATTTTACTTGATTTATTGCTTTATCTATTTAGGGGTAATTTCGTAATTTTGACTAACACGAAAAATTGGGTAAAAAGCGTAAAATCTATTCACCCCCCTTTAGACAGTTTTATACACACCGTGCTATAATTAGTTTCACTACCTATCATTGGTATTTACCATTACAACTTGTAATTGGTCATTGAATTGCTCACATTTTAAAGATATTTGATTGTGTAGTATATCTCCTCATTATATCTTTGGCATGATCTAAGATAATAATTCTATAGCATTATGAGATTAATATTGATTTTGATTAATCTTCTGTTAGATCATTTAAACTTCTGAGAGTTTATATTTTTACGCACAATCTGTATATTATTATATTGATTAATTTCCAAATGGAAAGCTTCTCCAGAAAGAGTAAATGAAAAGTTACTCTTATACAAAATAGAGATATCAGTTCGGTTTTCTATATATAAATGTGTCTCATTTCAATCTTTGTATCACTCAAATACAAAAGATAATTAATCATCAGATAATTATTAATCTGTTACTTGATATATTAAAGGTAACAAGATTTTATAAGTTGTCATCTCATAAACCCCGCCCGGGTGATTGTTCTTAAAGAATGATCAGATTAAATGACAACAAATAAATCATCTGATGCATATCATAAGCTTATAAACCTTTTTTGAAAGGTATTGTTATCAGAATCCAAAAGTAAACAAAACTCGAATTATAAATAAATCAACTTTCTCTAAATCAACTCTATAAGAGTCTGATATATCTAAAGAGATACAAGTCTATGAAATGACTAAAACTATTGAAATGGAAGAAATCTCAACAGAGATACAAGTATATTGAAATTGAGGAAATTTCTATACGAGTCTATGAAATGACTAAATCCGTTGAAATGGAAAGAATCTCAACAGAGATACAACTGTATTGAAATTAAGAAAATTTCTATAAAGTCCATATAATGACTAAATCCATTGAAATGGAAGAAATCTCAACAGAGATTCAAGTATATTGAAATTGCGAAAATTTCTATAAATCATATAAGAGAAATGAGGAATCATAAAGAAACAATCATTGATGATGTATTTTTATACACAGTAGCGCTACTGAAATTATAAATTATAATTATGATATTCATAATATCAATGATTGTATACAAAAGGCATGATTGGCCTAAGTGAAAAGAAGCAATTCAAGAAGAATTGACTTTGTTGATGGTGAAATTTGGATTGCCACACACTCAACAATTATATTGATTCAATGTAAAATAAGAAAATAATCAATGCATGCAAGAGATAAATTTTACGTGGAAAACCCTTGAATGGGAAAAAACCACAGCGCCCCAGAGGGCAGAAAAACAATACTAGGCTTATTGCTTTGTTTACACACTCTGATCTCTCATACAATTGCTCTCTTCTCTCAGTTTTCGAACCCCTTCCTCATGGGATAGATGGTTCTATTTATACATGTTAATTAGGGTTTCCCCTTGTTTTTAGCCCTGTTGGTGGTAGGATTCCCCCTTGTAAGGATTCCCGTTGTTTTTAATTGGCTTATTTCGTGATCAAACCATATGTAGGGATTCTTTGTAAGGGTAGTTTAGATGTTGTTGTTATTGCATTAGGCCCTTTGAAGACCTCATTATTGACAAGCACCAAAGGTAATACTTTAAGTGCTTACTTGTCTTGAAGAGATAGTTGCACACACTCACAACTCATGCATATGTTTAATCTTTGTATGTTGTGTTTCTTTTTGTTGTGCATCAATGCTTATTTACATCTCTTCTTGCTTGTTATTATGATTGCATCTTGTGTTTATAACATCATAGCATTTAGGCTTTAAGGATGCATCTTAGTTTAACTTTGTACCCCTTGCATGATTGCTTGTGGGGTACAAAATTGGGCTGTGCGTTGGTCCACCAGCGCCGGTCGTCCAGCGCTGCTCACCGGCGTAAAACGCCCAGTGGCGTGCCGCTGGTTGTGCGCTGGTGTGGACCAGCGCCAGGCCACCAGCGCCAATCGCCCAGTTTGGCGCCGCTGGACTGGCGCTGGTGTCAGCGCTTGATGTCCAGCGCTCAAGCCAAAATGTGCTTGTGCGCTGGTCCTGCGCCTGTCGTCCAGTGCAGGTCTACTAGCGCACAGAGCAATTTTCTGGCGAGTTTTCAAAACGACCTCACTTCACTTATGGCCTCTATATATATGCTAACTTGATTTTAGGTCACTCACAAGAGTTCTTATTCATGCTTCATACTTATGATATTTTTCAAGAGAAGAAAAATACACAAAGAACTCATTTTTAATTACTCAAACACATTTCCATGATCATCAATCATCATCTAGCATCATCTTAGATCATCTAGATGTCATCTAGCATGGATTCTTCATCATACTTTGCTTGGTAAGCTTTTCACTAATATCTTACATATTTTGTGTTTCTCTTATCTAGCAATCTCAATTTAATTACTTGTATGTGATTTTATATTTGTTGAATACAAGATTGAGATTAGTATGATGTATGTTTGAGAAGTTGTATTGTGCTAGCATATTAGGTTTTGTGCTTGATATTGATTAGCTAAACTAATTGACATGTCATTTAGTTTTGATATCTAGGATTGTTCTTAATTGCATATTAATCATCTTAGATAAGCATATAGGGTTTCCCTTGCTCTATGTTGCATTTTGGATATTTTCACATATTCACTTAGGGTTGTATTCTCTTCTAGAGAAGGTAAGTCTTGTGTGTAGCAACAGGGATTAGGTTGCTTAGATCGCAAGCAAATTGGACTAGGTTCACTCATACCGGGATTAGGTAGGTGTGTGATTACTTCCGGGATTAGGTTGTAATCGTTTGCACATTTAGTGGATTCGAGGTTCGAGTGTGGCTTACTTACATAGCCCGTGGTTTTTCCCGTGAGGGTTTCCACGTAAAAATTCAAGTGTTAATTTAATTTCCGCACCATATTACACTTGCTTGTTTATATTATCTTGAGGGTAAATTCGTAATTTTGACTAACACGAAAAATTGGGTAAAAAGCGTAAAATCTATTCACCCCCCCTCTAGATAGGTTTATACACACCTTGCTATATTTAGTTTCACCCCTTTGATTCGTACTAGGACTCCCATGTTGTCACGGATCTGGATATGCTCTCTCTTTTCCTTTTTATGATTCCTTGTTGCCATGGGTCTTCTAGAAGTTAGGGTTTATTTCTGTGTTTCTACCGAGTCGGTTTGGGCCCAGTATGCTGATGTAGCAAGCACCTTTACTCCTAGGTATTATCCTTTGGCGACCACGTTTCTACCTTTGACGAGTATATATCTAGCTCTAGCGACCACACCTTTGACTTTATTGATTTAAGACGTTGACATGCTGATTGACCACATTTTTTCCCTTGACCCGGTCAACGAGTGACGTGGCAACCTTTTCTTCCTCATTTATTGACTCCTTTGGTGACGTGTCTGCTTGGCGAATTTATACATACAACAGACTTCATATGCCAAACATAAAGTATTTAGACCAATAGTACTCCAGACACCTGGAGATGTCAACTAGTTGGATACTGAAACTAATTATAGCACGGTGTGTATAAAACTATCTAGAGGGGGGGGAGGGGGTGAATAGATTTTAAGCTTATTACCCAATTTTTCGTATTAAGTCAAAATTACGAATTTACCCCAAACTAGATAAAGCAACAAATCAAGTATAAAATGCGGAAATTAAATAAGACTTGATTTTTACGTGGAAACCCTTACGGGAAAAACCACGGGCTAGTAAGTAAGCCACACTCGAACCTCGAATCCACTAAATGTGTAAAACGATTACAACCTAATCTCGGAAGTAATCACACATCTACCTAATCCCGGTATGAGTGAACCTAGTCCAATTTGCTTGCGATCTAAGCAACCTAATCCTGGATGCTACACACAAAACTTACTTTCTCTATGAAGAGAATACAATCCTAAGTGAATATATGAATATCCAAATGCAACATAGAGCAAGGGAAACCCTATATGCTTATCTAAGATGATTAATATGCAATTAGAACAATCCTAGATATCAAAACTAAATGACATGTCAAATGGTTTAGCTAATCAAGACTAAGCACAAAACCTAATTAGCTATCACAATACAACTTCTCAAACATACATGATACTAATCTCAAACTTGTATTCAAAGTATATAAAATAACATACAAGTAATTAATTGAGATTGCTTGTTAAGAGAAACACAAAATATATAAGATATTAGTGAAAAGCTTACCAAGCAAAGTATGATGAAGAATCCATGCAAGATGACATCTAGAAGATCAAAGATGATGCTAGATGATGATTGATGATCATGAAAAAGTGTTTGAGTAATTAAAAATGAGTTCTTGGAATTTTTCTTCTCTTTGAAAAATATCCTAAGTATGAAATCTGAATATGAACTCTTGTAATTGACCTAAAGTCAAAGTGGCATATATATAGGAGGCCAAAACAAAGTGTGGTCGTTTTGATAAGTTTGCCTCAAATATTGCCTTGGGCGCTGTACGTAGGGCGCTTCTGTACAGTGCCTGTACAGTGCCCCTGCTCTGTTCTCTCGAGAAAATAGAGGCGTACAGCGCCCTGTACAGCGCTTTGTACAACGCCTTGTACAGCGCCTGTACAGCGACCGAATTAAATCGATCAGGTCTGTACAGCGTTCGAAGGGGGCTGTTCGTACAGCGCTTTTGTACAGCGCTTTTGGGAGCGCCCAATGCAAAAAAGCAATCCTAAGTCTAAGCATGACAAGGCAATTGGATATGCAAGATGCAATCAAACTAACATGCAAGAAGAGATGTTAATGAACATTAAGGCACACAAATAAGACACACAACATACAAAGATTAAACATATGCATGAGTTGTGAGTGTGTTCAACTATCTCTTCAAGACAAGTAAGCACATAGAAATTTACCTTCGGTGCTTATCAAGACGAGGTCTTCAAAGGGCTTCGAACATATACTAACACCACCTATGCTACCCTTACAAAGATCCCCACATATGGTTTGATCACGAAATAAGCCAATTAAAAACTACGGGAATCCTTACAGATACTAATGGGTTTTTATACGGAAAACATAATGAGAAAAAAGAGATCGTGAGAGATGAGGCACGACTCGTAGTAGGATAAAGTTTCTCACAGAAACTTAGTATTCAATAGTGATGAATACAATTACGTTTCAAATTTTTAATAAATTTGGCTGCCTTTACGAGGCTTGAAATACGTCCTCTAGACGTAGTAATCATTTATCTATATGATTCACTCAATGCAGATATTTATAATCCCAGAAGGATTTAAAATGCTAGAAGCATGTAAATCGAGATATCGTAATCTGTATTTGATGAACATACAAAAATCCTTATATGGATTAAAAACAATCTGGACAGATGTTGTATTACCGTCTCAATAAATATCTGATAAAATAAAGGTATAATAATTATATTATATACCCAAGTGTCTTCGCAAAAAATTAGAATCCGAATTTACTATATTCACAACATATGTTGTTGATATGAATTTAATTGGAGTTCCTGGAGAGCTCTTGAAAACTCTTGAATTTTTGGTAAATGAGTTTAAAAATGAAAGACATAGGAAAGGAAATATTGTTTCGACATGAAGGTCGAGTATAGATCAAATGGAATGTTTGTTCGTCAATCAGAATATGTTGAAAAAGATTTTGAAAAGATTCCATATAAATATTACTCCATAAAGCAAGTCTTTTCTTATACTCCCTCCAATCATTTATAATGTTATTTCATTTCATGAAATAAACATTTATATACCCCAGTTTAGCAATCTAAAAGATTGCTTTTAAAGAACTTTTATCAGGGGGAGTGTCCCATTAAGGGGAGCATATCAAATGAAGTATATTAATTATTGAAACTAATTATAGCACGGTGTGTATAAAACTATCTAGAGGGGGGGGGGGGGGGGGGTGAATAGATTTTACGCTTTTTACCTAATTTTTCGTGTTAGTCAAAATTACGAAATTACCCTTAAATAGATAAAGCAATAAATCAAGTAAAATAACACTTGATTTTTACGTGGAAACCCTTACGGGAAAAACCACGGGCTAGTAAGTAAGCCACACTCGAACCTCGAATCCACTAAATGTGTAAACGATTACAACCTAATCCCGGAAGTAATCACACACTTACCTAATCCCGGTATGAGTGAACCTAGTCCAATTTGCTTGCGATCTAAGCAACCTAATCCCGGAAGCTACACACAAAACTTACTTTCTCTATAAAGAGAATACAACCCTAAGTGAATATATGTAAATATCCAAAATGCAACATAGAGCAAGGGAAACCCTATATGCTTATCTAAGATGATTAATATGCAATTAGAACAATCCTAGATATTAAAAACTAAATGACATGTTCAATCAAATAGTTTAGCTAATCAAGATTAAGCACAAAACCTAATTAGCTATCACAATACAACACTCAATCATGTCAACACAACAATCTCTATTTTGAATATTAGATTTTAATCTAAGAACAAGCAAATAATAAAAGAGATGCCTTGATAAATAAAACACTAATTATAAATGATAATAGTGAAGAACATACCAAGGGAAGTGTGTTGACCAAGACCCATGCAAGTAAACATCCTAACTATGCTAGAAAATGCTTAGATGATATTTTGATGCATATGAAAATGGGTTTTGAGAGTTAAAGACAAGTTCTTGGGGGGTTTTTCTCTTGAAGATATTTTTGCTCTCTCAAAGTGTGTATGTTTTCCTTGTTGAAAAAAATGAAGAAGAAAAAATATATATATACAAATATGAATCAGATCAAGAAACAAAAGAGAAAAGAAACGCCATCGTTTTTAACAAATATATATATAAAACGTTAATATATATATATATATATATATTATGCAAAAGTCAAAAGTTAGGTGCAACACGTGAACAAATATATATATAATATATAATGTATGCAAAAGACAAAAACAATAAAAGCAAACATATATATATATTATATACATATCAGAACTCGTTATTATATATATATATATATATATATATATATATATTTTAACATACAAACAAACAAACAAGCAATCAAAATAAAGAAGAAAAAAAAAAACAAATAGGGCCGTGTGTGACCCCGTGCAAGCAACGCGGGCAAAGAGAAGAATTGGGCGTGGGTGTGGCGTGGCCAACGGGGCAAAAAGCTAAAATTGCCACACACATGCCATCACATGCCACCTGTCTTTGTGTTGCAATCATGACACATAAAGCCTTCAGTCCAGTTCTGAACTCGGAATTCGGAATTCAATTCCGTCTTCGAAAAATTAACCCGAACTCAATTATAAATATGGAAAATTATATAACCTTTCAATTTAAGCTCGGAATTGAATTTCGGTTTCCGATAAAAACACGGAATGTCCCAAATGTCTCGGAAATCATCCGAAACATATAGACAAGTCTCCGAATCGCTCGGAACTCATCTATGGACATATCCACACATAAAAATATAACAAAGAAGTGCAAGTGTGATAAGTGACATGTGAAGAGAATGCACACAAATGCAAGTATGCTAAGTGAGTGTGTGCACTAAATCTCTTCATAGAAAATTAAGCACTAAACATATACCTTTGGAGTGCTTAACACTTGCAAGGGCCTTGAGCTTGAACACATTCCTAAGCTACCCTTACATGATCCCCACATATGGTTTGATCACGAAATAAGCCAATTAAAAACTACGGGAATCCTTACAATCTCTCCCTTTGGCTATTTCGTGACAAAACCACCACTCACATTGATTCCTCACATAAAAATAGAAACAACGGGATAACATAGATCTTCTATAATACAAAGAGATAATAAACAAAATAAAATCTTCAATGCTCCAATCTCTTGTAGAACAACCAACCCTACAAAACAAAGTTTCTATATTTTTCCAAAAAGTACATGTGAGATTAATCAAGTGACATCAAAACAAGCATTTGCATTTTTAGAATTTAGGCACAACATTACAAAATATATGCAATGTATGATAAATGCAATGCTCCCCCTCAAAGGGTTACTCCCCCTCAATGCGTTATCTCCCCAAAGTGCACAATTGCAGCACCAATTTGCATCTCCTCTTTGTAGGGAAAAATAATAACAAAAGTAGTAAACGCAGCGGAAGCGATACTAAAAACGATTTAGTGACTTTTAAAAAATTTTCCTTTATGAACCTTAAACCCTTTTAATCAATAAACATGCATATACATTAACAAAAGTAAATTACCTTTTGTCGCGTGATCCGATTGACTTACGTCGATGGTAATCCACAAGACCTTCAATCCGAGCACGAACGTGGATCACCTAGGAGCGTGGTCTCCCTTTTCTTTGAATTGCAAACCTGTGAATGGACCAAACAAAAACTTTCTTTTCTTTGTTAGTCACAAAACAATCAAAAGAATGTCTAAGATTATTCCGGTCACTTTTGAGTTCTCAATCTAATGATCGAAACTCGCGTGAACCTAGATCGATATCGTATACACAAGCTTATTGATGATTAAGCAATAGTATACTATCAAAGAATAAATCTCACACTCCTTTTTGTCTTTTTAGAATAAAAACTCTCTTGGAATTAAGAAGAAGAAGAAAGAAATAAAAACTCAAGCACCATTCATTGTAGTGGCCGAATTCTATAAGTATCCTTATATAGGTGGCCAAAATTTCTTCCTTCTTTCCTTATAGGGTGGCCGAATTCTCTATGTGCTTTTGCCTAGGGTTGCCGCAATTTTCCTCTACAAAAGAGGAGTTGTATTGCACCCAAAAAACACATGTCTTTTAAGACTTCAAACCCTAATCCAACTCTTTTATTTTTATTCTTTTATTTTGACTAAATAAAAAGACTCCTTATTTGATTAAATAAATAAAACTAATTTATTTATTTACTTATCAAACAAGTCTTTTACTTTTAGGAAAGATTTGTTTCTTTAATTAAACAATTAATCAATAAATTAATTAATTCTTATTTAATTAAAACAAATGAAACAAAATAATATTTTTAGGTTAAAACATTAACCTAGCCGCCCCACTTATATAAGATTGGGCCTAATATTATTTTCCTATTTCATTTAATCCATTGGACTTTAAATAAAAAGCCCACATGTGAACCAGACCTATTCTTACTAAAAGAAACAAGCCCACATGTCTTTCATTAATATATTAATATAATTGAGCAGCCCATTACTTAAATAATGTGCAAATTATATTCTTAATATATTAAATGCAATTCTAGATGGACCCTTAAATTGGTCCGGTAGAATATATCAAGTGATCCATGCAAGTCCGTGTGGATTGGGGATCTTGGTGGGCCATCTAAATTTAAACTTCAATAGACATAACCTAATCACAATCAACAAATGATTCACTTAGGTCCGATCCATTAATTTTAACTCATACCACTAAAGAGCTAAAATTGAACTCTTAAATAAAGATAGAAAAGGAAGATGCTCCTCATTCATACCCTAGACAATCATATTGGAGATAGTGTATCCTCGTGATTAATATCAGTAATCGCCAAGAGTTCATAGACCGCCTATAACTCTCAAAGTTACCATATTTACTCATATGACCACGTTTTGAACTTGGATATTTTGACTTGTCCAGAAGCCATGTTTTCAATAGACACTATCGAAAACTCAACGTTGAGATTTAATATCCAATTACCTCAAAACATCCATATGATAATATTATACTCTCATTTTATTAAATGAAGCCACGATGTCCATATCTATAAATGAAGTCCTCTATCGATTAACAAATGAATATCACCAAACTATCGAGGATAGACTATGCGATATAATCGTACTCATTGATAACTCAAATGATATCACTTGCAACCATAAGTCCATCATTTATCTCAGGATTAAGATAGACTCTCCGATTGTCCTGATAATGAAAAGACTATTATCTACTGACGGTTCTAGATAAAGCTTTTCATTGTGATCCAGTTCAGTGCACCCAGTGCACTAGATCCTTTTGCTCGAAGACACTCCGATGATTTTAGACTCATCATATCTCATTTGATCCCACTCAAATGCTAGCAAAAGAATTCTACAACTTTAACAAGATAAAGGTGCCCAACCTTTAACTTAAGTTGTGAACATTATTCAAGACTAACTAAAGAATTGTGTCTACCATATACATATCCAGATGTACGAACAATTCTTCTTTTCCCATAGTCTTTAGACCTTATGATTATTTACTTTGACAATTATAATATAAACTATAAATGCTATACGATTTGTTAAACCAGAAATCACTTTATTAATATGAAAAAGATTGTTAATTACAACATTACACTCTTGCTATTGAGCATAATCCTAACAATCTCCCACTTGCGCTATAGCAAATGTGTCATATCTCTCAAGCCCATATTCTCTAGATGCCCATCGAAACTCTTCTGTGGTAGAGCCTTTGTGAAAGGATCCGCTAGATTTTCTGCTGACGCGATTTTGGTAATCGTCACGTCACCTCTTTGAACAATCTCCCTTAAAAGATGATACTTTCTTTCAATGTGTTTACCTCTCTTGTGACTTCTTGGTTCTTTCGAATTAGCCACTGCTTCACTGTTGTCACAGTAGATAGTGATCTGCTTATTCGCACTAGGAACCACTTCTAAGTCAATCAAGAATTGGCGGAGCCAAACAGCCTCTTTGGCAGCTTCGCATGCAGCAACATACTCAGCTTCCATGGTGGAATCAGCAATACAAGATTGCTTGATACTCCTCCATATAACTGCTCCTCCTCCAATAGTAAACACAGCCCCTGATGTGGATTTTCTGGAGTCAGAATCTGATTGGAAATCAGAATCTATATACCCAACGGGAACCAAATCCCCTCCAGAGTATACAAGCATATTATCTCTCGTTCTCTTGAGATACTTGAAAATATGCTTGACTGCCATCCAGTGATCAGGACCAGGTTTCGATTGAAACCTGCTAACTATGCCAACAGCAAAACAAATATCTGGTCTAGTACAGAGCATTGCATACATGAGACTTCCAACTGCCGAGGCATATGGAACTCTACTCATGAATTGCTCTTCATGCTCATTCTTAGGAACTTGTTCCTTAGAAAGCTTGATTCCATGTCTGAAAGGTAACATACCTTTCTTGGAATCCTGCATGGAAAACCTAGACAAGATTTTGTCTATGTATGAAGCTTGGGATAATGCAATCGTTCTATTCTTTCTATCCCTTATTACTTGGATACCTAGAATAAAACTTGCTTCTCCTAAGTCCTTCATATCAAATTGTTTTGCTAACCATTCTTTTACTGATGTCAATACACCTACATCGTTTCCAATGAGTAGTATATCATCAACATAAAGAATGAGGAAAACCAACTTGTCGCCTTTAATCCTTTTGTATACACAAGGTTCGTCAGGATTCTGAATAAATCCAAAACCTTTGGCAGCTTGATCAAACCTTATGTTCCAGGATCTGGATGCTTGCTTTAATCCATATATGGATTTCTGCAACTTGGATACCTTATCCACTTGGCCCTTTTCAATGAATCCCTCTGGTTGCATCATGTAGATGCTTTCGTCAAGACTTCCATTTAGGAAAGCTGTCTTGACGTCCATTTGCCAAATCTCTAGATCTAAAGATGCTGCAATGGATAAGAGTATCCTAATGGATTTAAGCATGGCCACAGGAGAGAAGGTTTCCTCGTAATCGATACCTTCTTTCTGTGTATACCCTTTAGCTACCAATCTAGCTTTAAAGGTTTCCACCTTTCCATCCATACCTCTTTTCCTCTTGTATACCCACTTGCACCCAATGGGTTTTATCCCTTTAGGCAAGTCTACAAGGGACCAGACTTTGTTATCGAACATAGATTCAATCTCGGATTGCATTGCCTTTTGCCAATGGCGACTATCAACATCCTCCATAGCTTCCTTGTACGTATAGGGATCATCGTCGTCCGGGAGATTCTCCACTGATTCTCCCAGACCGATGTATCTTTCGGGTTGTGTTCTAACCCTCCCACTACGACGAGGAATGGTAGGTTGTTGATCTTGTGTTGGATCGGAACTTACAATTGGGTTAGGTTGTGTAACCTCTCGTGGAATTGTATCTCCTGACATCTCATTCAGGACAATTCTACTTCTAGGCACAAAATCATTCATATAGTCCTTTTCCAGAAATTTAGCATTTGTCGAAACAAATACTTTAAGATCTGAAGGACTATAGAAATAATATCCTTTAGTTTCTTTTGGATACCCTACAAATATACATGTTTCTGAACGGGACTCCATCTTTTCTGTCTTTCCTTTTAACACATGCGCAGGACAACCAAATATCCTTAAGTGTTGTAAACTAGGCTTGCGCCCAGTCCACAACTCATGCGGTGTTTTAGGAACAGACTTAGATGGTACATCGTTTAGAATGTATATAGCAGTTTGTAAAGCATATCCCCAAAAAGAAATATGAAGCGTTGAATAACTCAACATAGACCTAACCATATCCAAAAGAGTTCTATTTCTCCTTTCTGCTACCCCATTCTGTTGAGGTGTACCTGGTGCAGAAAACTGAGAAACTATCCCATTATCAATAAGATATTGCTGAAACTCACCAGATAGATATTCTCCACCACGATCAGATCTCAAGATTTTTATGTGTTTCTCAAGCTGATTTTCCACTTCAGCTTTGAATGCTTTGAACATGTCAAAAGCATCCGACTTATGTCTCATGAGATACACATAACCAAATCTCGAGTAATCATCCGTGAAGGTGATGAAGTACTCATATCCACCTTTAGCTTGAATGCTCATAGGTCCACATACATCAGTGTGTATCAATCCTAAACATTCAGTGGCTCTTGCACCTTTGGCAGAGAACGTCCTTTTGGTCATTTTACCTTCCAAACAAGATTCACAAGTTGGTAGATCATCAACCTTTAAGTCACTCAAAGGTCCGTCACATACCAATCTTTTAATCCTATTAAGGTTAATATGTCCTAAGCGTAAATGCCGAAGGTAGGTTTCATCTGTTGATAATTTTACTCTTTTATGATTAGGTTCCGTTATTTCTGTGTCTAATGAGTGAGAGATATTTCTATGCAAAAAGTATAGACCGTTTTCCAATGTACCTTTGCAAATAATTTTGTCATTCTTACTAATAATAAAAACTTTATTAAAAGTAACCGTATATCCAAATTTATTCAAACAAGAAACTGAAATTAAATTCCTCTTGAATTGAGGTACATAATAAACGTCTATTAAATCTAAATGCCTTCTAGAATCCAAATAAACTCTAATATCTCCCACTACACTTGCAGACACTAACGTTCCGTTGCCCAAGCGCAAATTGATTTCATTCTTACTCAGCTTTCTCCTTTCTTGAAACCCCTGCAAGGAATAACAAACATGATTAGTGGCTCCTGAGTCTATGATCCAAGAATCTGTAGAATCAGCCAAAAAACATGTTTCTAGATAATTCAAATTACCTTCTTCCTTCTTGTTCTGGGACTTTGGGCAATTTCTCTTCCAATGTCCCTTTTCACCACAAAGGAAGCATTTCCCTTTGATCTTGGTTACTTTCTTGGTCTCCTTCTTGATAGGCCCAAGTTGCTTTTTCTTCTGTTGTTTCTTGACCTTTTAACGGGCCTTAACAGTAGCAACTTTACCAACCATATGAATCTCTTGACCTTTGCCTTTCACAAGGATCTTTTCAGCACTTTGAACATCTTGCATCAGGCCTTGTAAGGTGTATTCCTTTTTGTTCAAAGTGTAGTCCAATTTGAACTGATCAAAGGAATCTGACAATGAATTGACAACCATATCAATCTTTGTCTCACCATCTATCTCAGCGCCATGCAGTTCAGCAATGTTGAGATGTGCTATGACTTTCATCATGTGATCTTTCACAGCCTGTCCAAGTTTCATCCTAAGATTCATAAAAGCAGTCATTGCCTCTCTCTTAGTCGTCCTAGACTTCATAGCAAACATCTCCTTTAGAGACATCATTATATCAGCAGCGGACTCCATTCCTTCATGCTGCTGTTGCAACACGTCGGAGCTAGTGGCCATAATGTAACATTTTGCCATATCATCTGAAGTCTTCCACTGCTCATACTCATCTCTATACATTATGCTAGATTCATTATTAGGAGCAGGTGGTTTAGGAGTAGTTAGAACAAATTTATGTTTTTCACTTTGCAGCAACAACCCAATTTTCCTTTTCCATGTGACATAATTATCTCCAGTTAAAGTGTTATCTTTCAGGATGTTCATAAGTGATGGGGTCATGATTTCTGAATAAAACAAAACATATATAAGTAAATAATCATGATAAAGCACTTTTAAATATTTATCTTGAATTAAATAAATAACTCAATCATAAAATTCAACGGTGATCTAACACCCATAAATGTTACGCCTCCTTTGGGAGTTCGCACCATTTACTAGTTAGACTAGGTCCCACCTAATTGTTAACATAACAACCAGCGTTTTCAATTTTAGCCTTGCAATTTTACTGACAAGAACTCGTGGGAGGATATCAATAAAATTACATTGAGTGTGTTACCAAGATATCGACCCTCAATTTTCTCTCACGAAAATCCCTCCTTGGGGAGTAGATCTCGTTTGAGTCCATTGTCTAGTCTATCCTTGTAAGGAAGTATGTTGCTAAATTCCATTCATGGACGCCCCTTGGGGGGATTACCAATAAATAATAAAGCTCAACTAACCTTGGAGGCCATAGGTGTTACAAAAACACCTTCTCCCACTCAATTATTTAAGGCGTGTGATTAAATCCCATAGAATGATTTACCAAGTTATCTAGATGCCAATTTAGATACCTAAATCATTCAATGCATGTTCATACCAAAAGAGATATATGCGTGGCACTCCTATTCTATATGTCATGTTATTATACAATAACAAATATTGTAATATTTAAGCATAAATTAAATAGCAACAATTTTGGCCCATCCTAGAAAAACAAGTAAATTACAATTGTCAGGAATACAAGATCTTCAGGTGGCCCATCAACCATACGCTCATCCTTCGGCCCAACCCACGGGCGAGCACAACTCACAACCCCACTAAGGGGCTGCCGTGCGCAGCCCATGAGGACTCCAGGGCTGCCGTGCGCAGCCCACCAAGCTTGGGCTTGCCATGCGTAGCCCAATCCACTCCTAGGGTGCGCACAGTGCTCGTTCATGGTTCCGGTTGCTTCGTTTTGCTTCGTGTCTTCGAATCTTCAAGACCTAAACATATTACGGCAGTATATATATAATAAATACTGCAGTATTAATTTTTTTTTTTTTTTTATTCACTGCAGTATTTTTACAAAATAAAAACTGCACATAAACAACAAAAAAAAACTGCAGCAGTAAACCTAAAAAAATACTGCACATATTAAAAAAAATAAAACCTAACAACTACCAAGAAGGAATTATGGCGATAATAGACCACCCTTCTTGTTACAACTCCGAAACAAAAATTACATTGAAAATCTAGGGCCAAAATCGAGCAATAACAAACCACATAAAACATATATAAATCCATACATCACATGTAATTATATATTTGAATACCTAGAGTGCCATCTCTTTCTAAACATGCATAATCACAATAAAAAGAAATAGATCCACGTATATATACGTTAATTAATTAAAAGGGTTCAACCTAGGCTCTGATACCAATTGTAGGGAAAAATAATAACAAAAGTAGTAAACGCAGCGGAAGCGATACTAAAAACGATTTCGTGACTTTTAAAAATTTTCCTTTATGAACCTTAAACCCTTTTAATCAATAAACATGCATATACATTAACAAAAGTAAATTACCTTTTGTCGCGTGATCCGATTGACTTACGTCGATGGTAATCCGCAAGACCTTCAATCCGAGCACGAACGTGGATCACCTAGGAGCGTGGTCTCCCTTTTCTTTGAATTGCAAACCTGTGAATGGACCAAACAAAAACTTTCTTTTCTTTGTTAGTCACAAAACAATCAAAAGAATGTCTAAGATTATTCCGGTCACTTTTGAGTTCTCAATCTAATGATCGAAACTCGCGTGAACCTAGATCGATATCGTATACACAAGCTTATTGATGATTAAGCAATAGTATACTATCAAAGAATAAATCTCACACTCCTTTTTGTCTTTTTAGAATAAAAACTCTCTTGGAATTAAGAAGAAGAAGAAAGAAATAAAAACTCAAGCACCATTCATTGTAGTGGCCGAATTCTATAAGTATCCTTATATAGGTGGCCAAAATTTCTTCCTTCTTTCCTTATAGGGTGGCCGAATTCTCTATGTGCTTTTGCCTAGGGTTGCCGCAATTTTCCTCTACAAAAGAGGAGTTGTATTGCACCCAAAAAACACATGTCTTTTAAGACTTCAAACCCTAATCCAACTCTTTTATTTTTATTCTTTTATTTTGACTAAATAAAAAGACTCCTTATTTGATTAAATAAATAAAACTAATTTATTTATTTACTTATCAAACAAGTCTTTTACTTTTAGGAAAGATTTGTTTCTTTAATTAAACAATTAATCAATAAATTAATTAATTCTTATTTAATTAAAACAAATGAAACAAAATAATATTTTTAGGTTAAAACATTAACCTAGCCGCCCCACTTATATAAGATTGGGCCTAATATTATTTTCCTATTTCATTTAATCCATTGGACTTTAAATAAAAAGCCCACATGTGAACCAGACCCATTCTTACTAAAAGAAACAAGCCCACATGTCTTTCATTAATATATTAATATAATTGAGCAGCCCATTACTTAAATAATGTGCAAATTATATTCTTAATATATTAAATGCAATTCTAGATGGACCCTTAAATTGGTCCGGTAGAATATATCAAGTGATCCATGCAAGTCCGTGTGGATTGGGGATCTTGGCGGGCCATCTAAATTTAAGCTTCAATAGACATAACCTAATCACAATCAACAAATGATTCACTTAGGTCTGATCCATTAATTTTAACTCATTCCACTAAAGAGCTAAAATTGAACTCTTAAATAAAGATAGAAAAGGAAGATGCTCCTCATTCATACCCTAGACAATCATATTGGAGATAGTGTATCCTCGTGATTAATATCAGTAATCGCCAAGAGTTCATAGACCGCCTATAACTCTCAAAGTTACCATATTTACTCATATGACCACGTTTTGAACTTGGATATTTTGACTTGTCCAGAAGCCATGTTTTCAATAGACACTATCGAAAACTCAACGTTGAGATTTAATATCCAATTACCTCAAAACATCCATATGATAATATTATACTCTCATTTTATTAAATGGAGCCACGATGTCCATATCTATAAATGAAGTCCTCTATCGATTAACAAATGAATATCACCAAACTATCGAGGATAGACTATGCGATATAATCGTACTCATTGATAACTCAAATGATATCACTTGCAACCATAAGTCCATCATTTATCTCAGGATTAAGATAGACTCTCCGATTGTCCTGATAATGAAAAGACTATTATCTACTGACGGTTCTAGATAAAGCTTTTCATTGTGATCCAGTTCAGTGCACCCAGTGCACTAGATCCTTTTGCTCGAAGACACTCCGATGATTTTAGACTCATCATATCTCATTTGATCCCACTCAAATGCTAGCAAAAGAATTCTACAACTTTAACAAGATAAAGGTGCCCAACCTTTAACTTAAGTTGTGAACATTATTCAAGACTAACTAAAGAATTGTGTCTACCACATACATATCCAGATGTACGAACAATTCTTCTTTTCCCATAGTCTTTAGACCTTATGATTATTTACTTTGACAATTATAATATAAACTATAAATGCTATACGATTTGTTAAACCAGAAATCACTTTATTAATATGAAAAAGATTGTTAATTACAACATTACACTCTTGCTATTGAGCATAATCCTAACACTCTTACCATATCCTACTCCCCCTTTTTGTCATGATATAGGCAAAGGAGTAGTCCCCAACCGGGTCACTCATAGCAACGAGAGATAGAAGCATGCAAGTTATTTGCATATACATATAAGTCACTTTATGCACTTCAATTAATTGAAGAGAAACAAGTAGATTTATTTGAGAAAATGTGTGAATCCAACATGCTTTGCATACAAGACATATAGCATTCAAGTCCAAAATACAATGGTATTTGGCAAAGCAAATGACAAAGGTTTCTAATTAGAATTCAAACCAATTTCACCAATGTCATGAGAAAAGCAAGGATATAGAGTTTTTGATTTTAATATATGAGTAACTATATCCAACTTTATAAGCGAAACATGGCATGAGCGACTTTGCACCCTATTTGATTTTTTTGGATAAGATATCCGTATGATAGTAGCCATGTTCAACCAAAAAAGAAAGAGAGACATTTGGAATAAGAATTCCTTTGAACGGATACAAGATCCTTTATTCATTTTGAGTCTCATAAGCTTTCACACAAGATTTGCATTTTAAGAATATGCAATCATCAATTCATGCTTTTCATGTGAGCATGTTATATGAATTTCATGCTTTTTCATTTGACATTAGCATGTTATTAATAAGAATCTTCATGTCATGGAGATAACTATAGGTCATTCACATCATACTTCTTATGTAAATCTCCTAGTCCAAAAATGCATGTTTGAACATAAATATGACATGGATTGTAAACAAGCAAGGTTCACACTTATAGAATTTGAAAACATATATACATATGTACAACCAAGCTTACTCAAGCAATCAAAAGAAGAGGCATAAGATATTTCAAATTTTTTGCAAGATACAAGAATGCAAAATAGCTCTCTTTGCTTGAGTTCCCCATATGGGGTCAATCATAGAACACATCACTCCACAAGACATATCCCAATAGATCTACTAAGAGTTTTAAATCGAGTAGCATTTAAGGGTTTAGTAAATAGGTCCGCAAGTTGATCATTAGTACCTACATGTTCAAGTACTATGCATTTATTTTCAACAAGCTCTCTAATGAAGTGATGGCGGATGTCAATATGCTTAGTTCTAGAATGTTGCACCGGATTCTTGGAAATATTAATTGTACTCATATTATCACAAAAGAGAGTGAGAGTACCTTGGTTGAATCCGTAGTCTACTAGCATTTGCTTCATCCATATAAGTTGAGTGCATCCACTCCCCGTGGCTATGTATTCGGCTTCCACCGTGGACAAGGAAATCGAGTTTTGCTTCTTGCAAAACCAAGACACCAAGTTGTTGCCTAGAAAGAAGCAACCGCCCGATGTGCTCTTCCTATCATCACAATTTCCTGCCCAATCCGCATCACTATATCCTACAAGACTAGGATTAGTGTCAAATGAGTACCAAATCCCATAGTTGGAAGTCCCATTCACAAAGCGAATGACTCTCTTAACCGAAGAGAGATGGGACTCCTTGGGATCGGATTGGTACCTAGCACAAACTCCTACACTAAATGATATATCGGGCCTACTTGCGGTCAAATAGAGCAAGCTCCCTATCATGCCACGATATAAGGTTTGGTCCACACTTTTACCGCTATTATCCTTGCTTAGCTTCAAAGTGGTGCTCATAGGAGTGTCACAATGTTTGGCTTTTTCAAGACCAAACTTCTTCACTAGGTTTTTGGCATATTTGGCTTGGGTTATGAAATCCCATCATCTAGTTGCCTAATTTGCAAACCTAGGAAGTAACTAAGATCACCAACAAGACTCATCTCAAATTCATGAGACATGACATCAACAAATTGTTGGACCTTAGTGTTGTTGGTGGAGCCAAACACTTTGTCATCAACATATATTTGAGCTATGAAAAGCTCATCATTGTCTCTTTTGACGAATAGTGTCTTGTCAACACTACCTCTTGTGTAGTTATTGTCAACAAGAAATTTAGTGAGGCGCTCATACCAAGCCCTCGGTGCTTGTTTCAACCCATATAGAGCCTTCTTGAGGCGATAGACATGGTTGGGGTGGTGAGCATCCACAAACCCCTTGGGTTGTTCAACAAACACTTCCTCTTGCAAGAAGCCATTAAGGAAGGCACTCTTGACATCCATTTGGTGCAATTTGAACTTGTGCACACAAGAAATGGACAAGAGAAGCCTAATGGACTCTAAACGGGCAACGGGAGCAAAAGTCTCCTCAAAGTCGATACCCTCAATTTGAGAGTACCCTTGTGCTACAAGTCTAGCCTTATTCCGCACTATGTTGCCATCCTCATCGGATTTGTTCCTAAATATCCATTTAGTGCCTATGACATTAGTGGTCTTAGGCCTAGGAACTAGAGTCCAAACCTCATTCCTTTCGAATTGGTTTAGCTCTTCTTGCATGGCAAGAACCCAAAACTCATCATTTAAGGCTTCTTCAACCTTTTTGGGTTCAATTTGAGAGGTGTAGCAAGTGTAGCTAATAAGATTAGCAAGTTGACGTCTAGTCCTAACACCCTCATTAACCTCTCCAATGATATCTTCTTTATCATGGAGTTTCCTAACCCATGGAGCGGATTCTTTAGAGTCCAATGGAGGAACTCTATCAATAGGTTGTGTGTCATCATTGTTGACATTAGATGTCCCAACATTAGGAGACACCACAACCTTCTCCAAAGGAGAAATATCACTAAAAATAACCTCCTCCTCATGATCATTAGACTTGAGCCTAGTATCATCAAATACGACATTGGATGATTCCATAACACTTAGAGTTTTTAAATTGAAAACTCTATAGGCTCTACTATTCAAGGCATAGCCAATAAAAATACCCTCATCACTCTTAGCATCGAATTTGCCAAGTTGATCATGGTCATTCAAAATGTAGCATTTGCTTCCAAAAGTGTGGAAGTAGCTAACATTTGGCCTCTTGCCTTTCCATAACTCATAGGAGGTGTTTCTAGTACCGGGCCTTAGGAAAACTCTATTTCCTATATAGCAAGCCGTATTGATGGCTTCGGCCCATAGGTTCCTAGGGACATTGTTGCTAAGCAACATCACACGGGCCATCTCTTGAAGGACCCTATTTTTCCTCTCAACAACTCCATTTTGTTGAGGTGTCCTAGGAGCCGAAAACTCATGGGAGATACCTAAACCATTACAAAAGGTTTCAAAGGTAGCATTCTCAAATTCCCTCCCATGGTCACTTCTAATCCGTTTTATGCTTTTAATATTAGAGTTCATCTCATTTTGTATTTTATTACAAAGCATTTTAAACTTATCAAAAGTTTCGGATTTTTCTCTAAGAAAATATGTCCATGTGAACCTAGAGAAATCATCAACACAAACAAAAATGTATCTCTTTCCACCCAAACTTTCGGTTTGCGTGGGACCTATGAGGTCCATGTGGAGAAGCTCAAGAGGCTCCTTGGTGGTGAGATACTTACCCTTTTTGTGCATGCTTTTAGTTTGCTTTCCTTGTTGGCAAGGTCCACAAACACCATTGGCTTTCTTCCCAAGCTTAGGGAGGCCACGCACACACTCGAACTTTCCAAGGGTCCGTAGATCCCTAAAGTTCATGTGGCCAAGTCTTTCATGCCACAACTCAATTTGCTCATCCATGGACACATGATTAGATACAATACTAGCTTTAAGACAATAACAATTGTCGCTAGATCTCATGCCCTTCAACAAGGTTTGTCCATCGGGTTTTAGGATAGAGCAATAATCTTTAGAAAACAAGACGGAATATCCTTCATCACTAAGATGTGAAATGCTTATTAAATTGGCTTTCAAGCCATCAACCAATAAAGCATTGGATAAGGAGAGTAATCCGGGAACGAAAATGTTTCCTTTCCCTACAACATTTCTTTTGGATCCATCACCAAAAGTGACATTTCCACCTTCCTCCATAACAAGAGTCTCGAAAAAACTCTTATTTCCCGTCATGTGCCTAGAGCACCCACTATCCAAATACCAAAAATTAGAAGAATTTGCCTTCAAGGCTATTTGTGCAACATGGCAAACATTTTCATTCTTTCTAATCCACTTAGCAACAATTTTAGCTTTCTTAGTGGTCTTTGGTACATGTGTTCTACTATTCCTAGAATCATGCAAATCAATATTATCATTCCTAGGAACATGCATCTTGGCTCTATTCTTTCTCTTTTCAATCATGCTTTGTGTTCTACACATTTTTATATATCGAAAGCAATGTGGTCTAATATGACCATCAAATCCACAAAAGTGACATATAGGAGTAAAATAAGGAATCATACCTTGTCCTTGTCTTTGTGGATGAATGGGTTCAATCCATCTTCCTTGTTGAACCGGTCTAGGTTGCTTTCTAGCTTGAGGTTGCATGATTGGTCTCTTTCCTTTGTGAGCCAAGTGTGGAGGAGTGTTGGCTTGAGGGACCCTAGGGGGTTGAGCTTGAGGTTGCCTTCTTGGCCCCATCTTCACTTGTGCATTAGAGCATTGTCCTACTTCTAATTTCTTCCTAGGAATTTGCACAAATGAGGTTTCTTCGTTCCTCAAACTCTTGACAAACACGGTCTTGTTAGAGGTAGAGATCTTCTTGTCATCTTCATACCCAAGACCCCTCTTCTCACATGGACTCTTTCCAACACCAAGCATATGGTCAAGCTTCTTGGTGCTAGAATCTATCCTAGCCAAGGACCCTTTAACTTCTACAAGTTCCCTCTTCAAGCCTTCTTCACTTCTCTTGGATAAGTCTAACTCCTCAATTAACTTATCCTCTCTCCTCTTCAATCTTTCCACTTGTTCACTTAAGTGGTCATTGTGAGCCGAAAGTTCAAGGTTCTTTTCTCTCAACCTCTCAATCTTTCTTGTGCTTTTAATTGCTAAATCATTGAACTCGACATGGTATTTAGCAAGCACCTTTTACTCCACAAATTTCTTTATAGAAATAGAAGAGGAGTCACTTTCTACTTCACTTGAGTCATTTTCCTCTTGGCTCATTTCCTCTCTCTCACTACCACTTTTGCTCTTATGTGAGGAGGCAAAAGCTAGGAGGTTAGCCATGAGTTCTTTTTCACTTGAATACTCATCTTCCTCATTGGAGTCATCACTACTCCCACCCCAAGTGGCGGCCATCACTTTGCCCTTCTTCTTTTCATTGTGATTAGCACATTCGGGGGCAAAGTGACCAATCCCACCACATTCAAAGCACCGGACCCCTTTCCTTTCGGTCCTTTCTTGTCTAGGCTCAAACTTCTTGAAGGAACCTTTTTTCTTCAAGTCTTGTCCTCTTGACCCAAATCCCTTCTTCTTCTTGAACCCCATAACCTTATTAAACCTTTTCACGAATAAGGCAAGGTCTTCATCCGATTCATGCTTTGCCTCCTTTGCATCCTTAGATGCTTTCAAAGCTATTCCTTTAGACTTCTTAGGAGGAGTAGTGGTGCTAGGAGCCTTCCTAGACTCATATGCAAGGAGACGTCCAATCACCTCACTTGGCTTTATATCCATGTAGCCACTATTTTCTTCTATGGCCGTCACCTTTGATTCAAACCTATCGAGGAGAGATCTCATAATTTTTTGCTTGACTCTCCTATCCGAATACGGGTCTCCGAGTTGATGGCTTTGATTTACAATGTCCATCAATTTGATTTCGAAGTCATTGAAGCATTCATCCTCTCCCATCCTAAGTAACTCAAATTGAGTTTGGAGGACTTGAAGCTTGGACTCCTTCACCACCTCGGTTCCCTCATGTGCAACTTGAAGGATGTCCCATGCCGCTTTTGTAATCTGAGTATTCTGAATAAGCTTGTACTGATTCTCATCAATTGCACACATGATGGCATGCATCGCCTTCCTATTCCACTTTGAAGCCTCAAACTCTTGCGCGTTCCATTGCGCCTTAGGCTTCAAAACATCTTGTCCTCCACCCGTGGGAGTCATCATAGGGAGATCATATCCATCTTCAACCGACATCCATGCCTGGTCATGAATTTGGCATATATAAGATTCCATCTTCCCTTTCCATTGGGAATAGTTCAATCCGGTGAGGAGAGGAGGTCTCGTGCTAGAAGCCCCCTCATGGTTGCCACCGTTTCCACTCATAGTGTTTATGAATGAATGAAATAAATGCAAATGTATGAATGATCAAAAATCACACAAAATGCAAAACACACCAAAATAAGCAAGGATCACCTATTTATGTCTAGGAACCCGCTCTGATACCAATTGAAACTAATTATATCACGGTGTGTATAAAACTATCTAGAAGGGGGGGGGGGGGGGGGTGAATAGATTTTACGCTTTTTACCCAATTTTTCGTGTTAGTCAAAATTATGAAATTACCCCTAAATAGATAAAGCAATAAATCAAGTAAAATATGTGGAAATTAAATAACACTTGATTTTTACGTGGAAACCCTCACGGGAAAAACCACGGGCTAGTAAGTAAGCCACACTCGAACCTCGAATCCACTAAATGTGTAAACGATTACAACCTAATCCCGGAAGTAATCACACACATACCTAATCCCGGTATGAGTGAACCTAGTCCAATTTGCTTGCGATCTAAGCAACCTAATCCCGGAAGCTACACACAAGACTTACTTTCTCTATGAAGAGAATACAACCCTAAGTGAATATATGTGAATATCCAAAATGCAACATAGAGCAAGGGAAACCCTATATGCTTATCTAAGATGATTAATATGCAATTAGAACAATCCTAGATATTAAAAACTAAATGACATGTTCAATCAAATAGTTTAGCTAATCAAGATTAAGCACAAAACCTAATTAGCTATCACAATACAACACTCAATCATGTCAACACAACAATCTCTATTTTGAATATTAGATTTTAATCTAAGAACAAGCAAATAATAAAAGAGATGCCTTGATAAATAAAACACTAATTATAAATGATAATAGTGAAGAACATACCAAGGGAAGTGTGTTGACCAAGACCCATGCAAGTAAACATCCTAACTATGCTAGAAAATGCTTAGATGATATGTTGATGCATATGAAAATGTGTTTTGAGAGTTAAAGACAAGTTCTTGGGGGTTTTTCTCTTGAAGATATTTTTGCTCTCTCAAAGTGTGTATGTTTTCCTTGTTGAAAAAAATGAAGAAGAAAATATATATATATACAAATATGAATCAGGTCAAGAAACAAAAGAGAAAAGAAACGCCATCGTTTTTAACAAAAAAATATATAAAATGTTAATATATATATATATATATATATATATATATTATGCAAAAGTCAAAAGTTAGGTGCAGCACGTGAACAAATATATATATAATATATAATGTATGCAAAAGACAAAAAACAATAAAAGCAAATATATGTATATATTATATACATATCAGAACTCGTTATTATATATATATATATATATATATATATATTTTAACATACAAACAAACAAACAAGCAATCAAAATAAAGAAGAAAAAAAAAACAAACAGGGCCGTGTGTGACCCCGTGCAAGCAATGCAGGCAGAGAGAAGAATTGGGTGTGGGTGTGGCGTGGCCAATGGGGCAAAAAGCTAAAATTGCCACACACATGCCATCACATGCCACCTCTCTTTGTGTTGCAATCATGACACACAAAGCCTTCAGTCCAGTTCTGAACTCGGAATTTGAAATTCAATTCCATCTTCGGAAAATTAACCCGAACTCAATTATAAATATGGAAAATTATATAACCTTTCAATTTAAGCTCGGAATTGAATTTCGGTTTCCGATAAAAACACGGAATGTCCCAAATGTCTCGGAAATCATCCGAAACATATAGACAAGTCTCCGAATCGCTCGGAACTCATCTATGGACAAATCCACACATAAAAATATAACAAAGAAGTGCAAGTGTGATAAGTGACATGTGAAGAGAATGCACACAAATGCAAGTATGCTAAGTGAGTGTGTGCACTAAATCTCTTCATAGAAAATTAAGCACTAAACATATACCTTTGGAGTGCTTAACACTTGCAAGGGCCTTAAGCTTGAACACATTCCTAAGCTACCCTTACCTGATCCCCACATATGGTTTGATTACGAAATAAGCCAATTAAAAACTACGGGAATCCTTACAATTATATTGGGGCATATGTGCATTGTACTCTTTTTCCTTTCAATCAGGTTTTTCATCCCATTGGGTTTTCCTGATAAGGTTTTTAATGAGGCAATTCTCTAAGCACACCCAAAATCATTTGATTCACAAAATCATCATAAATATTACATTGATTCAATATATCATCGTATATATGTTATCTTGATCAAAAAATATCATTGTAAATATTACTTTGATATTGCTAATCATCATATATATATATATATATATATGTATATATATATTACCTTGATCCAAAAGATCATCATAAATATTACTTTGATTCGACAGATCAATGAATATCTTTGCTCAGATTTTTATTCCACTGGGTTTTTTTTTCTAGCAAAGTATAAATGTGAACACAGTTTTTTTTTAAAAAAAAAACATTAATCCTGGACATATATACACTGTACTCTTTTTTTCCCTTCGATCAGGTTTTGTCCCATTGGGTTTTCTTGATAAGGTTTTTAACGAGACAATTCTGATAATGTCCAACTCCACAAGATTTAGAATATCATTGTATGTATTTTACTAAGGTTTTGTCCCACTGGGTTTTCCTTAGCAAATTAAAATATTATTGGTGGGAATCCCAGGGGGAGTGTTGTGATTGAGCTTCCCACCACCCCACACTTCCAGCCTTCACCGCCTATATAATTGGCATGACATCATCCCTCTTCATCTTCCACTATCTCCACTTAACTTAACCATTAAGATAAGGATGCAATAGTGATGCAATAGTGGCTTAGTGTTTGCCTATATATATTTGTCTCACCATTTTTGTAAAGACTGATCAGCTGATATAGTACAAAGAGCAAATCTCTCTCTGTCTCTCTCTCGTGTTCTCTCATCTCTTGTTTCTCTATCATCTCTTTCTTTGTTATTTATTTCATGTATTGTTCTTTATTATTTTACAACAAATAAGTGGAATTAGAGTTGGCAAAACGGGATTACAATTCATATGGGTTCCACAACTAATTAATTATGACCAGGAGCTTAGAGCTTTTCCAACCCCGCGCCAATCATCATGCCATTGCCAAGTTACCGTAAAATCGGCCTCCAATCCAGTGCCAAATGCTGCGTCAACGGTCGGTTGATGAAAAGTGTCACACAATATATTGTGTGACACTGTTCATCTTGCAAAGACTATGCATTTTTATCTTTTTTTTTATCCCTCAACTTTTATAAAATCACGTTTTGACCCTATTTTTAAAAATATATTCCATTATATCATTTATTTAAAGGTTTTGTTTATTCACAGTTTTACCCTAATCAATTAAATTTATTCCAATTTTATCCTTTTTATTATTTAATGATTTTGTTTTGATTTAATTATTATTGATATTAACATTTATAATAAACTAAAATGAAGTGTATAATTAAAAAAATTAAATGCAATTTTTTAAAAGTAAATCACTTAATTCAGAACAGCGGAAATTAAAGCAAAATACATTAATTAATAAAAATATTAAAAACGAAATACAAACTTCATAGTGATAAAATAAATTACCACTAATTGGAATACACTAAAATTAAGGAAAAATACAGCATAAATTACAACAACGATTTAGTAGTCTAGAAGACCATTTCCAGATCCTCCGAGATTATTGAAAAAATCACCAAAGGACCTAGATGAACTACCGGATCCCTGGCCTTGTTGCCGAGCATGTTTTGCCATAATTTTTAATTGTTGTTGATTCACAAACTCGAGCTTTCTTGGATCAGTTATATAATCCAAATCCATCATTATAATTTTGGTCTCTCGTAGCTCCAATTTTCTCTCCAAAATATCGTTAGTTTTTTGCCTAGCATGATTGTTTTTTTCAAAAAATTCCATGAGTTTTTCTTGTCCCTCTTTGAAAGTATTAACAATTGTTGAATTTTCTTCTGCATCCCTCATTTTCAGTTTTGCTTTCTTCACCCCAACGGGCCGTTGAGATGAACTACCACCCGCTATCATCACTAGTTATATTCAAAGAAAATGAAATAGCCCAGGAGATGCCATTGTTGGGAGACTCTAGAGTTGGAGAGTTTTCTTGTGATGATACGCGATGACCACGTGGCCTTTGCAAGGCTGATGTTGCAATATCATTATTTGAAAATTTCTGCATATCCTTGAGAATGTGCCACACATGGTCAAACTTGAATCCCTTTTTGAATTTGTTATCTTCTGCTAATAAGACTTTTGCCTGGTTCATCTGCAAAATGATACAAATATAAATTGTTAAAAGTTAATAGTAGATATAATTTTTCTACAACTTAAATTTTGACAAATACTCACAATATCAGCTTCGGAGGCACGACAAGGATTAATACTTTTGATATGTCGTAAGCATCCCCGTAGTTTCCCAACTGTGGTAAGGATAGTGTAAGGATTCCCATAGTTTTTAATTGGCTTATTTCGTGATCAAACCATATGTGGGGATCATGTAAGGGTAGCTTAAGTTTATGTGTTATTGCTAAGGCCCTTTGAAGACCTCATTCTTGACAAGCACCAAAGATAATACTCTAACTGCTTACTTGTCTTGAAAAGATAGTTGCACACACTCACAACTCATGCATATGTTTTATCCTTGTATGTTGTGTGTCTTAGTTGTGTGCTTTAATGCTCATTATCATCTCTTCTTGCATGTTATGTTGATTGCATCTTGCATATCCAATTGCCTTGTCTTGCTTAGACTTAGGATTGCATGTTTGCATTGGGCGCTCCCAAAAGCGCTCTACAGAAGCGCTGTACGAACAGCGCCCATTGAGCGTTGTTCAGACCTGATCGATTTTAATCGGTTGCTGTTGGGTCGCTGTTGGGGCGCTGTACAAAGCGCTCTACGTAAAGCGCCACTCTGTTTTCCCGAGAGAACAGAGCAGGGGCGCTGTACAGAAGCGCTCTTCGTACAGCGCCCTTCGTACAGCGCCCAAGGCAAAATATGAGGCAAACTTATCAAAATGACCACACTTTGTTTTGGCCTCCTATATATATGCCACTTTAACTTTAGGTCAATCACAAGAGTTCATATTCAGATTTCATACTTAGGATATTTTTCAAAGAGAAGAAAAATTCCAAGAACTCATTTTTAATTACTCAAACACTTTTTCATGATCATCAATCATCATCTAGCATCATCTTTGATCATCTAGATGTCATCTTGCATGGATTCTTCATCATACTTTGCTTGGTAAGCTTTTCACTAATATCTTACATATTTTGTGTTTCTCTTAACAAGCAATCTCAATTAATTACTTGTATGTTATTTTATATACTTTGAATACAAGTTTGAGATTAGTATGATGTATGTTTGAGAAGTTGTATTGTGATAGCTAATTAGGTTTTGTGCTTAATCTTGATTAGCTAAACTATTTGACATGTCATTTAGTTTTGATTTCTAGGATTGTTCTAATTGCATATTAATCATCTTAGATAAGCATATAGGGTTTCCCTTGCTCTATGTTGCATTTGGATATTCATATATTCACTTAGGGTTGTATTCTCTTCATAGAGAAAGTAAGTCTTGTGTGTAGCATCCGGGATTAGGTTGCTTAGATCGCAAGCAAATTGGACTAAGTTCACTCATACCGGGATTAGGTAGGTGTGTGATTACTTCCAGGATTAGGTTGTAATCATTTTACACATTTAGTGGATTCGAGGTTCGAGTGTGGCTTACTTACTAGCCCATGGTTTTTTCCCGTTAGGGTTTCCACGTAAAAATCAAGTCTTATTTAATTTCCGTATTTTATACTTGATTTGTTGCTTTATCTAGTTAGGGGTAAATTCGTAATTTTGACTTAATACGAAAAATTGGGTAATAAGCTTAAAATCTATTCACCCCCCTCTAGATAGTTTTATACACACCGTGCTATAATTAGTTTCAATTGGTATCAGAGCGGGTTCCTAGACATACATAGGTGATCCTTGCTTATTTTGGTGTGTTTTGCATTTTGTGTGAGTTTTGATCATTCATACATTTGCATTCATTTCATTCATTCATAAACACTATGAGTGGAAATGGTGGAAATGGTGGTGGCAACGAAGGTGCTTCTAGCACAAGGCCTCCACTTCTTACCGGATTGAACTATTCCCAATGGAAAGGGAAGATGGAATCCTACATATGCCAAATTCACGACCGTGCATGGATGGCAGTGGAAGACGGATATGATCTACCCAAGATGACTCCCGGTGGTGGAGGAGAAGAAGTATTGAAGCTTAAGGCGCAAGAGTTTGAGGCTTCAAAGTGGAATAGGAAGGCGATGCATGCCATCATGTGTGCAATGGATGAGAATCAGTACAAGCTTATTTAGAACACTCAGATTGCAAAAGTGGCATGGGACATCCTTCAAGTTGCACATGAGGGAACAGAGGTGGTGAAGGAGTCCAAGCTTCAAGTCCTCCAAACTCAATTTGAGCTACTTAGGATGGGAGAGGATGAATGCTTCAATGACTTCGAAATCAAATTGATGGACATTGTAAATCAAAGCCATCAACTCGGAGACCCATATTCGGATAGGAGAGTCAAGCAAAAAATTATGAGATCTCTTCCCGATAGGTTTGAATCAAAGGTGACGGCCATAGAAGAAAATAGTGGCTACACGGATATGAAGCCAAGTGAGGTGATTGGACGTCTCCTTGCATATGAGTCTAGGAAGGCTCCTAGCACCACTACTCCTCCTAAGAAGTCTAAAGGAATAGCTTTGAAAGCATCTAAGGATGCAAAGGAGGCAAAGCATGAATCGGATGAAGACCTTGCCTTATTCGTGAAAAGGTTTAATAAGGTTATGGGGTTCAAGAAGAAGAAGGGATTTGGGTCAAGAGGACAAGACTTGAAGAAAAAAGGTTCCTTCAAGAAGTTTGAGCCTAGACAAGAGAGGACCAAAAGGAAAAGGGTCCGATGCTTTGAATGTGGTGGGATTGGTCACTTTGCCCCCGAATGTGCTAATCACAATGAAAAGAAGAAGGACAAAGTGATGGCCGCCACTTGGAGTGGGAGTAGTGATGGCTCCAATGAGGAAGATGAGTCTTCAAGTGAAGAAGAGCTCATGGCTAACTTCCTAGCTTTTACCTCATCTCACAAGAGCAAAAGTGCTAGTGAAAAAGAGGAGATAAGTCAAGAGGAAATTGACTCTAGTGAAGTAGAAAGTGACTTCTCTTCTATTTCCATAAAGAAATTTGTGGAGCAAAAGGTGCTTGCTAAATACCATGCCGAGTTTAATGATTTAGCATTTAAAAGCACAAGAAAGATTGAGAGGTTGAGAGAAGAGAACCTTGAACTTTCGGCTCACAATGACCACTTAAGTGAACAAGTGGAAAGATTGAAGAGGAGAGAGGATAAGTTAATTGAGGAATTAGACTTATCCAAGAGAAGTGAAGAAGGCTTGAAAAGGGAACTTGTAGAAGTTAAAGGGTCCTTGGCTAGGATAGATTCTAGCACCAAGAAGCTTGATCATTTACTTGGTGTTGGAAAGAGTCCAAGTGACAAGAGAGGTCTCGGGTTTGAAGATGATATGGAGACTTCCACTTTCAAGAAGACCATTTTTGTTAAGAGTTTGGGGAGTAAAGAAGCTTCATTGGTGCAAGCTCCTAGGAAGAAGTTAGAACTAGGACAATGTTCAAATGCACAAGTGAAGGTGGTGCCAAAAAGGCAACCTCAAGCTCAACCCTCTAAGGTTCTTCAAAGAAACATTCCTCAACAATTGGCTCACAAAGGAAAGAGACCAATCATGCAACCTCAAGCTTGGAAGCAACCTAGACCGGTTCAACAATGAAGATGGATTGAACCCACTTATCCACAAAGACATGGACGAGCTCCCATACGTGTACAAAGACAAGGTATGATTCCTTTTTTCATCCCTATTTGTCACTTTTGTGGTTGTGATGGTCATATTAGACCAAATTGCTTTCAATATATTAAAATGTGTAGAACACGAAGCATGATTGAAAAGAGAAAGAATAGAGCCAAGATGCATGTTCCTAGGAATGATAATATTGATTTGCATGATCCTAGGAATAGTAGAGCACATGTACCAAAGACCACTAAGAAAGCTAAAATTGTTGCTAAGTGGATTAGAAAGAATGAAAATGTTTACCATGTTGCACAAATAGCCTTGAAGGCAAATTCTTCTAATTTTTGGTATTTGGATAGTGGGTGCTCTAGGCACATGACGGGAAACAAGAGTTTCTTCGAGACTCTTGTTATGGAGGAAGGTGGAAATGTCACTTTTAGTGATGGATCCAAAAGAAATGTTATGGGGAAAGGAACCATTTCCGTTCCCGGATTACCCTCCTTATCCAATGCTTTATTTGTTGATGGCTTGAAAGCAAATTTAATAAGCATTTCACATTTTAGTGATGAAGGATATTCCGTCTTGTTTTCTAAAGATTATTGCTCTATCCTAAAACCCGATGGACAAACCTTGTTGAAGGGCATGAGATCTAGCGACAATTGTTATTGTCTTGAAGCTAGTATTGTATCTAATCATGTGTCCATGGATGAGCAAATTGAGTTGTGGCATGAAAGACTTGGCCATATGAACTTTAGGGATCTACGGACCCTTGGAAAGTTCAATTGTGTGCGTGGCCTCCCTAAGCTTGGGAAGAAAGCCAATGGTGTCTGTGGACCTTGCCAACAAGGAAAGCAAACTAAAAGCATGCACAAAAAGGGTAAGTATCTCACCACCAAGGAGCCTCTTGAGCTTCTCCACATGGACCTCATGGGTCCTATGCAAACTGAAAGTTTGGGTGGAAAGAGATACTGTTAGGTTGATAATTAGTGTTGGCATTAATTCCATATCAAAACGTGTTTTACTTGTAATGTTTAGTGGTTAGTAAATGAAGTATTTCGAAGACGAAGGACGTCTCAACCATTATTCATTCAAGTTGCCGGCTTTTAAGAGTTTCGGACATTATTGGTCTACAAAGGTATTCAAAGACCTCTTATCTCTTACAAGGCTAGGCACACACTCACACATATCATTCTTGTGTGTCCCTTCATGATTTTATTTCATTTACATTTCACTTTCACACACTTAGCAAAATGTGCTCATGCATTCACATTTAGTTAATAAACTTTGTGTTTTGCATTTTCTAGGACTATGTCCGGAAACTAGCATATGTGTGTGTATTTGTGTTTGTATGTTTCTGTATTTTGTGTTTAGGACTTAAACATGTTCTTATTCAATACCTTATTAAGTTCCGGTCGTTTCGGTTACTCATTCATAAGGTTTCGAGTCCAAACGTGTTGACTATGCCACTTTACGTTCTCTTACGTTGTGTTGACTTCATCGATGATTTCCGAGATGATTTCTCAACCGTTTTTTCAAAGTTGTATAGTCGTTATCGTGTGTGAGAAAGTCACGGTTCGTAATCCAAAAACAAATTCGAATTCGGAGTTCGGACGCCCGAGATACGGGCCGACGAACCGAGAGAGCGCGCGAGAGGACAGCCCAGGCAGTGGGCCACAAGGGCTGGCCGTGGTTGAGGCCGTGGGCCCCACGGCCTGGAGCAGCCTCTGCTCCCGTGTGGGCCACGCGCCCCCCACGGCCAGGGGGTGACGTGGCACCACATGGTTGGCCGGTTCCCTCCTTCTCTCTCCTCCTATTTCTTCCCTCTCTCTCTCCATTTGAAAATTTAAGAAGAAACATTTCAGTTTCCCGTCAGCTCTCGCCTCTGAAATTTCTGATTTTCGAAACACCATATCTTCCTCATCCGGAGTCGGATTTTAGTGATTCAAGTTGGAGAGTGTTCGTATTTGAGTCCTCTAACATCTCCAAGTGGTTTGGTGGCTGTTTGATCGTGATTTCCAGTGGTTGATCACTGAATTCCGAACCAGCTTCAAAATCCGAGGTAATGGTCTCATCTTAGGGATTTCTTGTTATTTGACCTTCCAAATGCTTGGGGTTTCTTCTTCTATATCTTTGATTATGTTTAGTAAAAGCTATTGAGAAAGATAGCTTAATTATCATTCTAATTGAAACTCAATTTGTGGACTAATGTTGACTAGATTCTATGATTCTATGTTTTTCATATGTTTGTGAGTTGTATTGTGATTAGAATGGCATCTTAGGTTGTTTGATACTTAATTGAATTAATTTTGTGTTAAAATGACTTTGAGATTTGATTTGGTCCTTTGATTGAAGAAATCAAGGATTTGTGTATTTGTTTGTGATTTAGAGAATATAGGTTTTGATTGATGTAAATCTCAAAACCTTGCTCTATATTTTTGTCTAGTATATTGATTGATTTTAATCTCATATATCTAGCATTTAATTGTATATTGATAGCATCTTGAATCTTGTACTTCATGAACATATTATGATTCAAGTGTTGTGTATGTGAATGAGACTTTGAGTGTATGTGTTAGGTGTTTCACATGCTTAGGTTTCTATTCTCTTATTATTGCATTTAGACTTAATTACTTGTGATTTCACATGTTTAGGTCTACTTGTGCCATAGGATGTATTGATCACATGTTCTATGTTGATTTGATTGTTTGCATCATTTGCATTCACATGATCACACTAGGAAGTCCTTGTAAAAGGCAAGAAGTCTTGGCTAGAGTCGGGGTGACTTGGATAGCCAAGCAAGAAGACTTGCCTAGAGTCGGGATGACTCGGATAGGTAAGCAAGGAGTCATGGCTAGAGTCGGGAGGACTCGGATAGTCATGCATGGGAGGCTCCCTAGAGGCAAGAGTGCCTTGAATAGGGAGTTGGCTATTGTATTGGTAGGCCTAGGCGTATGGTTAGACATAGAGTCCGATAGAGCGGGGTACACGGGAGGTGTATGCACTCTTGAGGAATTTCTAATCTACCATCGATGTTGGTTGAGTGTGTTGTCCAATATATGGTGGTTCCGCATCATTGAGGGATTTCATACTTTCCAATAGGGTTGGGTAGGCTTAGACTTCACTAGGTTGGGTGAGCTAAAGATTGGTCACTTTGTGAATGTTCTATGTTTGCTTTCCAATAATATAGTACCCAATGGTTGTAGTTCAACCCGTGGATGTTTCCTCCTTGGAGGTTTTACCACGTTAAAAAATCCCTTGTGTTAATTCTTTCTATCTCTTCTCTTATATTTTAATTGTATATTTTATTGTCTTGATTCATAATATTCACTTGTGATGTATTGTGAACCAAGTCTTTGTATAGTATGATTAGTGTATTCATTCTATAGATCAATTTGTATATTTGATTCTTTTGTATATTGTAATATTTGTTTAGTGACATTTTGTTCACTTTTGTAACACATTGAACATCTTATGAAATACAAGCTTATTTTGTTGTTATGTTTATTTGCTATTTTACCTCACATGACTTGTTGATATACTTAGACATTTCTCTTATGATTGTAACATCGTATTGTCTATGTATGTCTTCCTTGGCTTATTGTGTTGTGTGTAAGGCTACCTTGAGGGACAAACAAATGTTTGTTCAAGGGTTTGAAAAAAGGTGTAAAAACCTATTCACCCCCCCCCCCCCCCCCCCCCCCCCTCTAGGTATGCTTTAAGCAATTTAACTTCGTTTGTGTACATTCAGATACATTTTTGTTTGTGTTGATGATTTCTCTAGGTTCACATGGACATATTTTCTTAGAGAAAAATCCGAAACTTTTGATAAGTTTAAAATGCTTTGTAATAAAATACAAAATGAAATGAACTCTAATATTAAAAGCATAAAACGGATTAGAAGTGACCATGGGAGGGAATTTGAGAATGCTACCTTTGAAACCTTTTGTAATGGTTTAGGCATCTCCTATGAGTTTTCGGCTCCTAGGACACCTCAACAAAATAGAGTTGTTGAGAGGAAAAATAGGGTCCTTCAAGAGATGGCTCGTGTGATGTTGCTTAGCAACAATGTCCCTAGGAACCTATGGGCTGAAGCCATCAATACGGCTTGCTATATAGGAAATAGAGTTTTCCTAAGGCTCGGTACTAGAAACACCTCCTATGAGTTATGGAAAGGCAAGAGGCCAAATGTTAGCTACTTCCACACTTTTGGAAGCAAATGCTACATTTTGAATGACCGTGATCAACTTGGCAAATTCGATGCTAAGAGTGATGAGGGTATTTTTATTGGCTATGCCTTGAATAGTAGAGCCCATAGAGTTTTCAATTTAAAGACTCTAAGTGTTATGGAATCATCCAATGTCGTATTTGATGATACTAGGCTCAAGTCAAATGATCATGAGGAGAAGGTTATTTTTAGTGATGTTTCTCCTTTGGAGAAGGTTGTGGTGTCTCCTAATGTTGGGACATCTAATGTCAACAATGATGACACACAACCTATTGATAAAGTTCCTCTCTTAGACTCTAAAGAACCCGCTCCATGGGTTAGGAAACTCCATGATAAAGAAGATATCATTGGAGAGGTTAATGGGGGTGTTAGGACTAGACGTCAACTTGCTAATCTTATTAGCTACACATGCTACACCTCTCAAATTGAACCCAAAATGGTTGAAGAAGCCTTAAATGATGAATTTTGGGTTCTTGCCATGCAAGAAGAGCTAAACCAATTCGAGAGGAATGAGGTTTGGACTCTAGTTCCTAGGCCTAAGACCACTAATGTCATAGGCACTAAATGGATATTTATGAACAAATCCGATGAGGATGGCAACATAGTGCGGAACAAGGCTAGACTTGTAGCACAAGGGTACTCTCAAATTGAGGGTATCGACTTTGAGGAGACATTTGCTCCCGTTGCCCGTTTAGAGTGTATTAGGCTTCTCTTGTCCATTTCTTGTGTGCACAAGTTCAAATTGCACCAAATGGATGTCAAGAGTGCCTTCCTCAATGGCTTCTTGCAAGAGGAAGTGTTTGTTGAACAACTCAAGGGGTTTGTGGATGCTCACCACCCCAACCATGTCTATCGCCTTAAGAAGGCTCTATATGGGTTGAAACAAGCACCGAGGGCTTGGTATGAGCGCCTCACTCAATTTCTTGTTGACAATGACTACACACGTGGTAGTGTTGACAAGACACTATTCATCAAAAGAAACAATGATGAGCTTTTCATAGCTCAAATATATGTTGATGATATAGTGTTTGGCTCCACCAACAACACCAAGGTCCAACAATTTGTTGATGTTATGTCTCATGAATTTGAGATGAGTCTTGTTGGTGAGCTTAGTTACTTCCTAGGTTTGCAAATTAGGCAACTAGATAATGGGATTTTCATAACCCAAGCCATATATGCCAAAAACCTAGTGAAGAAGTTTGGTCTTGAAAAAGCCAAACATTGTGACACTCCTATGAGCACCACTTTGAAGCTAAGCAAGGATGCTAGCGGTAAAAGTGTGGACCAAACCTTATATCGTGGCATGATAGGGAGCTTGCTCTATTTGACCGCAAGTAGGCTCGATATATCATTTAGTGTAGGAGTTTGTGCTAGGTACCAATCCGATCCCAAGGAGTCCCATCTCTCTTTGGTTAAGAGAGTCATTCGCTTTGTGAATGGGACTTCTAATTATGGAATTTGGTACTCATTTGACACTAATCCTAGTCTTGTAGGATATAGTGATGTGGATTGGGCAGGAAATTGTGATGATAGGAAAAGCACATCGGGAGGTTGCTTCTTCCTAGGCAACAATCTTGTGTCTTAGTTTTGCAAGAAGCAAAACTCGATTTCCTTGTCCACGGCGGAAGCCGAGTACATAGCCGCGGGGAGTGGATGCACTCAACTTATATGGATGAAGCAAATGCTAGTAGACTACGGATTCAACCAAGGTACACTCACTCTCTTTTGTGATAACATGAGTGCTATTAATATTTCCAAGAATCCGGTACAACACTCTAGAATTAAGCATGTTGACATCCGCCATCACTTCATTAGAGAGCTTGTTGAGAACAAAGTTATTGTACTTGAGCATGTAGGTACAAACGATCAACTTGCGGACCTATTCACTAAACCTTTAGATGCTACTCGATTTAAAACTCTTAGTAGATCTATTGGAATTTGTTTGGTGGAGTGATGAGTATGGTACTTGACCCTATATGGGGAACTCAAGCAAAGAGAGCTATTTTGCATATTTGTTGTTTGCAAAAATTTGAAAAATCTTATGCCTCTTTCCTAATTGCTTGAGTAAGCTTGGTTGCACATATGTATTTATGTTTTCTATCTAATAAGTGTGATCATTGCTTATCTACAATCCATGTCATATTTTAGTTCAAACATGCATTTTTGGACTAGGAGATCTACTTAGGAAGTATTCCTTGAATGACCTATGATTATCTCCATGACATGATGATTCTTTTAAATAACATGCTATTGTCAAATGAAAAAGCATGAAATTCATATAACATGCTCTCATGAAAAGCATGAATTGATGATTGCATATTCTTAAAATGCAAAACTTGTGTGAAAGCTTGAGACTCAAAATGAATAAAGGATCTTGTATCCGTTCAAAGGAATTTATTTTCCAAATGTCTCTCTTTCTTTATTGGTTGAACATGGCTACTATCATACAGATATCTTATCCGGAAAAATCAAATAGGGTGCAAAGTCGCTCATGCCATGTTTCGCTTATGAAGTTGGATATAGTTACTCTTAAATTGAAATCAATAATCTCTATATCCTTGCTTTTCTCATGACAAATGGTGAAATTGGTTTGAATTCATTTAGAAACCTTTGTCATTTGCTTTGCCAAATACCATTGTATTTTGAACTTGAATGCTACATGTCTTGTATGCAAAGCATGATTATTCACACATTTTCAATAAAAATAAATCTCCTTGTTTCTCTCCAATTTATTGAGATGCATAAAGTGGCTTATATGACTATGCAAATATTTAGTATGCTACTATCTCTCTTTGCCTTGAGTGACCCGGTTGGGGACTACTCCTTTGCCTATATCATGACAAAAAGGGGGAGTAGGATATGGTAAGGGGAGATGCAAATTGGTGTTGCAATTGTGCACATTGGGGAGATAACACATTGAGGGGGAGTAACCCTTTGAGGGGGAGCATTGCATTTATCATACATTGCATATATTTTGTAATGTTGTGCCTAAATTCTAAAAATGCAAATGCTTGTTTTGATATCACTTGATTAATCCCACATGTACTTTTTGGAAAAATATAGAAACTTTGTTTTGTAGGGTTGGTTGTTCTACAAGAGATTGGAGCATTGAAGATTTTATTTTGTTTATTATCTCTTTGTATTGTAGAAGATCTATGTTATCCCGTTGTTTATATTTTTATGTGAGGAATCAATGTGAGTGGTGGTTTTGTCACGAAATAGCCAAAGGGGGAGATTGTTGATCGAGCTCCAAATGTTCACATTTAGCGCTCCCTTTTCCTATCTTTTGTATTTGTTTCCGAGCATTTTTGTGTATTTAATAGGGTGTAAATAAGTGTTTCAGGGAATTAGGGAAGTTCAGGGGCAATTTGATAATTATGGAGAAATTAGGGACTAAAGTGCAATATTCGAGAATATATTGACCATTCTGTGATTTGAGTAGAGTTCAGGGGTGCAAAGTGTAATTTGCCAGAAGAAGTCAAAGTCAGCGCCACGTCAGCGAGTAGAACGGCGTCGTTTTGGGCGTTGCCTGCGTCACGCTGACGTCAACATGACGTCACAGCGTCTTCAACCTCTACCGGGCACGACCGACCCAACCGGCCAACCCAGTTGACCCGGTTTTGACCCGACTGACCCGGCGACTTCCCGACCAATTTCTGGCCACTTTCCGACCGTTTTTTCCGGTGGTTTGCTACCCAGAATTTCAGCCCACACTCCGGAGGTTCCATTGCTCCCATTCTTGGCATCCCATGCAAACATTTTCCATGCCATCCAAGTCTCCAAAACTCCATGGATGTGCAAGCTTCAAGGCCAACTTTGGCGGCTTCTTTCCCGCTTTCCAAACGGTCTAAACTCGTCGGAATACCACGGGTTCATGCGACGACTTCATGCCCACCATCCAGAAGGTTCAAGCTCGCCCCAAATGTCCAATTTCAAGCGGCGGCTTCCGACGGCGGGCAAGAGCCCGCGAACTCGACGGTTCCAAGCTCGCCGACCAGACCGACCTTGGTTTTTGCACGTCCAAACTCTCCCAAACCTTCCCTACTATATATATTAACCTTTCCCTAAACCTAAACACATCCCTAAATATCCAAACAAGTAAATTATACACAAAAATACACAACTTATCTAGTTTACAACCACAAATACACTTAGAACACCAAACTCACTTAGCTTGTAAGTTAAGGTGGTTTTCTAGCCACCAATCTCGATCCAAGCCATCTACATGTTGATTCCAAGCTTGGGGAAGCAAGATGAGTGAGCTAGCTTGAAGACTACACCAAGATTATTGGGTTGTCTCTATTGTCTCTCTTATTTCCTTAGTTTGTTGTTAATGTGTAATTAAACATTTATGTTAAGGATTTGGTGTATTTATGTATTATTATCTATGATACTAGTTGAACATATCATTTGATATTGAGCTTTAATTGATATATGCTTGTTAATTAATTAATCTAATTGTTAACATGCAAAATAGGATTTACTAGATTAATGCAAACCTTGCTTAATTTGGTTAACCTCTAATTGAAGTGCTTAATTGTAATCAACTAGTAATTAGGTAATTTGCATGATTCATTAGTTCCCTAACATATCTCATTATCACTCTTGCATAACTTTGCATTAGTGGTAATTAGTTTAGCTAATTAGTTAATTTAGTTAATTTAGTATAATTGTTATTGGTAGTTTAGTTGTGTAGATTAGTTAATTGCTAAGGATTGACAAACCTTAGTCATAGTTAGATTTAGTTAACTTGGTGGTAATTAGATTAATGCTTTCTTAGTGTATCTTAGATTAATTAGTTTAATTGCTTTTGACCATCTCCCTTTACTTTTATTGTATGTTAATAGTGTAAATATATTGTGCATATATAATATATATATATATATAGTGTGTATATATAATATACGACCTAGGACCGACTTAAGGTAAACAACACTAACTCCTCCGTGGGAACGATACCCGTACTCGTAACCACTATACGTGGCGAACGATTCGTATACTTGCGAGAGGGTAAAAACTCGCACGTCCGATCATTTACGATAGTTTATAGAACTATCCGCGTACCAATTTTCGGCCCGTCAAGTTTTTGGCGCCTCTGCCGGGGACAGCGTGTTATCTTTAGTTAGTTTTAGTCGTATTTTTATTTTCGTTATTTATAGTTTACTTTTTAGTGTTCATATATTATCTTGTTCAATTTGATCTTTGTTTGTTGGTTATTTCAGGATTCGGATAAATATGGAGAACCTTACCATTGTGCCCGATACTCAGAGGCTAATGAAGGACTTTGCTTTGCCGATTATGGGAGCGCAACCGTCAATGATTCTGTTGAGTGATTTGCAACGGAGTTACGAGTTGAAGAGTTCTCATTTCAACACTCTTCCAGTCTTCCGAGGTGAAACGGATGAGGTTTCCCTTCAGTTCATGAAGGAGTACTACGATGTCATTACCACCATCCGACTCGGAGAGCTCACGGAAGATCAGTTGAGGATGAGATGCTTCCCGTATTGCATGAAGGATGAGGCAAAGAATTGGTTATTGGCTCTACCCGCAGGATCATTGATTACTTGGGAGGCGGTAGAGACCAAATTTTTCTCAAGGTACTATCCCTCTTGGAAGACATGAGAAATACGAGGGAAGATAGCAGCCTTTGAAGAAGAACCAGAGGAAACCTTCAATGAGACTTGGGACCGGTTTAAATTACTCCTTGCACAATGCCCGCATCACATGTTCCCCTTCGTCCTATTAGTACAGTGCTTTTATGACGGATTGACGGGACTCACACAAGCCACAGTTGACAATGCTTGTGGGGGAGTAATGAGGGAGAAAACCGCCAACGAAGTATTTGCCGTTTATGAGATGTTGGGTGCAAATTCCCAACAACAAAGCGGAAGGAATGGTGCTCATGAGGAGAAGGCCGAGACAAAGTTAGCAATGCAATTGGCCGACTTGTCACGGGATATGGAGAACCTCATGGCACACCGTGGGCAACAACCGGTAGTAGGAGAAGTACAATCCGTGTATCCGCATCAACAGTACAACCATCAGACAAGCCAGGATCAAGAATGGCAAGACCACCAATGGGGCAATCAAGACAACCCCTCATTCACCGAGCAACAGATGATTTGCATTGAAGAATCCACCGAGAGATTGGCAACTCAAGTGGGGCATGTGGTGGAAAATTACCAAAGGCAAGACAATGAGAATTTTCCGACCCAAAGTGAGCAAGTTAATATACTTACCATTCATGGGAATGGTGAGTCAAGACCACAAGAGGTGCTCAAACCGGTGACTTCTCCTGATAGCTCGGATGACTAATGGACAAGCTCCTTAGTATCTTTGAAGATCAACTCAAGAAAGAGGAGGAAAGGAAAGAGGTCCATGAGGAAGAGGATGTTGAGGAGAACGAGTTGATAAGTCTAAGTGTAGACTTAGTATTGAAGATTGCCATGCTTGAGGATGAGAGAGACTCTGAAATGAAGAAAGCACAAGAGCTCTCCATATTGGTGGCAGAACAAGAGGTGGAATTCGCTTAGAAAGCGAGCAAAATGCAAGTGGAGGCAGAAGAGAGGGACAAGGCATTGGAGTCTATGAGTGTGGAACTCATCAAAAAAGACCATGCCTTGAAGGTGTCACAACCAGTGAGATGTGACAACATTGTGGAATCAGACAAAGCCGAATGTCCAATCAGGGCTTTAGAAAAGAAGGGGATCAAGAAAAAATCAACCAAAAAGCCCCGCACTACCAAAAGTGGAGCAAGCCTTCCGAAGGTTGCCCACAAGCAAGCCGAAGCAACAGAGAAAGACAACCAAGGTAGTATTTCTAATTTTTCTCCTATATGCTATTTTTGCTCTATTAGGGGTCACAAAAAGACCCACTGTGCCAAATATGTTGAATATTGCAAAAATAGAAGCATGCTTAGGAGGAGAGTGAGAAAAGTGAGGAAAGTTTGGATCCGTAAGGACAAACTTGACCAAACCAAAGAGTTGCCTTTTGTTGCAAGAAATGACACACCTAATGGTAAGGTGTGGGTAGTGAAGAACCACAATGGAGGTCATGTTAAATTAGATACACCTTCGAGTTTCCACAAATTGCATGATCACTTTTCGAGTGAATTACGTGTTTCATTACACGGATGAACATATTTATTTTTGTTATTTTTAGGTTTAGTTTAGTTTAGGAGTCTTGAGTCTGTATTTATCCACTTACTGTAGGGAAAAATACCAAAGAAGTACACGCAGCGGAAGCGATACTAAAATTAGATTTAGTGACTTTTAAAAATCTTTCCTTTATGAACCTTAAACCCTTTAATTAATTAAACATACATATACAATAACAAAAAGTAGAATACCTTTTGTCGCGTGATCCGATTGACTTACATCGATGGTAATCCGCAAGATCTTCAATCCTAGCACGAACGTGGATCACCTAGGAGCGTGGTCTCCCTTTTCTTTGAATTGCAAACCTGTGAATGGACAAAACAAACTTTTCTTTTCTTTGTTAGTCACAAAACAATCAAAAGAATGACTAAGATTATTCCGGTCACTTTTGAGTTCTCAATCTAATGATCGAAACTCGCGTGAACCTAGATCGATATCGTATACACAAGCTTATTGATGATTAAGCAAATAGTATACTATCAAAGAATAATCTAACACTCCTTTTGTTTTTGGTAGAATAAAAAACTTTCTATGAATTGAGAAGAAGAAGAAATTTGTATCATGAACACATGTGTGGTGGCCGAACCCTATAGCAAGAATAATATAGGGTGGCCGAATTTGGCTTCCTTTCTCCTTTAGGGTTGCCGAAATCTATGTGGTTGTGTATTAGGGTTGGCCGAATTTCATCATGTCACTTATATAGGGTGATCGAAATTCAACCCTAATTCTTTTCAACTTTTTAGACTTCAAACCCTAATCTAACTCATAGATATTTTATTCTATTCTTTTATTGACTAAATAAAAAGACTTCTTATTTGATTAAATAAATAAAACTAATTATTTATTTCCTTATCAAACAAGTCTTTTACTTTTACTTTTAGGAAATATATTTCCTGATTAGAAAAGATTTGTTTCTTTAATTAAACAATTAATTAATAAATTAATTAATTCTTATTTAATTAAAACAATGAAACAAAATAATATATTAGGTTAAACTAACCCTTGCCGCCCCACTTATAGTAAATGGGCCAAAATATTATTTTCTTATTTCATTTAATCCATTGGACTTTAAATAAAAAGCCCACATGTGAACCAGACCCATTCTTACTAAAAGAAACAAGCCCACATGTCTTTCATTAATATATTAATATAATTAAGCAGCCCATTACTAAAATAATGTGCAAATTATATTCTTAATATATTAAATGCAATTCTAGATGGACCCTTAAATTGGTCCGGTAGAATATATCAAGTGATCCATGCAAGTCCGTGTGGATTGGGGATCTTGGCGGGCCATCTAAATTTAAGCTTTAATAGACATAACCTAATCACAATCAACAAATGATTCACTTAGGTCCGATCCATTAATTTTAACTCATTCCACTAAAGAGCTAAAACTGAACTCTTAAATAAAGATAGAAAAGGAAGATGCTCCTCATTCATACCCTAGAAAATCATATTGGAGATAGTGTATCCTCGTGATTAATATCAGTAATCGCCAAGAGTTCATAGACCGCCTATAACTCTCCAAGTTACCATATTTACTCATATGACCACATTTTGAACTTGGATATTTTGACTTGTCCAGAAGCCATGTTTTCAATAGACACTATCGAAAACTCAACGTTGAGATTTAATATCCAATTACCTCAAAACATCCATATGATGATATTACACTCTCATTTAATTAAATGGAGCCACGATGTCCATATCTATAAATGAAGTCCTCTATCGATTAACAAATTAATATCACCAAACTATCGAGGATAGACTATGCGATATAATCGTACTCATTGATAACTCAAATGATATCACTTGCAACCATAAGTCCATCATTTATCTCAGGATTAAGATAGACTCTCTGATTGTCCTGATAATGAAAAGACTATTATCTATTGACGGTTCTAGATAAAGCTTTTCATTGTGACCCAGTTCAATGCACCCAGTGCACTAGATCCTTTTGCTCGAAGACACTCCGATGATTTTAGACTCATCATATCTCATTTGATCCCACTCAAATGCTAGCAAAAGAATTCTACAACTTTAACAAGATAAAGGTGCCCAACCTTTAACTTAAGTTGTGAACATTATTCAAGACTAACTAAAGAATTGTGTCTACCACATACATATCCAGATGTACGAACAATTCTTCTTTTCTCATAGTCTTTAGACCTTATGATTATTTACTTTGACAATCATAATATTAAACTATAAATGCTATACGATTTGTTAAACCAGAAATCACTTTATTAATATGAAAAAGATTGTTAATTACAATATTACACTCTTGCTATTGAGCATAATCCTAACACTTACCATATTACAAATGTGCTATGAGATGCATGAAAATAGATAGGTTTGGGGGTTATGCTCCTTACTTATAAACTTGTATAGCATATGCTTGTGGTGTTTTTGGTGTTGTTTTGTATGTGTGCAGGGCATGGACTCAAAAAGAAATACCTTGCGCGAGATGCATCCGCAGGAAAGAACCAGCGGAGCGGAAGGAAAGAACTCGCGGAGTTCACCGCGATTTCGGATTCATGGAAAAATGCCCGCCTTGCTGCATGTATGAACTCGCGGGAAATCTCCAAGATTCACCGCGAATTTAGATCAGCAAGCAACAGCCCGCTGGACAGAAGAATCAAAAGCCGCGGAAGATTCCAGAGAGTTGTCCGCAACTTAAAGCCACACACACACCATGCACAATACACCATACCACGAGGCCACACCATCCTTTGAAGGTCCAATCTCTTACCCTTGAGCTTTTAATTCAAAGTTGATATCTCATGTTTAGCTTAAGAGTGTGAAGTGATTATTTTGCCTAGTGATTAGGATTGGTTGTTGTAATGTGATTAGTGGTGGATATTTAGGATTGTATATAGGTGTTTACATGTTAGTTGTAGATATTAGGATTGTTTATATATGATATAGTTTTATTTTTGTTTTTTATTTTTAGTGTTATTTTTCAAAACTTGTGAAGATGCCCTGTTTTGAAATTTTGAGGCGATATGTTTCTTAAAAACTGTACCAATCGGTAAAGAAATAAATTTTTCTGCCCATGTTGGGTTCATTGTTTTTTCGATACGGTTCCAACGGTATAAAGAACGTAAAGTTCTGGGCGGTAGTTTGAAAGATATGACTATTTCTTTGACCGAAGGTCACAGGCGTGCCCTGTTTTCAAAATTATGCACGTGACCTGTTTTCAACGTTTGTTTTCACACTTTTCCGATTTGAATTTTAAAATGTTTTCTTCATTAAAAGTGTTCATTTGCATGTCTATACTCTTGTATCAAAATTTGAGCAAGTTTATTGAGTATCGTTGAAAATATGCATTGAAACGCAGACATTGTGCGAAGTTCAAAAGTTGACAGTTTTTCTTGAAATTTTTCCTCTATTTTTAGAAACTTCTTCACATGTTATTTTTGTTTTTAATTGTATTTAGATGTATATATGTGTTAGTATATTTGTGTCTAGATTTCCAAATCATGAACTCTTTGTCCATGTGCTTCAATTTTTCAACATTGAGGACAATGTCGAGTTTAGGTTTGGGGGTGTGGACACATATGTGTCATTTTCGTTTTTTTTTTTTTTTTTTTTTTGTGTGTGTTGTGAATATTTTGTTTTTGTTTTTGAGTCAAAATTTTCAAATCTCTGAAAAATTTTGTCAAAATTTTGTGTTTTGGGAGTTGTTCACTTGTGTATACTGTTAGGATTATGCTCAATAGCAAGAGTGTAATATTGTAATTAACAATCTTTTTTCATATTAATAAAGTGATTTCTGGTTTAACAAATCGTATAGCATTTATAGTTTAATATTATAATTGTCAAAGTAAATAATCATAAGGTCTAAAGACTATGAGAAAAGAAGAATTGTTCGTACATCTGGATATGTATGTGGTAGACACAATTCTTTAGTTAGTCTTGAATATTGTTCACAACTTAAGTTAAAGGTTGGGCACCTTTATCTTGTTAAAGTTGTAGAATTCTTTTGCTAGCATTTGAGTGGGATCAAATAAGATATGATGAGTCTAAAATCATCGGAGTGTCTTCGAGCAAAAGGATTTAGTGCACTGGGTGCATTGAACTGGATCACAATGAAAAGCTTTATCTAGAACCGTCAATAGATAATAGTCTTTTCATTATCAGGACAATCGGAGAGTCTATCTTAATCCTGAGATAAATGATGGACTTATGGTTGCAAGTGATATCATTTGAGTTATCAATGAGTACGATTATATCGCATAGTCTATCCTCGATAGTTTGGTGATATTCATTTGTTAATCGATAGACGACTTCATTTATAGATATGGACATCGTGGCTCCATTATTAAATGAGAGTATAATATCATCATATGGATGTTTTGAGGTAATTGGATATTAAATCTCAACGTTGAGTTTTTGATAGTGTCTATTGAAAACATGGCTTCTGGACAAGTCAAAATATCCAAGTTCAAAACGTGGTCATATGAGTAAATATGGTAACTTGGAGAGTTATAGGCGGTCTATGAACTCTTGGCGATTACTGATATTAATCATGAGGATACACTATCTCCAATATGATTGTCTAGGGTATGAATGAGGAGCATCTTCCTTTTCTGTCTTTATTTAAGAGTTCAATTTTAGCTCTTTAGTGGAATGAGTTAAAATTAATGGATCGGACCTAAGTGAATCATTTGTTGATTGTGATTAGGTTATGTCTATTGAAGCTTAAATTTAGATAGCCCGCCAAGATCCCCAATCCACGGACTTGCATGGATCACTTGATATATTTACCAGACCAATTTAAGGGTCCATCTAGAATTGCATTTAATATATTAAAAATATAATTTGCACATTATTTAAGTAATGGGCTGCTCAATTATATTAATATATTAATGAAAGGCATGTGGGCTTGTTTCTTTTAGTAAGAATGGGTCTGGTTCACATGTGAGCTTTTTATTTAAAGTCCAATGGATTAAATGAAATAAGAAAATAATATTTGGCCCATTTATTTTAAGTGGGGTGGCAAGGTGCTTTTAACCTAATATATTATTTTGTTTCATTGTTTTAATTAAATAAGAATTAATTAATTTATTAATTAATTGTTTAATTAAGAAACAAATCTTTTCTGATCAGGAAATATATTTCCTAGAGTAATACTATTGGTAGTTGTTTACTAAAAGTAAAAGACTTGTTTGATAAGAAAATAAATAATTAATTTTATTTATTTAATCAAATAAGAAGTCTTTTTATTTAGTCAAATAAAAGAATAAATATTTATGAATTGGATTAGGGTTTGAAGTCTATTCTTTTATGGAAATTAGGGTGCAACACAAACTCCTTTTAGGAGTGTGATTTGCGGCAACCCTAATAGAAAAAGAGAGCAAGATTTCGGCAACCCTAATAGAGAAAGAGAGGAAAAATTCGGCCACCTATATATTCACATGTATAGAATTCGGCCACCCTATGCTTGGTGCTTGATTCTATTTTCTTCTTCTTCTTCTTCTCAATTCATAGAAAGATTATTTTTATTCTACTAAAAACATAAAAGAGTGATAGATTATTCTTTGATGGTATACTATTTGCTTATTCATCAATAAGCTTGTGTGTACAACATCGATCTAGGTTCACACGAGTTTCGATCATTAGATTGAGAACTCAAAAGTGACCGGAATAATCTTAGTATTCTTTTGATTGTTTTTGTGATTAACAAAGAAAAGAAAAGTTTGTTTTGTCCATTCACAGGTTTACAATTCAAAGAAAAGGGAGACCACGCTCTAGGTGATCCACGTTCGTGCTAGGATTGAAGATCTTGCGGATTACCATCGACGCAAGTCAATCGGATCACGCGACAAAAGGTATTCTTCTTTTGTTAGATAATATATATGTTTAATTGATTAAAGGGTTTAAGGTTCATAAAAGGAAAAATTTTAAAAGTTACTAAATCAATTTTTAGTCTCGCTTCCGCTGCGTGTACTACGGTATTTTTCCCTACATATACCAATAGGAACATGTCATACTATGCTTTGAAATCTAAGTTCTGACTAGTTTGCATGCCATCTAAGTTGTTACACCACTATAAATATGCTTGTTCAGTGCCAATGCTTGGATGTTGAGATAAATGAATCTTAGACTTGTTGATCCTAGGAGAATTGTGAAGACTACCCATGTGAGACATTGAGCCTTAACCATCATTTGAGAGGGTATTCTAGTCTACTCATTAAAGTGCACTTTTCGAACTAGGATTGCATTGAGATCTCATTCACAAAGCATTTAGTATTGATTGCCATGAACATGAAAATTGTGGACTGCTTGTGCGACTTGTATTCCCTTGTTAGAAAGTCTAACAGATATGATTCTAGGCATGTGTGCGCTTAACTCCATTACCCAAACACTATCCTTATGAATGTGTGCTCCAATTGCTAATTTTGAGGCCAAACACAAACCATTCATTCCATCACCACATATATCCATACACATCATTCAAATCTTTAGTTATGATCATAGTTTTGCATTAGTAAATGCAATTGATTAGCTTAATCTGTAATAGCGTTGTACTCAGGCGATGATAGAAATGTGCAATATAGAGGCTAAACTGTAAAGTGTTCAAAATATAAAAATGCTTAAGGCCTTAGTACTTAATTGATTAAATACTCGAATAGAGTACCAATTAGCACAATCACCAAAATGTTAATCTTAGCCTAGACGCTTGTAGACATATAAATAATGAGCTAATAGAATATCATTGTTAAATTGATCAACATCTTAGATTTCCATTAAATTCATTCCATTCATCAAAAATCACCCATGGCCCCATTACAACCAAAGGGAAGCCCTAGCTGATCTTTTAGAAGTCTAGCTTGGGAATACGAGTCAAAACATGTTCTCTCCACGTTCTTGGCTTATCAATTCATTCATGAGATCATTCATTTTAAAAGTGCATTGTTTTATATATTCACATGCGTTGAATTCGAATTTTAATCTTCTAATAATGCATGGGTTAATGAGAGATTGCCTAAGACTTGATAGAAGAAAGAGTTGAATCGTGAGATGAGAAGTCAAGGCGAATTCACCCCTAGGCAATTAGTTGATGATTCATAGATCGAAAACATCCCGAGTATTGGCAAACTGGCATATGTGTTGTTTTGATGAAAATGGGATTTACTAGTCTTAACTTAGAATGCTTAGCTTGCATGAAGTTTTTGTTTGTATATTTTGCATCTCTTTGTTAAAATTCAGAGTACGTTTGTGGGATCGTATCTGGTAAACCCTCAGGAGACTTCACTCCTCCTACTAGGGGCACTAGAGGTTTAAAAGGCTTGTGGCACATGCTAAGTGCCATCGTTTCTCCCACGAAAGTGGACTAGTAGTTTATGTTTATTTTTACTTAGTATGTTTTTTTATATTTTTGTTTTATTTTGCTCGAGGACGAGCAAAGTTAGGTTTGGGGGTCTGATCGAGCTCCAAATGTTCACATTTAGCGCTCCATTTCCTATTTTTTGTATTTGTTTCTGAGCATTTTTGTGTATTTAATAGGGTGTAAATAAGTGTTTCGGGAATTAGGGAAGTTCAGGAGCAATTTGGTAATATGGAGAAATCAGGGATTAAAGTGCAATATTCGGGAATATATTGACCATTCTGTGATTTGAGCAGAGTTCAGGGGTGCAAAGTGTAATTCGCCAGAAGAAGTCAAAGTCAGCGCCACGTCAGCGAGTAGAACGGCGTCGTTTTAGGCGTGCGTCACGTGACGTCAGCATGACATCACAGCGTCTTCAACCTCTACGGGCACGACCGACCCGACCCGACCCGCCAACCTGGTTGACCGGGTTTTGACCCGATTGACCGGCGACTTCCTAACCAATTTCTGGCCACTTTTCGACCGTTTTTCCGACGATTTTCTGCCCAGAATTTCAGCCCACACTCCGGAGGTTCCATTGCACCCATTCTTGGCATCCCATGCAAACATTTTCCATGCCATCCAAGTCTCCAAAACTCCATGGATGTGCAAGCTTCAAGGCCAACTTTGGCAGCTTTCCTGCTTTCTAGACGGTCTAAACTTACGGAATACCACGGGTTCATGCAGCGACTTCATGCCCGCCATCCAGAAGGTTCAAGCTCGCCCCAAATGTCCAATTTCAAGCGGCGGCTTTCGACGGCGGGCAAGAGCCCGCGAACTCGACGGTTCCAAGCTCGCCGACCAGACCGACCTTGGCTTTTGCACGTCCAAACTCTCCCAAACCTTCCCTACTATTATAAAACCTTCCCTAAACCTAAACACATCCCTAAATATCCAAACAAGTAAATTATACACAAAAATACACAAAACTTATCTAGTTTACAACCACAAATACACTTAGAACACCAAACTCACTTAGCTTGTAAGTTAAGGTGGTTTTCTAGCCACCAATCTCGATCCAAGCCATCTACATGTTGATTCCAAGCTTGGGGAAGCAAGATGAGTGAGCTAGCTTGAAGACTACACCAAGATTATTGGGTTGTCTCTATTGTCTCTCTTATTTCCTTAGTTTGTTGTTAATGTGTAATTAAACATTTATGCTAAGGATTTGGTATTTATGTATTATTATCTATGATACTAGTTGAACATATCATTTGATATTGAGCTTTAATGATATATGCTTGTTAATTAATTAATTAATCTAATTGTTAACATGCAAAATAGGATTTACTAGATAATGCAAACCTGCTTAATTTGGTTAACCTCTAATTGAAGTGCTTAATTGTAATCAATAGTAATTAGGTAATTGCATGATTCATTAGTTCCCTAACATATTCATTATCACTCTTGCATAACTTTGCATTAGTGGTAATTAGTTTAGCTAATTAGTTAATTTAGTTAATTTAGTATAATTGTTATTGGTAGTTTAGTTGTGTAGATTAGTTAATTGCTAAGGATTGACAAACCTTAGTCATAGTAGATTTAGTTAACTTGGTGGTAATTAGATTAATGCTTTCTTAGTGTATCTTAGATTAATTAGTTTAATGCTTTTGACCATCTCCCTACTTTTATTGTATGTTAATAGTGTAAATATATTGGCATATAATATATATATATATATATAGTGTGTATATAATATACGACTAGGACCGACTTAAGATAAACAACACTAACTCCTCCGTGGAACGATCCCGTACTCGTAACACTATACGTGGCGAACGATTCGTATACTTGTGAGAGGGTTAAAAACTTGCACGTCCGATCATTTATGATAGTTTATAGAACTATCGCGTACCAATTTTCGGCCCGTCAATTGTAAGGATTCCGTCGTAGTTTTTAATGGCTTATTTCGTGATCAAACCATATGTGGGATCATGTAAGGGTAGCTTAAGTTTAGGTGTTATTGCTAAGGCCCTTGAAGACCTCATTTTGACAAGCACACAAGGAATACTCTAAGTGCTTACTTGTCTTGAAGAGATAGTGCACACACTCACAACTCATGCATATGTTTTATCCTTGTATGTTGTGGTGTCTTAGTTGTGTGCTTTAATGCTCTTTATCTCTCTTGCATGTTATGTTGATTGCATCTTGCATATCAATTGCCTTGTCTTGCTTAGACTTAGGATTGCATGTTTGCTTTAGGCGCTCCCAAAAGCGCTCTACAGAAGCGCTGTACGAACAGGCCATGAGCTGTTCAGACCTGACGATTTTAACGGTGCTGTGGGTCGCTGTTGGGGCGCTTACAAAGCGCTCTACTTACAGCGCCACTCTGTTTTCCCGAGAGAGAAACAGAGTAGGGGCGTGTAGAGGCTGTACAGAAGCGCTCTTCGTACAGCGCCCAAGGCAAATATGAGGCAAATTATCAAAACGACCACACTTTGTTTTGGCCTCCTATATATATGCCACTTTGACTTTAGGTCAATCACAAGAGTTCATATTCAGATTTCATACTTAGGATATTTTTCAAAGAGAAGAAAATTCCAAGAACTCATTTTTAATTACTCAAACACTTTTTCATGATCATCAATCATCATCTAGCATCATCTTTGATCATCTAGATGTCTTGCATGGATTCTTCATCATACTTGCTTGGTAAGCTTTCACTAATATCTTACATATTTTGTGTTTCTCTTAACAAGCAATCCAATTAATTACTTGTATGTTTTATATACTTTGAATATAAGTTTGAGATTAGTATGATGTATGTTTGAGAAGTTGTATTGTGATAGCTAATTAGGTTTTGTGCTTAATCTTGATTAGCTAAACTATTTGACATGTCATTTAGTTTTGATATCTAGGATTGTCTAATTGCATATAATCATCTTAAATAAGCATATAGGGTTTCCCTTGCTCTATGTTGCATTTGGATTATCATATATTCACTTAGGGTTGTATTCTTCATTAGAGAAAGTAAGTCTTGTGTGTAGCATCCGGGATTAGGTTGCTTAGATCGCAAGCAAATTGGACTAGGTCACTCTACGGGATTAGGTAGGTGTGTGATTACTTCCGGGATTAGGTTGTAATCGTTTTACATTTAGGGATTCGAGGTTCGAGTGTGGTCACTACTAGCCCATGGTTTTCCGTGAGGGTTTCCACTAAAAATCAAGTATTATTTAATTTTTCGCATTTTATACTTGTTTGTTGCTATCTAGTTAGGGGTAAATTCGTAATTTGATTAATACGAAAAATTGGGTAAAAGCTTAAAATATATTCACCCCCCCTCTAGATAGTTTATACACCGTGCTATAATTAGTTCAGATAGTCCCCATTTGACACAGCAATTTCTGATGTATGAGTTCAGTGATAAAATCTAGTTTGTTGTGTTGTATTCACTCTCAACTGAGACTAGAAACATCTCCTTCGATTGGTAAATATCTACGAGCGGGTTTTGCAAAACATCAAGATAGACGTGACAAAGGTATGTGTCTTCTTGCATGTGGTATGAAGAACTTCAGCTTGAAGACATTTTTTGGAAAAAGTGATTGAAGGGAAAATTGATTGAAGAGATAAGTGATTCGAAGGGGAAGAGATTTGAAGGATATGTTTAATTTATGTGGGTTGTGATGGTATGTGTTATGATTTTGTTCCCCATTGCTTAATCATTGCTTGTTTCTCGAGATTTAGGATTTAATTTATGTGTTCGAGCATT